>CM035808.1:12008662-12391162 GCA_020466095.1 Chlorops oryzae
TAATTTATTTTTAAACTTTATGACTACGCACACGGCTTGACAGGTATGCGTCATCAAATCGAGATGACTTTAATTCATTTCTCTGGCATTTCTTGTACGCACCTTTGTTTCGAAATTTCAAAGAACTGACAGATTTTTATCTCCACGCTTATCACCAGAGTCGAAGAGTGAGACCGACTAATTTGGCGTGAAGAAAATCGTCTGGCGAAACGCGCGTTGATTCATTTCTAAAACGTTTGGGCTTGCTGCCAAAACAATTAAAAATTATTAAGAAATGCACAAATAGAAACGACAGACTCCTGCAGACTGAATGAAGCATGAAACAACAAACAAATACTAGTATAAAATGAACCACAAAAACAACAACAACAACAACAATCACACCCGCACAATGTCTAAAGAGGTCGGAAGATAAAATGCACAATCAAGCGTGAAGCTGAAGAAGAAATTCAAATAAAATTTTTTAAGAAAATTCCTTCCTAAAGGCGTCTCTCATCGCAATGCCCCATGGCCAATGTGTGTTTCTTTGTGACATATGTATCCCGTCAATTTTATGACAGAATATTTTGAACGAAATGATGACAAATTAATTTTTAAAGCATGTGTAAAAGTGACATACGAAATGAGAGTCATAAAATGCTAAAAATAGAAATAATAAATATAATAAAAATAAAAAATGATGGATCGAAAAGTTAGGTGCGGTCATTCAATTGTTTGGGCAATTTTAATTTAGATATTATCCTTAAAAGTTCACTTTGTCCTTCCGCTCATATGGGGAAAATGCAGCGATTTTTTAAATACAGTCGAAACTCTCTATAACGTATTCCAAGGTACCGGGAAAAAATTCCCTATAGAGAGAATTCGTTAAAAGGAGAGAAAAGGATAAAGTCACAGAGGCCAAAATGCTGCCTATAGAAGCAATGAACGGTAACACATTTCGTAAGTTTCAGGCGGTAATGCATACGACCGTATATACCATCCTAGTATACCTTTTTTCGAGCGTGGCCGTTTTGTAGAGTGAACGCCTACTGCCATCACATAAAGTAAGCTATTAGTGGGCAGTTCGCCTACAATCTCGTATACTTTGTAAGCTATCGGCAAGCAGTTCGCTTACAGTCTCGTATACTTTGTAAGCTATTGGTAAGCAGTTTGCCCACAATCTCGTATACTTTGCAGGCGGTAGGCACTGTTGGCCGCTGGGGTAGCTTGGAGAAGATTCGGTATAGAGAGAGATTCGTTTTAGACGAGTTCGTTATAG
The DNA here is from genome assembly GCA_020466095.1 of Chlorops oryzae. Lineage (NCBI taxonomy): Eukaryota > Metazoa > Arthropoda > Insecta > Diptera > Chloropidae > Chlorops > Chlorops oryzae. Next base: position 12,009,921 of record CM035808.1, read on the forward strand.
TGAGTTTCGACTGAACTATGATTTATAATGGATCCCATTGGAGCTTATGTGATTGTAGAACATATCATTGGTGCTTTCATAGCTCTCAAATAGATTTTTTTTTTGGTTTTCATGTGTAATATCTGATTCCAAAAATTCGTTTTAACCCTGCTGGTGCCTTAGGACGATTTGGTCCAAAATATAACATACAAATTTTATCGGAAAGTGCTCAAATTCTTGTATTTACTAGGTATATATTTTGCATGGGAAATACCCCGTAGACCAAATGGTCCGTAAAGCATATTTTTAATTGTTCAATAAAATAAAAATAAAAAATTGGCAAAAAAATTAGTACCAAGAGCTGAAAGGGTCTGGCGGGTTAAGCAAAGGCATGCGGCATCATGAAAGGAATTTTTAAATTTTGTTGATTTTTCGATAGGTGCCATCTAAAAACACTGTGGATAGTACTTTTTAGATTTTTAATATGAACGGTCCCTGAAATATGCTTGATAGTCCTTTTTTAAAAAGGCTTTTTTCAAAATTTTAAATCTCAAAAACTAATTAAGATAAGAAGACGAAACAATCGTTGGCCGATTGCTAATATAACAGGAAATCCAAAAAATTTTTTTTTAATTTTTACACTGAGAAAAATTTAATATCTTCAGAAGAATTTCAGATAAAAAGATGAAACGAACGGTAACTTATTGTTAATAAAATAAGGCATTCTTTCAAAACATTCAAAAGGTTTTACAAAAACTGAAATACACTCAAAAAAAAGGTTAAATGTTTGTTTTCTCAGTGTAAAATTTAAAAATAAAAATTTTCTATATTCCTTGAAGGAATTTTCTTGTTATCCTTGACAATAAGTCACCGTTTGTTTCATCTTTTTATCTTTATTATTTCTGTAGATATTAAATTTTTTAAAACATGCCGTATGAGTAATGTGTTTTTTATAATTTTCGTACATTTTTACTGGATTTTAGTACTAGAGCATCTATGTGCACTTGTAGTTTTTTGAATGTCTCACTGTTACTCCATTAATTTGAAAAAAAAAAATTTTTTAACGAAAGCAAATACTTAGAGGTATTTTTTAAAAAATTTGTATAGTGGCGGCAAACTGGAAATACACGGAAAAAACTTGTTAAAAATATCTTTTTAGTTTTTGGAAAATTTTTTCTCAGTGTAAAAATTAAAAAAAATTTTTTTGGGATTTAGATTTGAATTTGTTTTATCTTCTTATCTTAATTATTTTTTGAGATATAAAATTTTGAAAAAATGTTTATTAAAAAAGGATTTTCAAGGATATTTCAAGGACCGTTCATAATAAAAATCTAAAAATTAGTCCCCACAGTGTTTTTAGATGTCACCTATAGAAAAATCAACAAAATTTAAAAATTCCTTTCATGATGCCGCAACCCGCCAGACCCTTTCTGAATTTCCGATCAAATTGCGCCCCTTTTCCCCCCCTTTTCTTCTCAACTCAAAACAATTTAATTACCGAAAATTGCGCGGAAGTTTTTTATATATCATGAATAATTTCTATTTATAACTTAATGTTATTACGCCAATGGTCTTTTGTGTAATCAGACCGAATCAATCAATCAATTTTTTAAAGAAATTTTCTTTTTTAACAAAATGAAAAGCGCGTGAGTAACGAAATGCAGCGCCTTTGATTGCTTATACATATATAATTTTGAAAGATATTAACCAGACGCTGAAGTCAAGGAACTGTATCGACACCAACGATTATGACTCTTTTAGAAAAGGGAAATTGTTCTTTGAAGATCAAATCAATTGAATTATTTAATCAAAAGTTTATTTCTTTTTCTCCTTTTACTTATCCTGCTTAATTTTTTTTTTTTTTTTGTTTTTTGTAGATATTTAGACACTTAGAGCGTCCAGCGGAAGTGGTGCGATTAACACAATTAAAGAATGTAGTGAAAACTCAACGCGAGAAATTCATCAACACCATACTTAATAGTACAGATGTAAATAATTTAGATCAACTGCTGCTTTTCGAATTGGCCCAATACGAGGTGGTAAGTGTGAGAATTTTCTTTGATTTTTTTTTTAATTTTTTTCTATTTTCATTTTGACAAATTTTATTGCAAAGGAAATTAATATATGCACTTGCGCAGATATTGTTGTTTAATTAACTCGAGGATTTTCACACGTCTTAAAGGCGAAAATTTTTTGGCACTGTATTTTCTTGCTCAATTACATTGAAAAAGATGCTCATTAATTTCGGCTGTTAAATAAATTACACAAGCAATTAAGCACAACGGCCCCGTAAATAAAATTAATCGCTGTAAGCGACTTAAAAATGCATTTAATTATGAAATAAAATAAAATAAAATAATGGAACAAAATGAAACAATGACAAAGTCCGCTGAACATAAAATATTTCTTTGAATGAATTTCAATAAAAATTTGTCCCGACGTATGAGCAACGTAAAACGTTCAACAAGAACATTGCTCATACGCAGCGTTCACACGCTTGCTTGGCTTAACATATAAAAGTTGTAAATAGTTCTTTTTTAATGAATTATTAATTTTTATTTCCATTTCCTTTCTTCAGGCAGTGCAACAAGCCGCTGAGGGTGGCCTTCTAATTGAAGCTGATAAAGACTTTCCAGAGCCGTACGAGCGCTGGAGTATATTACAAGCTGTGTTCTTCTCATCAACTGTGTTAACAACTATAGGTGAGTTGGGTAAAGTTAATAATGGAGCGTGAATCGATTCAAATTAACTGTTTTATCCTTGCGGATCTTATATACTATCTATGTGCAATATAGGAGGGTAGCTTAACGAACATTGAAGTCATTAAAAAGCACACCGAAAAGGATCCGCAAAGGAAGCTCAACAATGGAAAGCCTAGTTTGCTTATAGAGTCAATTATATTTAAATATAAAAACGAGTTAGAATTCATCCTTTCCCCATAGTATTACATACCTACATACATGCCACTTTCTCATTGATTAAATATGTAAGGAAATCTTCTTTCCTTTACAAAAAAAAAAAATTAGATGTGAGGGACTTTTTGTGCCAAAGATGTGATGCAAAAATGAGTATCGTTAAGAAGGCTCCTTAAATTTCTTGATTTTTTCTTTTTAGGTTACGGTAACATAGTTCCCGTTACGACGAGCGGTCGTGCATTTTGCATATGCTTTGCCTTAATCGGCATACCATTCACGCTAACAGTGATCGCCGATTGGGGTCGTTTATTTGCTACGGCGGTTTCAGTCTTTGGTACTCACGTGCCAAGTAAGTGAAACTTAACATATATTTTTAGGGGTTTAGAAAAAAAAAAAAATTATTTCCTTTTATTTAGAAAAACCGAAATTCTCGAAATTTCTTGGAAAAACGTGGTTTTATGCCATTTTGGCGGTTTGTTTCCTCTTTGTCTATTTGGCTGCTGGTGCTTGTTTGCTGCTATTATGGGAGGATGATTGGACGTTCTTCGATGGTTTCTACTTTTGTTTTATAACAATGACAACGATCGGATTCGGGGATATTGTTCCAAGTGAGTGAGGATAAGTGCTAAGTAGTTAAATCGTACAAATTGTATAGTTAATAGGTACCTAAATTAAAGCATTAGAATTGTCCGGTCTTAAAGGACCTTCAATACAGTTGAGTTATTTACCGAATCTTTTTTAATGTCTGAACAATTTACGATGTTCTTTTGTTTGGTGCTTGGATTGGTTTAAGGTTGACTAAACATTACGAGCTTAAAAGTCAAAAGCAAACCGTCGATTTGATTTCGATTTAAAGCATTAATGCCATTTTAAGTGCAGCCGTTCCACAAAGGATGCGAAGGACACATACGAATGTGCAAAGCGAATCATATTACGTCTTTTGAGATCGTAAAAGCTTTCGATTCAGCGTAAGCGAAGGGATTTTCCATAAAGCAACCAACTCGCATGCGTTTTCAATAATTTAACTTTTCGATTTTGTGATATTGTATTTCCGTTTCGATTTCCATTCGGTAAATTGGGATGGAACATGTTGCTGCAAGTGCATTTTAAGTTCATCTTACTTTCTGAGTTGAATTGTGTGCGGGAAACGTGCGACCAGAATCGAGTTTGAATCTTCAATCGATTGTTTAAGGGTAATTTATGTTGAAAGCTTCGAATATTTACACAAAACTCGTTGAGTTTGCATAGAAATGGACTAAAATTATATTCTGAGAAGGACGACAGTCTAAAAACTGAAATATAACTTGAATAAAAAGCGTTCATATGAAAACTCTTTGCTTATATGTAAAAGCCCTTCTACCGCTGCTCATCAAGGAGTCAGATAAAGGCAGAGCGTAGTTAGAAACCACTTAAAATTCACAGCAATAAATTAATGCAAAGATAATCAAACAAGTCCTTGTTTAGCCAATACACCAAGTCAACAATGGAGCATTCAAAGCTCTTAAGTCCTTTGCTGAAACTTTTTGTTTCTTTGTTGTTTATTGAGGATAAATTTTTCATGCTTGAGCTTACTTGAGATGCAATCTAGCTTCATTCATATTCAGGTGACTTATGAGAACTCATAGAAAATTATTTGGTTTCAATTGTTGAATACATAAGATGGCTGAGCATAGATTAGGAAATCCTTATTATTAATGCCTATATATTTCAATTGTTTATTTCTTTTTGGCAGAGAAGCCCAATTACATGCTTTTGTGTACGCTATACATTCTCATTGGCCTGGCCTTAACTTCCACGATTATCGAATTAGTGCGACGGCAATATGCAACAAGTTGGGCTAAATTGCAAGTAAGTTGAAAAAGTCAAAGAATTTGGGTCTTTTGAATTTTGGCCACAACCTACCTATGACCCACATTCGTTTCATTAAAACTTACAGCTGCAGTCAATTAAGTTAATTTCAAAAGTTTTTCCCATCAAACACGCTACATCCCCGATGCTATTTACTCATGTATTTATTTGAAATGTTTTTCAGGAGCTTTCCGGTCCTATGGCGGAAACTTTGAGGCGTTTGGGTGAGACTGCAGGCACTGGGCTAGACTATACAGCACTGCAGAAAGTCTTGACGGTAATGCATCAATTAAAAATACTAAAAGCAAAACTTTCTTTGAAATGAATTTTCGCTATAAAAAAAAAAAAAATGAAAAAAGATGGAAAATATTTCGATGTTGGGAACAGAACTCTGACAGTACAAGAAATTTAATCGATTTTGAGTGCATTTATTTTAACGAAAAATTAAGAAAAAAAATTTTATTTCCTTTTAAGAGTCACAGACAAAGTAGCTTTATTGTGAAAGCTTTTTTTATGAGTGTGCAAGTCTAATGCATAAAATATTTTTTCTTTTTTTTTTCATTTTCCCATGCGTTAATATGACTTGTGTTGGCTCCTATCCAATCATGTATTTTTGTTTTTTGTTTACTTTAAACATTTAAATTGCATCGTTGCATTTATTTTATACCTCCTTTGTTTCTGTTCATTGTTTTTTTTTTTTTTTTTTGAATTGCAGGTCTCCATGCCCAAGTGGAATACCTCAAGCAAGCGTAATGCGCGCAATTCGGAAATCGCCGCCCTGGAAGCCATAACAAACGCAATACTCAAAGAGGTTAAGGAAGCGCAAAACAATAAGCCAAAAGTACTGCAAATCGTTATCTATGAGTCTTCGGTTTAGTTTTCCCGGTCGCCAAGGACGAACTTTGAAAACAGATATGAAAACGTGTGTAATATTATTCTATCAGAAAGGATAAAACAAAAAAAAAAAGGATTTGGCACAACAGCCAGATGCTAGCATTCATTTACTTTTAAGACACGTAGGAACGTAAGAATGAGGAGCCTAAACTTTTACTTCGTTGTTAAGGAGCCTTTTTTAGTTAGCGAAATTTATAGATGTGCTTAGTCCTGTGAATCAAACTTATGCGATATATTGTGTGTCGAGTCTATTTTTTCGGTGCAAGTGCAAGCACATAAGGGTGGATTATTTTCCGCTCAGACTTGGCACATTTCAAATGCCATAATATATAAGTAAAATAATAATAAATAATTAAGAAAAAATGTGAGGACTATTAAGCTTTTTTTTCTGTTACTCTTAATGATTTATTTTTGCTGACGTTAAGCCCAAAATCAAATATTGCGGGAGCCCGATGCGAGAATGCGCGACGTCACGAAAATGTTTTGCGTGACGCATTTCAATCTCCAATGAGAGTTTTGCGTCACGCAGATGATAGAATAATTTCGCTTCTAGTAATGCAATATTTAAACCAAGTACTAATCTAACGAGTACCGAGTACTCATAAAAATTATACGTTATCACTTGAGTTTAAATTTTAATTCAAAATTTTCTAAAAATTTTCAAAATGAACCAAAGCTCTCGAAATATTTAAAAGCTCTTTTTCACGGAACAGTGAACAGTTTTTGTTTTATTAGTTTAAACGAGTACCCAATAGCGAGTACTCAAAAAATAGCTACATCATTAAACTTTCAAATTGCCTCGCAACGAGAAATATTCAATTTTTCAAAATTTTCTCGCTACGAGGTCTCGCAGTGCGATACATTGGAGCTTGAACTATATGATTGAATGTATTGAAATTTGTGTGCGTCTCGTCTCGCGCTCTCGCATCGGGCTCTCGCAATGTTGGATTTTGGGCTTTAGACGCATTTCACGTTGCAAAGAAAATCGCTTCATAAAATGCCGGCGATGAAGTTCAAATCTGATTTGCTTGTTTGCGTTTCGGTATATTTCTTCAACGCTTAGGAATTATTTAATTTAAATAAAATTTTTTTGGTAAAGACATAAAGAAGAGATTTAAATAGATAATATAGAAATTAGTTTAATTTAATTATTTTTATGCAATTACAAAAGTTAAGATATAGCACAGTCGCTTTAGTCTGTATCGTTAAAAAAAATAAAAGACTTACCATTTAGGAAAAAATATTTCCACTGATTTTTTTTATACCCGATACACTCTGTGTCGAGGGTATATTGCGTTTGTGTGGTTGTGTGTAACACCCAGAACCAGTCGAGAGAGATCATACAAAATATATATAGAAATGATCAGCGTCACCAGGAGATGCGATTTAGACATGTCCGTCTGTCCGTCTGTCTGTATACAGTTTTCTTATCGAAGGAGTTGAGCTATATTAACAAAATTTGGTATGCGTGCTCACGTGGACATGAGTAAGAACAAGTTCGAGAATGGACCCGATCGAACCATTTTAAAGGGTACCTCTAGTACTAGGGTCTTTATTGAAGATCACAAAAATTGCTCTAAATCAGGAGTTTTTTGGAAAAGTGGGCGTGGCTACATTACACTAAATCTGGCACGTATGCTTCCTTTGTAGCCATAAATTACCTCTCCAAATATTGCATTGATAGGACCATTATTAAGGGTACCTCCAGTACTAGGGTCTGTCACAAAAATCTCAAAACTGCCTCAAAATCGGAATTTTTCGAAATATTTCAATGAAACTTAGAATTTGAGCGTACATTTAAGCCTCCGATTAGAATTCAAAAAAAAAAAAAAATTGGAAAAGTGGGCGTGGCAAAGGGGCGGTTTTCATAAAGAAATTTAACAAAAGCCGGCATATGGGGCCCCTTATGGCCTTAAACACTTCTTGATATTAAAAATTATTTGAACATGTGTATCTATGTCGGGTATTCTATTGTCAGGCTCACCTGACTATAACACCCTTGCTTGTTTATAATTTAAAAACTTAAATAATTTAATAAGAAAAATTATTATAGAACTTTTTTACATACCTTCACTTTCATTTTTTGCCTGCAATTCATCTTTTTGTCTTATTTTCCTCTGCTGAGCTCTGAAAGATGTTAAAATGTCATAAATAAATATTGAAATAATTAAATAATCAAATTAATACATAAATAAATAAATACATAAATAAATAAATAAACGAATGAATAAATAAATAATGAAGTAAAAAAACATTATAATTAAATAGGATGCGCTCGAAGTGGAAAAAAGTAGACAAATATGCCAATCGTGGATATAGCATGAGATTAATCTAGTCAGAAGTAGTGATAACTAGTCAGGAATAAAGTTTAACCATGACTTAGTCAAAGGACGAGAAATTTGCTAGTAAAAGTTTGGTGTTCCCTGAATTTTCTACCAGTTTTTCACTGCATTTCGCTATAATTCTCAGAAGCTTAAAAATTGGTTGCATGTTGGCACGTTTCAATATTGAAAATCTTTAAGCCCGTCGAAGAATCTGATTTATTACGATTTATTATGTTTGCATCATTCAAATAAAAAATAACAAAAATTTCTAAATATTTTAAAAATATTTTAAACTACCACAAAAGTGCGCTTAAATACGATGAAGCGTTGGAAATATTGCACAAAAAAAAATCATTGGATTGAGCAGTGAACGGTGCTGCCATATGTTTCACATAGACTTCAAAAATTGTTTTACTCGCCGGTCACACATATGAAAACATGTTTTGAAAGAATTTGTAAGTAGAAGAAGACGTGCGAAGTAAAGAGACGGTTGTTTGTTGAATGTTCCGAAACAATCTTTGTTTCTCTTTCTTTCTCATGTATTCAAATGGGATGTTTTCGAAACATGTTAAATAAATGTGACCGGCGAGTTATTGATTGGAGTTCTAAAACAATTTTTAATTTTAAAATTTATTTGAATACGTTTGGTTATATTGACCGTTAAGCTCGAATAATTTTTAAAAATTCGTTTAAAAAATTTTTCTTGTTAAAACTATGTTTTTTCATGACTCCAAATTTGTGAACTTTAACTCCTCAACTCCATTCAAAATAATTTCTGAATTCTTCTCTAAATCCTCTAAAAATTGATTAGAGAAATTGCTCTTTTCTAGTAACTACAATGACCTGAAAGTTGGAGTAAAACAATTTCTTTTTCTTGCTCCGAACAAACACACCTGACCACACACATTGCCTAAAATTCATTCAAAAAATATTTCTCTACTTTTAAGATGAAAAGGATTGAAGGAATACTACCATGGAGTCTGCCTCAAATCATAAGTGTCGTACCCAAAGAATATAGAGAGTTAGAAAAGAATTTAAAAAATGTTTTTTTTTACCGTCAGAGAGGACATATCCCCACCTCTTCCTGATTAACTGATTTTAACTTCAAGTTCAATTATTGAAAATTTCTTTTCTTATATTCAATCACTCTGCATTGGATCAAAATTGTTTTGCCCTCAAAACTTTTCGCAAAGATTCATTCGAAAACTTTTTCTTATTAAAATGATTAAAATTGAAATATCTTAAGGATCAGCTCAAAATAGTTCAAGTTGGTTGGTTAAATGTCTTTACCCAGAAGGATACATCTCGAAACTTCATTTTACTTATTGAAAATGAAAATAAAGAAGAAATGAAAATTTAAAGAATCCAGCTCAAAACTAGTTGAAAGGTCTCGCATTGGTTATTCTTCACCAATGTACAGGATAACACAGTAATCACATGAGCGTTGTAATATCCAAGAAAAATGGCGTTAAAGATAAAGAAGAAAAGACACACATAAAACGACATCCATGCCCTAGCTGGGAGTTGAACCCAGAGCCTCTCGCATTGGAATCTCAACCAACTACGCTACACCGAGAGAAATAACAACAGTTAAATCAACTACTTAGAACAGTTAAAGTAAGAGTGGTCAAATAAACTGTATTCCGCGTTAAATGCACTGAAAAAGGCAGTCAAATGAACAGTTGAAAAACAGTTACTTTTTATGTTCAAAATCGCTTTCGTTCACTTAGACGTATAACTTCGCATTCTGATCAACCGTCTCCGGAGTTTTCGATAGCTCAGTTGTTTAAGCTGTGACTCGACAGTGGTGAGCTTCGGGGTTCTATCCCTGCTGGCGGCGGGAATTTTTCTGAATTTTTTTTTAATTACAGTTTTTTTTTTTGTTCAGAGTGTAGTTGTTTTGGAAGACAAAAATTTTCTCCTAAATTTTTAAGGTTTTAATTTATTTAATTTTTTTTTAATGGTTCATTTTCAATCAAAAAATTTTGGGAGTGAAATAATTCCTTAAGCACGTTCCCCAAAACTTGAGCAACCATAAGCTCAAGTGAGCATTTTGACGAACAAATTAAATTCGTTCTTTTAGCGTAATGGTTAAGACGTTCGCCCAGCGAAGTGGAGGTCAGCGGTTCAAGGCTCGGCCGAGGCGAGAAAATTTAAAGAGATGAAAGAGAAAAAGATTTGAATAAGAACAAATAAATATAAAGAAAAAATATAATAATTTAATAAAAAAAAAAAAATATTAATAAAAGAAGATAAAAAAAAAGGCAAAGCAAAAAATAAATTATTTTTTCCCAGTCGCTGGGGACAGTTGATTTAACCGCGAGACAGTTATATCAACCATCAGGTAGTTATATCCTTATTGATTGAGTTTGTACTGTTGAATTGACCGCTACTACACATAAGTTAACAATTAACGGTGAACTCGGTTATTTTAACCTGCTTTTTCAGTTAATATAACTACCTTTTCCTCTCGGTGTACAGTGGCCGACCAAAGTGCTTAAAGTACTTCATCAATGAAATTTTGGTTTAGGACTCTGAAGGGAATTGGAGAATGGCCTTGCCTGGATTAAGGGATTGTAAAATTATTCGGATTTTAATTGGAACTCCTATAAAAACACCTAAATTCTGGACATAATTGGGCGATTTTTCGTTATTTCAAGAAAATCGTTTTCCCCGAACAAAGTTTTTGCTATTGCCTTCAGAGATAGAAAATTTCCATAATTTTGGCAGCTCTTAAAAATCATTTTCTCTTACATTTCATTGAAAAACTTTCTCTCTCGATGAGCTTCGAGTGATTAGTCCGAGTTTTAAAGCTGCAACAAGAAAGCTTAAAGCACGCTTATCACAGTCGTTAGTCCGTGTGATAGCTTAAGCGGAGGGGGAAAAAAATCATAGAGAAAGAGTACGATCAACGAATAGGAAGCTATCTGCAGCAGCTATGGATAAACCTCAGCTGAATGAAACTATATAAAAGGCAGACAAGCAGTTGCACGTCACAGTTTGGCGCGTTCGCCGTGGCAGCCATCATTGTGAAAAGTGCGGGAAATTGAACCACAAACAAAAAAAAATTAAAAATCAGCCTGAATTCAAGAGTAAAAGTTTCATGTGAGTGTTGCTATAACAAAAAAAAAAGAAAGAAAAGAAAAACGAGTTCAAATCGAAAAGCGGATATTAACCTTACTTCCGTACTGTGCAAGCAGTTTTGCAAGCAAATTATTGTAAAGTAAATAAAAGAGAGAGAGAGAAATTTTTAAGAAAAAAAAAAGGAAATCTTAGCAGATTAAAAAATGGCATACGAACTGTTAAAGGACCCAACAATAGTATCGCCGAGTAATGTTTTCTATTTCCTTTTGCTGCCGACGATTATACTCTGGTACACGTATTGGCGTCTGTCCCGGCGCCGTCTATACGAATTAGCGGATAAGCTTCCTGGACCCAAGGGATATCCCATTATTGGGCATTTGTTCGATGTTATTGGACCAGCGTCGTGTAGGTGGAAGAAGCGGTGAATGGTTTTGTTGAGAAAGTGTTTTAACTAAATGAATCTTTGCAGCGGTCTTCAAGACTGTCATACGAAAGAGTGCGGAATTCGATCGTTTAGCGAAAATGTGGATTGGTCCACACAAACTGGTGGTCTTCATATACGATCCGCGTGATGTGGAAGTGCTACTCAGCAGTAATGTGTACATCGATAAAGCATCGGAGTATAGATTCTTTAAGCCATGGCTTGGCGATGGACTGTTGATCAGCACAGGTAAAGAAATACACAATGCGTGGGAGGGAGAGAGCAGTAAGAGATTAGACAGAAGACGATTCTAATTGCTTCGACTTAATTGGAAAAAATTGAAATTCTAGAAAAAAAAATAAAAAACAAAACTGGTCTGCATAAATCAAAATTAAAATGACAACGACAAAGGCACACATAAACAAAAGACACACGAGAAAAAAGACATGAAAATAAATAAAAAAAAACAAAAAAAAAAAGGGAAAGAAGGCAAATTTTGCATCACAGAAACACAGACACACAATGATGGACTTAATTTTTATGATTACACTCGAGCAAATGTTTGTCGCGATTTTTACATATATATGTAAAATTTATGTCTTTGCCCGTGTGTGCAGCTAAGTACTTATGTCTCTAATGCTCCACGCATTGCTATTGTTATAGGTCATAAATGGCGTGCAGATCGCAAATTGATTGCACCGACATTCCATTTGAACGTACTTAAAACTTTCATTGATCTATTCAACGAGAATTCACGAAACGCTGTGCGTAAACTAAAGGCCGAGGGTGATAAAACGTTTGATTGTCACGATTATATGTCTGAAGCGACAGTGGAGATCCTACTCGGTGAGTTATATGTCCAATTATATTTTAGATATTTTTAATTTTTTTATATATATATATAATTTTGAGACAACAATAAATCCGAAATATTCGGAATAATTTTTAGTTTATATCTCAAAATTAAAATGATAGAAAATCAGTCAAAATTCTTAAAGATTGTTACGATGAAAGGATAGCACTCAGGTGTAAAGTAATAAGATTACTTATGACCTCTTTCAATATACATGGGCACTAAATCCGTCTTGTTTTGTAGATTAATTTTTGAGGAATTCAGAAGAATTAATTTACACAGACTTTGAATGAGAAAATAACAGACAATACGATAATTTAAAATGCCGATATGAAAAATTAACTTTGGACGCGCAGAGCGGAAAATGTATACACAGACGTCCATTGAGTTCTAGCATAGAATTTTCCTATGTTTATTTTAGAATTGAAAACCCCTATCTGCTGACTCTCTATAAAAGTAGCAAAGAAAGAATGGAGCTTTAGTAGCGAACTTTATATCCTCAAAGGGCATAATGGCATGCTTGAACCGAATAGCAGAAGAGTTTCCCAATAATAGCAACAGGTTGTAAGACGATACCGATTCTGCTCCCAGTGAATGTTGATCATTCAACAGGGTGTCCATCTTTATTTTACCTATCTATTTATGTAAATACTACCTATCTACCTTAATATAAATCTGACAGTATATATTTTTATCTTTTATTTTTCCATTACATATCTATCTCTTTATCTACATACATATCAATTTCTTTTTCTCTCTATCCATCTAGCTTTTTATCAATCTATATATGCATGTATCCCTCTATCTATCACATATCAATCATCTATCTATCATCTATCTATCATGTGGGCCAAAAATCTTTTTAATGCCTAAATTTCTGTCTCTGTCAACGAAAATCAGTGTTCGTAAAAGAGCAAATCAAATAAATAACAAATAAATTTTACCTAAAAATTTTTGAATAACGAAATAAAATACTCTAGTCCAATTGGAAAAATTCGAATATTACCAAACTTCCATCTTGTTTATTCGCAAATTACAGTAACATTGTTGTCTTGTTTGGCAAGACAAGACAAGATAAGACAACAATGTTACCGTAATTTGCGAAGGAAAAAAATTAAGTTTTGTTAATCATTGATTTTTTTCAATTCGACTAGAGTATTTTATTTCGTTATTCATACATTTTTTGTTAAAATTAATTTTTTATTAATTTGGTTTGCTCCTTCAGAAAAACTGATTTTCATTGACAGGGACAGAAGTGAAGGCTTTAAAAAGAATTTTGGCCCATGTATCTATCATCTTTCTATCATCTATCTATCATCTATCTATCATCTATCTATCATCTATCTATCATCTATCTATCATCTATCTATCATCTATCTATCATCTATCTATCATCTATCTATCATCTATCTATCATCTATCTATCATCTATCTATCATCTATCATCTATCTATCATCTATCTATCATCTATCTATCATCTATCTCATCTATCTATCATCTATCTACATCTATCTTTCATCTATGTATCATCTATCTTTCATCTATCTATCATCTATCATCTATCTATCATCTATCTATCATCTATCTATCATCTATCTATCATCTATCTATCATCTATCTACCATCTATCTTTCATCTATGTATCATCTATCTTTCATCTATCTATCATCTATCTATGATCTATCTATCATATATCTATCATCTATCTATCATCTATCTATCATCTATCTATCATCTATATGTCATCAATCTATCTACCATCTATGTATCTTCCATTTATTTTTCTAATACCAATCATCTATCTATCATGTATCTATTTAACATCTATCATCTATCAATTTATCATCTATTTATTTAGCCAGTCTATCTAATATCTATCATCTATCTTTCTATGATATATTTATCTATCATCTATTAATCTATCATGTATCCATCTACCTATATATCTATTTGTCTACCAACTATCATCTATCATTTATCTGTCTATAATTTTTCTATAAAACCATGCTTCTATATATCATTTTTATAAATAGTATTTATCTACATATTAATCTGTCTTTCTATTTATCTATCACTCCATTTATTTGTCCTTCTTACTATTTATCTTTTTATCTGCATCCAAAATTTTTTATAGTACTTTTTTAAATAAATTAATTGATATTAAGTTCCTCTCTCTCTCTCTATATTCTCTCTATCTAATCTTCTTTGCATTGACTGGCATACAAATTATAGAACTTATCCCGCATTATCTCCGTTACTATTGTGGTTCTCGCCGTTAAATTTTACTAGAAGATGAATTGATGGCTGTAGAACATATTTGCATAAAAATGTCAATTGCGAAAAATATGTCGCTTACATTATTTTCGCGGGTATCGCGGCTCGATATGTATAACCTCTGAATAATTCAAATTATTTCCTAATTCACAATTCCGATTTATTTTAGATCTACAAAAAAGTATAAATTTGCATATTTCAGTCTATTTGTGTCTGCTTTCATTCTCACTCGTTTATTCTAATTCACTTCAATGAAAATAGTAAAAAAAAATAGCCCAACGAAATCGAAAACGTCGTCAAATTGAATTTGACAATGTGCCAAGTCATAGTGGGCTAAATTGATTTGGCGACTGGAAAAAAATTTGCAAATTTCAATTATTCAATTTCAATGCAATTAAAATGACAATAAAAATGAGAAATTAAAAGAAATATTTATTCCGGACACACTTGAAAAACGCATAAATGCGTTATGTTGCAACAGGTGCAAGAGCCTCTGTAGGTCGATTTAATGAATTTTTTTCTTCATTATTTATTTAGTTTTTTAATGAAATAAACGATTTTCTGTGAAAATTGCATAACTCTGTCATCAATTTGTTTTTCCTTCCACAAAGCCAGCACCATGAATTAATCGCAGGCTATGCCGCCACAAAATAAAAAAAAACTCGATTCGCCTTTAAGACTTAATAACGCGCCGTGTAACAAGTTACCACATTTTGAGTTTCCCTATCCATTTTTCTTTTTGCCTCTCTTTTCATTTCGTCTTGAATTCGAAGGAAAAACTTTTCCATGAACATCGAAGAATCGACAAGATGGAAATGTTCGTTGAAAAGCTAGTTTTCCACGTAGCTATTAAGTTGCAACTCAAGTGATAGTTTGGCTTAAGTCGACTTGAGTTGGCTCAATGAAGAGAAATGTGAAAAGGGAAAAAAGAACGAGAGGAGAGGAGAGGAGAGACCACCAAAGCCATGTGCAGCCAGCTTGTATTTCGTGTGAACGAAAGTGTGCCAAAAAGTAAACTGAACAAGCTTTTCACAGTCTCTTGCGTAATACGAATTGCAATTGTTACAATAGAAAAAGGTTTAAAAAAAATATCATCACTTTTCCTTATCAGTCTAATTTAAGAGTAATCGAACTTTTCCTACACATCGAGTATTAAATTCGTCTTAAGTATTCAAGAGAAATGACTTGAACTTTCTTAACTCACTTATTACACACATTCGAATATTAATTTCGTCTTAAAGTATTTTCAAAGAGAGGAAGGAATATTTTATATTAAGTAAGTTGCAAATGGTTTTTCATAAAAATCAACTGAACATTTTGATCCAATTTTAGTTTCTGTACGGTCGAGTTATCAGGTTCGAGTTTTGGAGAGCTCACCTTAATGTAACCCCTTTTAATGTAGAAATTTTCCCAGAATCGAATCGATACAGGACTCCCCTACGAGTTGTTGGAAAGTTATGCGGGATTCAGCTTACAGCATTTCTAAAATATTTTTGAGGTGAAATATTTCTGGACCAAATTTTGTTTCGAATATTGGTATATGAAAATATAACTTAAGACTGCCTTAAATGTTTTAACAAACGTATTGCTGCACTATATTAGATTGCGTCAGATAAGCCTAGTCATATTTTCGTGATTTGATTCTTTAAAAAAACCAAGATTTATCACCGATTGGCACCAGTCTTGACTTGAACAAAACAAAACATAACAAAACATAACATAACATAACATGACATAAGATAATATAACATAACATAACATAACATAACAAACATAACATACATACATAACATAAATAACATAACATAACATAACTAATATAACATAACATAACATAACATAACATAACATAACATAACATAACATAACATAACATAACATAAACATAACATAACATAACATAACATAACATAACATAACATAAATAAAACATAACAAACATAAACATTAAACATAACATAACATAAACATATAACATAACATAAAAACATAACAACATAACATAAAACATAAACAAATAACATAACATAACCATAACAAAACTTAAACAAAATACATAACATAAACATAACATAACATAAGCATAATATAACATAACATAAAACATGAACAACATTACATAAGATAACATAACATAACATAACATAACATAATAAAACATGAAAATATATATAACATTAATATAACATAACCTAACATAACACAACATAACATAACATTACAAGTCAAGTCAAAACTGGACCTTAACCGGTATTTTTAATGCCTGATTTAGAATAACTCAGCACCTTCTGCAAATATTCATAACATAGAAATGTATGAAGCTAGTTATAATCAAAATCACGGTTGATTGAAACTAGTTCCATATTTTTTGATGTGTGGATATTTCTAATCAAAAGGAAAATGAATTTTCTTTATATGCGCTTTCAGCTGAAAAAACATTTAAAAAAAAAATATCCAACCAAGGATGCCTTTTTTCAAGCCTACTTGCTTTGTAAGAATTCAAAAAACAAAAATCTTTCAAAAAAAAATATTTTTCTAATTTAAAAAACAGGCTCATCAATAATAAAAAATATTTGCTTTTGTAGAATTTTTTTTTTTTTTACAAAATCTCTAAATATTGTATTTAATGTAAAAAGGAGACAAATATTAAGAAATGGGCACAAATACTCAGACTGGCAACAGCGCGTTTCAAAATCCCGACAGTCTTAAGAGAAATTTCTATAGGCGCCTACGTCCGATCTATGACGAAATGGCGCACAATAATCCAAATTTTATTGGTTTTAATCAGGAATTCGAAGATGCACTTCGGCAATGGCCAAATTATTTTCAAACAGTTTCCAATGATGAATTTGAAAAGCTCTTGGTCCAGACCGTTCAGGAACTGCCTGCGAATTCGACGCGTGCGATGACCAGCGCCGCCGTTGCTGAAACGAATACATCCAATCGAGTGACGTACAATCGCATGGATAGGAAGATCTTAAGGGAATTGAGGATGCAGCATTTTTCAGAGAGTCGTTCGGAGGTCTTTTACGATAACTGGAACAACGACGATATAGAAGTGAATAGCTTACGGGGACGTAAACAGAGACACGATAAAATCCCATTCTTTAATTGGGGTGTAAATAGGAACTACAACAACATCAACAACAATAACAACAACAACAACAACAACAACAATACCAATAATAACAATAACAATGACGGCGACAACAACAATAACGAATCGAAAGGTATCGTCCTTCATTTGGCTCCAATCAATCCGGATTTATCATTCAAGGAGGAGCCGGAAGAAGTCGATTGGGTCTATTACGAGGAAAAGAAAAAACCGAAAGAAGGAAATGGTGATAGTAAAGCCAATGAAAAAGGACAGAGAAGCAAGTCTGTCCATGTTACTTTCGTTTAATTTATCGAGTGACTAGATATTCAGACGCCTGGGGTCTTACGAACTTATAACTCGACTTGATGATCTTCCTTAAGCATAACCTTTTAGTATATTTATTGTAATTTCAACTTATTTTGGACTAAATGATGCTTTGTTAAATTAAAAAGGGTATACGTAAACTGTACCGCACATTGTTCTCAATGGTATTTATCGGTTTAAGTCTGAAATCGCGATGAAACATTCGGTTTATCCGAAATAATTTAGATTCAAGGGAAAACGATCAGCCCGATTCGAAATATTCCCGGGGAGGTTTTCCTCAGCGGATTTGGAAAAAAAATTATCCCATCTAAGCACACTGGGTAAGGTAATCTGCCCTATTCTAAAATATTCTCAGGAAATTTTTTTCCTAGAAATTTTTCTCGGCGGAAAAAGGAAGTCCTGTAAGCGTCATAAAAAGGAAGATTGTAATGACCTTTGCTTAAAAATTTTCGAAATTCTTCCTTTCCTCATATTCCCTTCCCAGGGTCTTTGGGAAGGTAGAATATTTTTATACCTTTTCCGAAGGAAAGGGTATATTAAGTTTGGCACGGTGTATGTAACATACCAAAGGAGTCGCGGTAGATATAGACATATATATATATTCTTGATCAGGGTGACAAGAGGAATCGATCTAGCCATGTCTGTCTGTCTGTCTGTCTGTCTGTCTGTCTGTCTGTCTGTCTGTCTGTCGGTCACACTTTAGTTTTTCGTAATTTACTCCTAAGCCATGAAAGATATCATATTGAAATTTGGCATGGACTTCAACCAGGTAAATGTCCGAAAAAACTGCATACAAATTTTTTTCGTAGTCCCTTCTTGGGTCGTGGGAAGTGGTTCAGAAGTTTCAAAAATCACGATTTTTAACGTTTTTCCTGGATAACTTTTTTACTATACATCCCAGCTTATTGAAATTTGGTGTGTGTATAGCTACTATGTAGACTTAAACTTTCGCTGAAAAAAAATTGCGACATCGCTATAACTATGGTCATCATCCTACACAATAGAAAAAAACACTCTTTTTCTTATTCTCATATCTGAATACAAAAATTATTTTTTTGCTTCTTCTGATTGTGTATTTTGCCGCCAAATAAAGTCGTCCATTATGGATAAATTTTGACCATGACCACATTTCGCGAAATTCGCAAAAATTGATTTTCACTATTTTGAATTGAGTATTTCGCAGTTAAACAAAATGTCCTCTAAGGGTTAAAATTTGATCAAGACCACCATCCGCGAAATTCGCGAAAACCTGATTTTCACTATTTTGAAGTGAGTATTTCGCAGCTAAACTAAATTTCCTCTAAGGGTTAAAATGTGATCAAGACCACCATCCGCGAAATTCGCGAAAATTTGATTTTCACTATTTTGAATTGAGTATTTCGCAGCTAGACATATTGTCCTCTAACGGTTAAAATTTGACCATGACCACCATTCGCGAAATTTTTTTGCTTAATAATATTATTATTATTATTGTTATTATTTGTGTATTGCGCCTTAATAAATTAAGACGCAATCTTTAAAAAATAGGAGGCGCTAGCTTCCGAGGCTATCGGCCTGTGCTTAATAATAATCTCGAGTTTTAGAACCTAAATTGAAGTACAGATAAGGTATAAATAGATATCCAAGCTAGAACAACGAAAACGGCAGGAATTTTCGTTAAGGTAATGTTTTAACATATTTTAGGCTGAGGAAAAGGTATGTGTGCAATCGGCTTTGCCGATGTAAACTTCTTTACTTGTTTTCAGATAAGCACGGAAAAATTCCCCGGGAATACTTGGAATTGGGCTG
Source organism: Chlorops oryzae (assembly GCA_020466095.1). Taxonomy (NCBI): domain Eukaryota; kingdom Metazoa; phylum Arthropoda; class Insecta; order Diptera; family Chloropidae; genus Chlorops; species Chlorops oryzae. The sequence continues at coordinate 12,029,723 of CM035808.1, forward strand.
AATATGAAGGACGCTAGAATATCGAACATTTTTAATTAAAGGTCCATCACATTCTTCTATTTATTGACGCTTAGAAAAATTTATAGGAAAAAAATACCCAGCGATTATAGTGCTATCTTAGCCTAACCGCTTCCAAAACGACCTTTGCGTATTTCCAATAATAATAATAAAAACAATAACTTATGGTTCTAGTGTGGTTCAGTGGGCAAATCGTTCCCCGTCTTTTCTCTATCCAAAGTGATTTAAAATTCTTAATCAGACCCAGGGGTCTCACTATCCCTGGTATATGTTTTCTGGATAGCTGAATCAGAATTTAAAGTGCCATCAGGGCTCTTTTTCGCCATAATCTCAAATATAGGCTCTAAAACCCCGCTCGAGGATGCTTTTTTTGAGATTAAAGTTAAATCTGGAGCCGATGGAATTATATGGACCTTATTCGGATTCAGCGACCCATATATATTCAGTAAGCACAGTGAGACCAGTGGTTCTGGCACTTTTTTTGCAGTGCTGTGTTATTGAAATGTTCAGTTCAAAAAAAAAATAAATAAAGACCTAAAATTTCGAGATTAGAGATAGCACCTGGTTTTGCCACATCCTCCTATGTTGAGGAAAAATAATTAAAACAAAGCACTAAAATATTTAAAAAACCACCCGAAGTTCAGGAAGATTTTGCTATTTTAATTGCTTGGGATGCATTATTCCGCTGAGCCATAATCATGGGGAGCATGGTAAGCAGGTATAAAACTACGCGTTTTGACTAAGGCAGCAGGAAAAGCTTACATAAGTCAGCAATTGAGCGATTCGAGTTAGTCATTGTCCGAGCTTTCATGATGATTTGGAAGATTTTCACATTTCGTGTTGTGAGAAACTAGTTTTGAAGCAACATTTTTCCTCATTTACATTTCGCTCCTTACCAGATTTAAGGTCAGTCGAGACCATCGTTGTAACTACCTTGCACATACATGTTTAATTTAATTTGAAAAAGCACAAAAAAAAAAAAAAAACAAATTCACTCACTCTGAAAATGTATTTTTTCTTTCCCCTCCTCCCTCACAGAAACGGCAATGGGCGTGTCACGGAAGACACAAGACAAATCTGGCTTTGAGTATGCTGCTGCAGTTATGAAATTGTGTGACATCCTCCATTTGCGCCATCGGAATCCATTTTTGCGTAACGAGTTCCTATTCACGCTCACGAAATACTACAGGGAACAGGGAAAACTGCTGGGTATCATACACGGCTTAACGACGAAAGTGATTAAATGCAAAAAGGCGGCATTCATGAAAGGCACGCGCGGTTCGCTGGCAATCGATGAGCTACAATCGGCAGGCAATGGTACAGTCAATTCGTTTGATACAAGTAACAGTAGCAGTAAAGCTACGCAAGAAACACCGAAATCAATGTCCAATGAGGGGCAAGGATACTTTGGACAAGCAGCTGGTCTAAAAGACGATCTGGATGTCGAGGAGAACGATGTCGGTGAGAAGAAACGTTTGGCTTTCTTGGATTTACTGCTCGAAAGTGCACAGAATGGAGCAAGTCTGACTGATACGGATATTAAGGAACAAGTGGATACGATTATGTTCGAAGGACATGATACAACTGCGGCCGGTTCATCGTTCTTTTTGTCATTGATGGGTATTCATCAGAGTATACAGGATCGTGTTCTAGCCGAATTGGATGAGATTTTCGGCGATTCAGATCGACCGGCAACATTTCAAGACACTCTCGAGATGAAGTATTTGGAACGCTGTTTAATGGAAACGTTACGCATGTATCCACCGGTACCGTTAATTGCACGTGAATTGCAAGAGGATCTAAAACTAGCATCGGGAAACTTTCTTATACCTAAGGGAGCAACAGTTACAGTAGCAACCTATAAATTACATCGGAATCCTAATGTCTATAAAAATCCGAATGTTTTCGATCCAGATAATTTCCTACCGGAACGTCAAGCCAATCGGACATTATTATGCTTTCGTACCGTTTTCGGCGGGTCCACGAAGCTGTGTGGGACGAAAGTATGCTATGCTTAAATTGAAAATTCTTCTTTCGACAATTTTACGCAACTATCGGGTATATTCCGATCTAACGGAGGAGGACTTCCAATTACAAGCAGATATTATACTCAAACGTGAAGAGGGATTTCGAGTGCGTCTTCAGCCGAGGAAGCCGAATGCAAAGAACTTGAGGGGGGCGGTGTGATTTCAAATTATTATATAACCTTATAAATATATGTTTCGTTATAATTGTTTTGAATTTTACGGGTTTCTATTTTTATTAGAACGGAAGTAGGTATTGAAAAAATAAATCGAATAAATATGGGGTAATTTTCGGACTCGAAAAATGTGGGAGAATACTACGAAATTTCCAGCAGTTTTTTTTTCAAATATCTTAAACAAAATTTTAAAATCCAAAAATCGTAGTTAACGAAGTGCACGCTAAAAAAAAAAAAAAGCTAACTTTAGGGGTTTTTAGCATATTCGCCAGCTATACTGGTTTGGTGGGAAATAACAAAAATGGCTTTTCCTTATAAAAATGGATTTTGATATTCGGGTTGCTTATGAAAACATTTTCATTTTTTCTTTCGAACTTTTCATTTTGAGGAAATTGGAAATTTTAAATAAAATATATTTTACCAATAAATCTTTTCCAAATTTCAACTATCGATAATCATAGAAAATCGATAGTTTTAAGAATCAGGGCTACCGTATTTAACTGATTTTTGGGGCAATACGCTATTGTGCACGTTTACACGTACTTGAATCATCCTTCAACACAAACTTCAGTTTGTGGGAAAGACGCTAGCGGGTAGACTGTCCTTTCAGTCTGACTGATCAGTCGCCGGTGTACGTGATGATGTCTATTCATGTTACATTATTGTACAACAGGGTAGAGGAAACCCCGCTCTCCTCTCTCCTCACAAACGCCGATTTGTTGAACGATGTTGACATACGTGTAAACGGGCGTATTTTAGCTCACTAGCGCATTCCTTTCTTTTTCTTCTTCTTTTTCGTGTTTGTCCGCGCTTTTCCTTTCGTTTCCACGGATGAATTCAAATGACTTTGCTACACACAACACGTCAAATGTTAATTTGACTGAAACGTCATGGCAAAATGTCAAATTAATTTTGATATCTTGGTTGACTGATGCATCAATCGATAATCGTGTTTGTATATCGGACAAATCCTTTTTTTTCCACTCAATCAATTAACTGGCTGATTCAGTTAGACTGAATGTTTATGTGCCGCTTAAAACAGCGAAAAATTTAACCAATATTGATATGTCGAGAGTCAGACACACGAACAAATGTTCTGAAACAATTAAGTAAGTAGAGAAAGACGAGCGAAGAAATAAGACGGTTGTTTGTTAAATGTTCTGCGCTTCTCTTTCTTTCTCATGCAATCAAATGGAATTGTTCCGAAACATGTTCGTGTGTCTGACTCTCGAGTATTGTGCATTGAGGTACAACAACAAGTGTTGTGTGAAAAAAAGTAGTATCTGGTTTGCGAGGAAACCATACACCAACAAGAAGGGGAATGATGCGTACATCAGATGTATGGATTTTTTTAAATCGACCACCTGCTCCAGCGGAGTAAAACTCTTCTGGCAGCACCGTTAGCAAGTGACACGACAACAGAACTTGCATTTTTATATTTTGTTTGAATTTTTATATTTAAGAAAAAAAAAATAAGCAATTTTTACCAATAATGACGACCTTAGAGAAAATGCAAGCGAAAATTTCTGAGCTGCAGCAAGAGATAGAGCGATTTAGAAGCGAAAACTCAAGCATACGGAAAACAGGAGAAAGAGAGGTATGTATTTATGTATTTACCGTAAACTATTCGAAACGAAAATAAAAATACCGTTAATTTATTCTGAAGCCAAATAAATAGCTAACGGTATTATCGAGCTACCGAAATAATTGAATATTTGGAAATTTTAAATCAAAGACTTTTCCAACAGAAAATAGATAAGATGTCCGCGGAGGTCGTGGATTCTAATCCCTATAGTCGTTTGATGGCATTGCAGAGGATGGGAATCGTCAAGGAGTACGAAAGGATACGTGATAAGGCTGTTGCAGTTGTTGGAGTGGGTGGAGTTGGAAGCGTAACGGCGGACATGCTTACAAGGTAAATTATGAAAGGGTAAATTGTATTTATAAAACACATGAGATGTTGCAACAGGTGGTTTTTGTTTTTCATTTGCAGATGTGGCGTAGGAAAACTAATATTATTTGACTATGACAAAGTGGAACTTGCGAATATGAATCGTCTTTTCTTCACACCTGATCAGGCAGGTCTTTCGAAAGTTGAAGCTGCCGCTAGAACACTTACCTTCATCAATCCGGATGTATTGATTGAGACGCATAATTATAACATAACGACAGTCGAATCGTTTGATAGGTTCTTAGACACAATTGGTCATGGTGGATTACTAGCTGGACAACCCGTAGATCTTGTACTTAGTTGTGTTGATAATTTCGAGGCACGAATGGCTATAAATACAGCGTGTAATGAGCTTGGTCTGAATTGGTTTGAGTCGGGTGTTTCGGAAAATGCGGTATCTGGGCATATTCAATTCATTCGTCCGGGTGACACAGCTTGTTTTGCATGTGCACCACCATTGGTTGTGGCAGAGAATATTGACGAACGAACACTTAAGCGAGAGGGTGTCTGTGCAGCATCGCTTCCAACAACGATGGGCATTACAGCTGGCATGCTTGTACAAAATGCATTAAAATATCTTTTGAGCTTTGGTGAAGTATCTGATTATTTGGGTTATAATGCCATGAATGATTTCTTTCCACGTATGACTCTGAAACCGAATTCTCAATGTGATGATAGGCATTGCCAAGACCGGCAGAAAGAATTCCAAGCACGTCCGCAAGAAGTGAAAGAGAAAGAATTGCAAGAAGCAGACGACACACCTCTGCACGAAGAAAATGAATGGGGAATCGAGTTGGTAGATGATTCTGTATCCACGGGGACAAAGAATCCTGACGATGGAGCATCTGCTGCGTTATCACCGAATGTTGCAAGTGGCTTGCGATTGGCCTATGAAGCTCCAGAGAAATCTGATGTTGATAATAGTGCAACGACTTCAAACGCAGCAGCCTTGGACTTGGACGATTTAATGGCTCAAATGAAGGCAATTTAAAGGCCTAATATTTTGTTAATATGTACTGAAATTTGATATTCCATTAAAGTGTTTTTTTTTTTGTTTTATATATAAATGAAAATTACATCTCTCAATCTTCATCTATTTCAACAACATCTCCTTCGTCTATGACTTCTGATTTTGCTGTATCATATTGGGCTTGGAATGATTCTGGGTCTTTTCCCATAATCTAAAAAAAAAAAAAATAATTAAAACATCGAGACTGTAAAATATGGATTCTCTGAATCAGCGTACCTTTGATGCAGTTTCAAGTAATTGCATCTTCGGGAATTCCTTATGAGCTCGATGCCCCCATTCAAACAAAAATCTATAAAGTTACACATATTTTCAAATTACGACTAAAAGAGAAAAGGGTATTTTCTACCTTATTTCCGTATCGAATTCTGATTCGGATTTTTTCTTCTTCAAATAGAGTTGTTTCACAAATGTTTCGGTAACCAGTTTTTTCACATGCGGCCCAAAGTAACTGTGATCTTCATTGTAATAGATGTTCAAGCCCTTCAGGAAGTTTTCTATTTGCTCTGTAAAATGAAATTAATTTTTTATTTTTAAATTTTTTAATTAATGAAGTTATGAGAAAAATACCTTCATATGCAGCCCCTCCGACCATGAAAATATAAGACAAAACAATAAACAAAAGACTTGTTTCTATTTTCTGATTTTCTTCAATTTCTTCAATTGTTTTCGTTCCGTTTTCAGCGTAGCAGATGAACTTTTTCCCCGAACTCGAGTCTGGGAGCTCTTCGAAGATTATGCCAAAGTCCTAAAAAAGTAAATTAAGTGTTAAAATAAATACTTTGCAACAGCCAAAGTGAACCAAAGAAAACAGCATTCTAACAAGTATCTTCAAAAGTAAGCCCGCGCTCTATATGCAAAAAATAACGGTGTTTTCTTGGTTCATAACTACATATTTCTCTACACACTGTATGACATTTCGAGAGGGAGCCATTTTTTTGGTTTTCCCTTTTCCCGCGCATTGACAACTCTAAAAAAAACCGTTACCAAAATGTCTTGCCGTGCAAATCCCGTCTTTCGTGTACTTACATTTTTCAAAGCCTTTTTTGCTTGTTGAAGGATTGTCTGTGTTTTGCTTTGTTTCCCAATGATTTGATTTATATCAACTACTTTCATTGGCAGTTTGTTTGCAGCATTGTTTAAGACGTATGCAATTAAATTGTTTCGCTTCAATACAGTTTCACTGTCACCCTCCATTTTAAACGAAATTTCAACAATTACTAGCGCGCTTAGGGATGTTGAGAGAATATCAATTCTGGACTCATATGTTCAATCGATAGTAGTCGGCTAGACTACCGTGAAGAAATTCTAATCGATTTATGAAATATGCGTTAAGCGGCCCTTACACGTTCACGTTTACCTGCAGCAATGCGTGGCGTGATGAAAAATATGACCGTATAAAGGCATAAAATGAATGCGTGACACGCAGAAACGCGTTTATAATTAGCGCAAAAAGCACATTTAGCGCTTTAAGCTTTAATGTTAATGCTCTAAATGTGCTTTTAGGGCTAAGCATGAACGCACTATAAGAATTGGTTGTTGGAATTTCTTTGCTTGATGCAATGCTTGCAAGCAAACATGAACGTGTAACGCTTTATATATCACGATGAATATCAACTTCTAATATGGCTCTTATTGATTTTCTTATATGTATCATATTTTGTCGGTTTTTTCAAATTTTTCTACCGCTGACTTAAAGCTTATATTATAATCACCCTAAAAAAAGACTCACGTTATAGGCAGCACCTCAATAAAGCCCCTATTATATTGAACACCAAATTAAGACCCATTTTATATTGAGCACTACATACAACTCCAGTTATAGTGAGCACGAAATTAAAACCTTAGTTATAGTGAATAGCTCGTCCAGAGCACAACGAAATGTCTCTAAACAAGATGTGTAAAACAAGAAGTATTAGTGATAAATAACAACAAATAAAAAAGGCAGTATTATTAAAAAAAAAAAAAAACACCAAATAACGCAACCATTGCGGAGAGAAGTAAACAAAATACTCATACGTGGAGTCCACTAAAAAAAAAATTGCAAACATGAAAGGAGGTGAGCGTTTGTGTATTAAAATTTATCTGCGATCATTCGCAAGAACAGTTTAAGTCCAAAGTTGTTTCTTAAAAATCAAACAATTTATTAAATTTTCATGTTTTTAATGAATGTTTAGCTAAAAGAAAAAATATAAGGGAAATCTAAAGATTTAGCCAATACATATGATTCATTGAACTGATTGAAAATATTTAAAAATAGTATATTAAGTGTTCAAATGGACTTAAGCACTTTTTGCAGCTAATCATGCATATTTTTAGAATATTGTTGCAGGATAAATTTGTAGTATAAAATCATAATTGCATAAATAGAAACGCAATTCCGAGAGTCGGGAATGCGCCGCCACAGCGAATGAATCATCATTCGCGTGTCAGTAATTCGGGATTTTCGGTATATTTTCCAAATTTGCTTACTCCTTCGCACCGCTACCGCTTTTAATGGCAAATGATTTAATCGGAAAATGGTCACGAAGTGGAATGCGGAAAATCCGTTTCAATTTAATGGCGCAAGTTTATTTTTAACATCGGAGAATGCGTGTGTATTTCTCCCTCCCACATGAATTGCTGGCGGGATTCTGGAAGATGTACATACATACATACATACGTAGCAGTAGTAAGCCGAAAGAAAAAAAAAACAAGACGGTTTCTGTATGTGTACACTTTTATGCTCTTCAACTTCTTCCTGGAAAAAGTGCTTTGTGCCCCCATATTGCTTCGCTAATGGAACTCATTTAGCTCCCAAGCGTTGAGGCGGCGCATGTGTTGCATTTGTTGTTGGGAAATTGTTTTTCATGCAGTTTCCGATGCCCTTGCTTCGATATTTTATCGCTTATCTTCACTCACCTTTAGGTGGTTTACTTCCCACACCCTCGAATTTTTCCCACTGCGCCGTTTTACTCTCGGCTTTTAATGTAATTGTGAATCTGAAAAAAAAACGAGCAATAATAAATCGGCTTGTATGTATGTGCATGTTGACATATGTATGTACCATTGATTTTCTTTTTTTTCCCCCATTTAATCTTCTTTATACCTATTCGGCGAAAAACCCTTGACGTTTTTCCGAGAAATTTTTAAAGGTCAATATGCATTTGAAAGGATTTTTCTGCTAAATGTCCTTCCAATGAGTTGATTGGTTTCATAGGAATTGACGTTTGGTATTTCATTGCCAGTGCATCTCTATGAAGTTATTGAGAAATTCATTTTGACTCGTACGGAATTAAATTTTCTGATTTTATCTTGAATCTCTGTCAGCAAGTATTCCTTTGAAAACATCGCAAAATCTCTTGATCTATTTGGGGGGATGGTTCTCAATGCTGGCAGGTGTAATTCAACTGTGTTGACTTCTTCTATCCAATGTTGGCTTCTTTGGCTTACGAGAACGTAATGAAGAAACGCTTTTTTGGCTTTCAATTTTCAAGGCGTGTCTTTTACATGTATTTTCCGGTATCATGTCGACATTGGAAGGAATGTATATGGGGCATTTCACTTGAAGCGGACAAAGAAAAAAAGGGTCATGTTCCGAAAATTCTTCATATTTGGATTAATTAATTATTCCCATAGAGAATATGAGTTAGAGAGCACAAAATTTTTGTCGTATTACACTTCGTTTTCTAAATATAGGCTTGTAAAAACCCAGCGGCCAAAATGCTGCTTACAGAACACATTTCGTAGGCGAAAGGCGGTAATGCATACGACCTCATATACCATCCTGGTATACTTTTGTTCGAGCGTGGCCGTTTTTTAAGAGTGAACGCCTACCACCACTACATAAAGTAAGCAGGTCGCCTACAATCTCGTATACTTTGTAGCTATTAATAGACAGGTCCGCTTACAGTCTCGTGTACTTTGTAAGCGATAGTCACTGTTCGCAGCTGGGAGATGAAAAAATGAAAAATACGTTTTTTTTTGCATGCAATATTTCGAATAAAAAACAAGTAAGGGTGTTATAGTCAGGCGAGCCTGACAATAGAATACCCGACACAGACACTAATGTTCGAATAATTTTTAATATCAAGAGGTGTTTAAGGACATATTGGGCCCATATACCGACTTTTGTTAAATTTCTTTATAAAAACCGCCCATTTCCCACGCCCAATTTTTCAATTTTTTTGAGATTCTAATCGGACCCTTATATATACGCTTGAATTCTAAGTTTCATTGAAATATTTCAATAAAGTCCGCTTTTGAGGCATTTTTGGGATTTTTGTGACAGACCCTAGTACTAGAGGTACCCTTAATAATGGTTCTATCGAAAAAAAATTTTGGGGAGGACGTTACTGGCTATCAAGGAAGCATACGTGCCAACTTTCGTTTAAGTCCCATTGGTATTTCGGGAGTAGGAGACAATTTTTGAAAAACGCCCATATGGGCATTTCCATGAATATGTCAACCACGACTGAAAAAATAAAAGTGCTCGAAATTTTTTTCCAACACTGGCTATGGAAGGCAAAAATACTAAAATTTAATTATCTGGAAGCATTTCCAGCCTATTAAAATTTGAAAGAGAAAAATAACGGCTTAAAGTTAATTGTCTCGTTGATTCATTTTAAGCAGTTTTGATCAACTACTTCCTCTCTTCAAACGACTCACTTCAGCTATTTGTAACATTGCATTTCTACTCTCAAATTATTGTTACAACAACAATTAAGTATGTATATTCATGAGCAAAGAGAAAATAAGGAGTTCGATTAGCGGTGTTTTTTTTTTTTTCCTTGGATGCTATTCTAATGTCACGTACGATGACCAAAAACATTATTTTTCTTCCTCATTTGTTATTTGTCGGTCGCAGGTGAACGAAAATTTATTTCCAAATCAAGGCCATCGGGCAAATAATAGATTTAAAAAAAAATTTTTTTAATTTCGTAAAACAAAAAATTTATAAGCCAAGCAAGTTGGTCACGTACGATATCGTAAGTACTAAAAATGGTACGATTTGTTGAGAGCCCAATTGAAATTTTTTTTTTTTTTTTATCATATGTCTAAAATTCATTACGAGGCAACAAGAGATGAGCTTAGAATGAGCAACAAATGAGCTGGGTATTCATTCAAGGGAAAAATAAGAGTTAAAGAAGTATATGACAGGGTTGGGTGGCAGCGAAAACTTAACGCCGAATAATTCCGTAAAAACAATAAATTTAACCGGTACTGTCTTTGTTTGTTATAAATATATTGTTTTTTGAATCGAAAAAATATTTTTTATTGGTCATTAATGAAGAATAATAGTGGGGGAAATTATGTCACGTAAGATATATGAACTTTGTTCCCTATAAAATCAACTAAAGATTTTTTTAATTTAAACATAACGAATTTAAAAGGATAACATTTCACTAAGTGCAAGAAATTAGAAACAAAAAAATAAACTCCATTAATTCGCAGAGTTTTGCACATTTTTACAAGTACCTCAAAAGTACTTCCGTTTTGGTCACGTACGATATAGCCCTATTTCGCTCGATTTTTCCGACTCAAACATTTCAAATCTACTTAATTTTTTTTTCAAATGATAAACTTTCTGAGTGGAACATATCGACACCATTTTCTTGGAGTCACTCCAATTTTTGTAAAATCTATTCAACTGTATTTGCGTACGAATTCCGCGTACGATTACCTGGAAATGCCCATATGCCACGCCCACTTTTCCAATTTTTTGAAATCGTATTACTTGCCTTTAAGCATGTTCAAATAACAAATTTCATCAAAATATCTTGAAAAACTTCGATTTTAGAGCAGTTTTTGTGATTTTCGTAACAGACCCTAGTACTAGAGGTACCCCTAAAAATGGTCCGATCGGGTCCATTCTCGAACTTGTTCTTACTCATGTCCCCGTGAACACGCATACCAAATTTTGTCAAGATAGCTCAACTCCTCCAATAAGATAACTGTATACAAACAGACGGACAGACGGACAGACGGACGGACATGTCTAAATCGAATCTCCTGGTGACGCTGATCATTTCTATATACATTTTGTATGGTCTATCTCTACTGGTTCTGGGTGTTACACACAACCCAACAAACGCAATATACCCTCGACACAGAGTGTGTCGGGTATAAATATGTCAAAAAAATAAATAGTAACGATTTGTATAGAAAATCTACTGAGCTATTGAAGAGTGTACAAAATATCAAAAATAAAAATTTTTTTCAGTGTAAAATTGGTGCAGAAATGGTTAAAGCGTAATTACAATAACTTAGCCACTTTTGATTATTTTTAATTTTTTTCGAATTTTAGCTTAAAGTATCAAGAACATGTCATGTAAGTTTGAAAATGGGATACTCTTTAGTTTAGGAGATACAAAGCATTGAACATGCGTACCCAGCAATTTTCCCCCAGTAAAAACGAGGCGAGCGCATTTTCGTCAAGCACAACCTTTTTCGTTCCGATTTGAATTGTGCATATAATAATGCGCATTTTCAAACGAAATGCACTTACGAGAGTTGCGAATTTGTTGATTCCACATTAAGACTCAATATGAAAACATCAAAATGGAAGAACAAGTTATGCATAAATCTATAAATCTGAAATGCCCATAAGCGGTGGAGCCACATTAATCCACTTAACATAATGAAGAAGCAAACAAAATCTCAAGTGTGTATGCGTAATTGTTGAACGCAAAAAACGAAGAAAAAAAAATACACAAAAATTTGCGCATTTATTTCACATATTTATTTCTTGCTTGCCATATATTGTTTAATAGCTTTTCTACGTATCTGTTTATATTTTGCATTTTTAGCAAAGTTTCGATTTTGAAGGTTATTTGTTTTCATTTTTCATATCCATCGATGACGTTGTTTCGGCACATCTGGAGTCATTCCCACATTCTTGCGGAGCAATAACAACAGATGATAATTATCTCATAGATAATGAAATATAATAACGCAAATGATATCAGTTTGAAAAAACAAAACAATCCAAAATAATCGAAAGTAAATGTATATTTCTAAAAAAAGAAAAGAAAATCTCAAGGTGACTAGCCGTGACCCCAAACCTTCTACTTATATATTTTCAAAGGGGAGTTTAATGCGAATTCGAGTCAATGTCGAATACGTCCTTCATTTTAAATATGAACTACAGTAGATCCTCGTTAGCCCTGGACTGCCGTTTGTTCGGTGATCGCTGTAATACCGGCCGGACAAATAAGGAGGCGATTTCTCACTGATAACCTCAGGGCCGTGCCGAGAGAAAGAGTGCTTTGGTAGTGCTTATATTTGCCACAGTGATATATTGAAGAAGTATAATGCTATGTTCTCACTAGGCCAGGTTAGGGTTATCGGCGAAACCCAGGGTTTCAAATGTCAAAACGCATATAAAAAAAAACTCATCTAACCCGAAAATAAACCCCGGGTTAACATTTAACTCTGAGGTTAGCGCAGAGTTGCATTTGAAAATTTCAGTTACATTTGCTAACACCGAATACAAAAACCGGGTTAATATTTAATACGGCACTGACAGGGAAGCAGAAGTAGTCAACTTTCCGGCTGGGTCATATGACGTTAGTAAACCCTAACTCGCTCGATGCTATAATGAACGCTTTGAGTTAAAGTATCGGGTTAAGAACTTAACCCCTATAGTGAGAACATAGCATAAGACATAAAACAAAAAAACAAAAAAAAATGGGGGGGATTAGAGAAAGTTTATAGAGTTCTGAACCAAAAACCCAAAAAATTCATCACGTCCGATCTCGATGAAAATTTATATGTAGATTTTTGGCGGTAAAATTTTTCAAAAAACTGATTCCAACTAGTCTAATTTGTGTCTAGTTCCAAACTGGTCCAAAAAGGTCTAGTTGTAATTAGTTTTTTGAAAAAATGTTGCTTATTCAGAGGTAGAAGAGGCTTTAAACACTATTTTCAAATGGGCTGAAGATAACGAATTCGATTCCCACGAAGTTATGTTCCGCCGTCTACTTTAGAGAGTGGGGTTTTAACATGGAGTGTCATAAATAATAAAACGACTTTTTTCAAGAAGAACTAATGTTTTTTTTTTTAACTCGTTGTAATTTTGAACATATCGCACGGCCGCAACAAAGGAGTCACAACTCGAAATTTGTCATTTTTCAGAAAACGGAAAAAAACAAAGCAAGGAGAAAGGCATGACGGCTTTTTTCCGGCCTTTTATAATAAGAAAACGGAATGGAATTTTTCCTACAGGTAGACAGATGACTTAGGAACAAGATCCACAGCATAACTCAAATTGTCAGGATCCTTTACAAATATTTATAGGTTAGACTGATAGATAGATGTGTTGATTATAAAATGCAGGATTCAGCCTCTGCAGTTTCTCTGTGTTGCAGTAGAGTTGATATCCTTTTTAGTTAAAAAACAAAGTTCCATTTGCTTTTATTGAGTAACACGTGGCAATTGGAACCAGTAGGAGCGTGAACACAGCACGAATAATATACTTTCATTTATAAGTTGATTAATGAAACTAAGAAGTATTACTAAGGCTCCTGTATTTTACAGGATAATACTGTCTTTTGAAGGCAAAACGGCGATACTGTTTTTTGGTTTTTCTCAAAACCCTGTATTTGTCATTTATTATACTGTATTTTTGCAATAAAAAGGTGAAGTTGTGATTTTGTGAAGAACTTTTGCTCAGATAGAAACATCAGAAAATGGATGGATGAAAAATTTCTTGTTCCGAAACGTTGGGTAGAAATTTTCAATCATTTGGACGTTGCAGGCTCCGACTCAAAAGCAATAGCAACAATGGTTGAGTGCATTCTCTGCCTATTTGGATGAACTGGCTTAGACGAGCAAAGAATTCCAGGAAAAAAATCGATCGCAATAAGAGATGCTTAAGACTAAAGAAAAAACGGTCAAATATAAGGATAAAGAACTGAAATGTTACAAAATTTCCACATACATTACAAATCGGTTATAACGATACCGCTTATATCAATTACCGGTTATAGCGATGAACATTTTAGGTAAAGTTTGGTTCGCTCTTCTAATTATTCTTAATTTCTGTTAACGGATATAGCGATTATCGGTTATAACGATGGCTTTTTGCTGGTCCCGTCGACATCGTTATAACCGATTTTCACTGCAAAAGGAATCCTGTAAAACTCCTATTTTTGAAAAAAAAAAAATCCTGTAAAATGAATAATTTTACTCATTATACCCGACACACTCTGTGTGTACAATGTACATATATAAAAATAGTCAGCGTCACCAGGAGATTCGATATAGACATGTCCGTCTGTCTGTCTGTCCGTCCGTCTGTCTGTCTGTATACAGTTATCTTATCGAAGGAGTTGAGCTATCTTAACAAAATTTGGTATGCGTGCTCACAGCGACATGAGTAAGAACAAGTTCGAGTATGGACCCGATCGGACCATTTTTAGGGGTACCTCCAGTACTAGGGTCTGCTGTGAAAATCACAAAAACTGCTCTAAAACCGATGTTTTCAAGATATTTTGATGAAATTTGGTATTTGAACATATTTAAAGGCAAGTAATATGATTTCAAAAAATTTGAAAAGTGGGCGTGGCAGAAGGGGGTTTTCGAAAATTCTCTCCTACTCCCGAAACCCCTATGGGACTTGAACGAAAGTTGGCACTTATGCCTCGTTTGTAGCCACAAACATCCTCCCCAAAAATATTTTTGGTCGGTCTATTATTAAGGGTACCTCCAGTACTAGGGTCTGTCACAAAAATCTCAAAACTGCCCCAAAATCTCACATTTTCCAAATAATTCAATGAAACTTAGAATTTGCGCGTATATTTAAGCCTCCGATTAGAATTCCGAAAAATTGGAAAAGTGGGCGTGGCAAAGGGGTGGTTTTCATTTAGAAATTTAACAAAAGTCGGTATATGGGGCTCCTTATGGTCTTAAACACCTCTTGATATTAAAATTTATTTGAACATGCATATGTGTCTGTGTCGGGTATTCTATTGTCAGGCTCGCCTGACTATATCACCCTTACTTGTTTTATCCTGTATTTTTACACAAATGGAGTTATGTATTACACCAATGAATTTATAATCCGAACGCCTAGATTATCCGCAAGGTTTTTTTATTTTGGCCTCTCCGGATTAACGAGTTCCTACTGTATTATTAATTACTTTACAAAGTTCAACCTGGCCACCTTAGCATTGCTGTCAATATCAACGATTTTGTCTTAGACAGGTTATTAGTCTAGCGGCAATTGTTGTCGTCGTACCTTTCATTGAATTCAATATCTATAAACGAACAATTACATACGTATTCACTTTTATATTGACAATATCTCTATATGAATACCTTGCATATTTATACAAATATTGATGTGTGTATATGCTTTTATAAAATATATTCTCGCATTTGATAAGACACGACGACACAACTGTTTGTGTTGTGAATTATTATTTCTTTTATTACTGTTGCCCCCCGTTCTTCTTCTTCTTCTTTTGTTTTTTTTTGTTTTTGTCTTGTGCTATACTCACATTTTTAGCACGTCTGTCTCTATTGCGCTGTCGGCGATTTTTTCTATTCCATACTCAGCCAGTTTAGTTTAGTCAATCGCGTAATCTTTGAGCGTACAAAGCGGTTGAACGGCTAAAACCAAAAAAACAAAGCGAAGAAGAAGAAGAAATAACTCTAACTCTGGCGCCATTCATAATATGGAAAATAATGAAAAGTATTTCAAGTGAAATTATCACAAAAAAAAAAAATGTGAAAATTCTTTGAAAATAATTTTGAAAATCAATAAAATAATATATATCTGTGTGCATATATAGAGAAAAGGAAAATATAAAAAATTAATTGAATGAAGAATATGAACAAATGCGACCGACGCACAAAAAATATACCTACATTTATACATACATATATGTATATATAAATGAAAATCCATTTAAATTCTTTGCGAGTAATTAAAAATCGGAAATGTGCCCATTCCATGCTCTCGAGGGCGGGGAGGATAGCATCCAAGGCAATTAAAGCTCATTGAATGGCCATCAAAAGTGAAACTAGCGCATCTCGGAATTTTACAATACATAAGTACTTTATATGTACGTACGTACATTCATAGGTACGCCACAACAGAGCTGCGTGGAGCCGGGCGGGAAATCCCGTTGTCTGGCCGAACACAATTCCGCAGAGCTTCCCCATTCATTCGGACGCGTTTTCCAATTCGAATTTCGGTTTTCAATTTCGCTCGCATGGAGAATTGATGAAAAGTTTTCATTTCATTTTCATTTTCCTTTTTTGTCTTCGATATTTTATCGGTAATTGAAAAAGCTTTAAAAAAAAAAAAAAAAAAATACAATAATAAAAAACACATCGCAGCTACTCGAAACGTCTCTTAATTGATTCCATGCAATCGAACGTGATAGTTTAAGCTCAATCGCGACTCGGAATAGTTTCGTTGTCGGTTTCGATTTAGTAGCTTTCGCTCTTAAAAGTACCGCGCGTTAGTAATCGCAGTGAACACCAAAAAAAAAATTAAAAAAAAAAAAATTGATAAAAAGAAAACCCATCAGACCCAGAGTCAATCAATCAGTCAGTCAGGAACTCCATGTGAGGCAGAGTTTTGCTGGGATTGAAAACTCGAACGAAAAGAAAAAGTGAAAAACTCAACTCAAACTTAAACATAATTAGTACGCAACGGGTTAAGTTAAGGTTGCATGCGTGGCAGAACTTAACGATGCGTGTCTTAAAGACCAACTTGTTCCTTTCGCTCAAGACGCGCAAAGAGCGCCAACTAAACCGTGCGTCGAGCGCTGACAATGCCGAGATTTCGAGCGTCTTCTTTTGCGATGCGACAGGTACGTTTTCTTAGGTTCGACTTGGCGGCATCACCTATCCAACATTTACTCATTTGGAGCTTTAATTTAAATTATAAGTTACAAGAAAAACCACCCATTCGAATATATTTTTTTTTCTTTTTGTGAGCGTGAAAGCTCAACCTACCGCAAAACGAAAAAAAAAAAAAAAAAAAATAAAATAAAAATGAATTCTTGACACAATTAGTCATAGAAGAATGAGTCGATGTTTCACTTGTTGCTCGAAGCGTAATGAGGGAAGATCTCAAGCCACAGTGTCTCAAGCTAAATTGTGCTAATCTTCGGTTTCGCCCGCACACGCCTTTCAACAGAAAAAAAAAACAATGAATTTAATTGTTGTGTAGTCTCTCCAAATGACTGTCTATTCGAGAATGTATTGTGGGAATGTCTAGAAGCTTTCCGTTTCGAAATTGTTGGGAAAAAATTGATCTATATGTCTATGTGGAAGTTCTGCTAATTAAGAAGTTTTGGGATTAAACTTTATAGTTTTATTGTTAAATTAAGGCTCATAGTTTTCAATCTAGTTTAAAGTTTTTGATGGCTTATACTTTGAAATGATAGTCTTCAAATATAGCAAGGTTTTTGAATTAAACTGGCATGAAGACTAAAAAAATATATGTATCCCTATTCGAAAATTTAAGCTTAGGACATTCTTAAACCAAGTTGTGAACTACGACCCTAAATACAGTGTACTCTCTCTTAAGCGGACGCCTACGGGACCGATAAATGTGTCCGCTTAATAGGAAACTGTTTGAGAAGCAGGAACACTAGAGCATTGTCAAAAAGTTACCGTTTAAGAGGGGTCTCCGCTTAAGAGGAGTCTCGCCAGGGGAGAATACACCGTATATGGGGCAAAACACGTCAAGTGTACCACCGGCAAAATTTTTTCTCCTCGATTTGGATGAAACTTGGTACAGTTGTTAAGATGTAAAAGTACGTTAAATGTGCAAAAAAAGAGTAAATTTTAATCACAGGTTGCCGAGATACAGGGTGTCAAAGTTTAGATTTTTGCTTCGAAGAACATATTTCATTGAATTAAAATGGGGCTAAAATCGCCTCGCTTCAAAAATTTTTTGAATGTTTCTTAAAAAAAATTTTCTGAACTTTTCGAAAACAATACTTTAAAAATTTTTTGATAACGGTAAATGAGGAAAATTTGGCATTTTAGTTTTATTTCTTGATTTTCTAGGAGAGACGTAATTTTTTTATTTTTATTTTTTAATTTTTAAATAAAGCTTAGTTCTTCCCCTTTAAAATGATGCATAAATCAGAATGGGCGGACCATGATTAGTGCTCCAAATACACCTTTGAAGATGCTTACCTAGCATATTTCCCTCAATATCCACTCAGCGCATGTTTTCTTCTTCTTAGTTCAGTTGGGCTGGTACTCTATGGGGCCAACAGACTTACATATAAGAACTTATGTATAGAATGTATAGAAAAATTCTCCCATTGAAGAAAAACAGTTCGACATGTTTTAAGTTCTCAAAAATTATCTCTCTAATAATATAATTCTCTGCTCAATAATGCTCTCTGAAAAACATTGATTCTGGAACTTAAGGAATTTTTCCTCACAACAAATACTCATCGTTCTGTTATCTCTCAAAGGTGTCAAAGTCATAAGCAATTGCCTAATCTTTGTTTGTCCGACATTACGTTGCTTTATATAAAAATAAAATAAAAATAAAAACAAAAACAAAATAAATTATCTTATAAAGAAGTCAAGATCACAATTGTTTCCAAGCAAAAAGGTTTAAATTAATCTCGTATACTTGGTATTTAATTTTTCCTTACTATAAAAGCTAACAAGAGGTACTTGTTTGAAAAAAGTACAAGAGGAACGAGGAGGTATTGAGATAAAATTGCTAAGAAAAATTGTCGTCATTATTGTACTCATAAAAAAAAAACAATAAAAAGGAAAAAAAAAGAAGTTCGTCAGAAAAAATATTTTTTGCGACAGTTTTATGACTAAGTGCCCAAGTATTTTTCCTCTTTGTTAATTGCTCCTGACCTTCGTTTCAAATGGTTTAGAAATTCCGAATTTTATTTTAGTAACACAACTATTTTTATTTCTCTCTCTCTCTCTCTCTCTCTCTTTATCTCTCTCTTCTACTCTTTACTCTCTCTCTCTTTCTACTCTTTATCTCTCTCTTCTTTCTACTCTTTATCTCTCTCTCTTTCTACTCTTTATCTCTCTCTCTCTCTCTTTCTCTCTTTCTCTCTCTCTCTCTCTCTACCCTCTTTCTCTCTCTCTCTCTCTTTCTCTCTTCTCTCTCCTCTTCTCTCTCTTCTCTCTCTCTTCTCTTTCTCTCTCCACCCTCTTTTTCTCTACCCTCTTTCTCTCTATCCTCTTTTTTCTCTCTCTCTCTTTCTCTCTCTCTCTCTCTCTCTCTCTCTCTCTCTCTCCTCTCTCTCTTCACTCTTCTCTCTCTGCTCTCTCTCTCTACTTCTCACTCTATCTTCTCTCCTCTTTCTCTCTCTCTCCCTCTCTTCTTCCTCTCTTTTCCACTTTCTCTCTCTCTTCTAACTCTCTCTCTCCCTCTCTCTTACTTTCTCTCTATCTATCATTCTCTGTTCTTTACTCACTAATCCCACGAAATTACACATTTCTTTTTTTCATATACAATGGTGTAAGAAAATGTGTACACAAAGTGCCAACAAGTTAGAATGTTCCAGTCACTGTCACTCGATTCAAAGTTTTTGAAGTCTTTAGTGCATTTATAAGAGGATTTATGAACGAGCTGATGTCAAAGAAATTTCAATGGAAAAAGTTATTAAAACTTTTCAATATTCAGTTTTTGTTTGATTTTAAGCTTGAAGAAACTCTTCAAAGTCGAAAAGTGATTCGAGTGCATTTCTGTGCATTGAAAGTGTCTGGAAATGAAGCTACAAGAGATGTTTGTCGTAGGCAAAAGTTAAGAATTATGCAACAATATGCAAATGGTAATGAAAAATAAAGATAAAAATTTCTATTGAATATAATGCTTTATGACGCGAAACGCCATTATTTTTGTTAATTAACAAAACAAAAAAAAACTTCACAACTTTTCTTTCGTATAATCATAAAAAATTCATCCAAATGATGTTTAAACCAGTAGTTCCCAACATTTTTTTTTTTTGGACTCACCTGTTCAAACGACTATCCTTAATGGATTTTGACGTCTCAAGTACAAAAATGAAGTCCGTTCTCCAATCTGTTTTGACGATTTTCTCGATAATGATGTGATTATGATGGTAATAGTTGGTGGCCCATGGTACAGAAAGCTTTTGTGAAGGAAAATACCAGTGTGAAGGTTAATTATATGGCATTCGTGGGTTATTTCGAGTTAGTGCAAATATAACTTTAAGTGCAGAACCTGAGCAGTCAGAAAAGGCGATTTTAAAATTCGATCTTTACGATCTTAAAAGCTATACTATATGTTATTAACCAGTCTGATCTCTGGCGGATCCACGCGTTACCTTAAAGGGGGTTGTCTCCTTGGACAAAAAAAATTTTCCCCCATTTTTTATAGCTTGGATATTTGAGAGTATCGTGCTAAAAGGATTTTTTGAATTTTTACGTTGCTTCATTCTTTAAAAGCATTTATCTCGAAACCACTTCTTTTGAACTAGCGGCCACGATTTCTCCAGTTCAACTGGACCGATTTTAATGAAACAAAATGGATTCGACCCAGAAATGTCACCATTATGGCTGGACCTTTAATCATAATTTTAAAAATTTTTTTACTATTTTTTTTTTTACAGTGAACCACAAAAAAATATACCCGAAATCGATGGGTAATTTTTCAATGGCCGCCATTTTGTCAAAAAAAAAAATTGCAAAATTATTTTCGTGGTTCCGGCCATAATGACATCTATACTAATTATAACCCAGTTTTTTTTTTCATTTCAAACAACATGGAGAGCAGAAATCGTGACCGCCAGCACTACACCTTTTTTTAAAAATTTTTTTTTGAAGTCTCCACTTTTACCGCCCTCATATAAAAACAGTCTTTCTTTACTAATTTTCATTAACTATGAGTACAATTAAAGTACTATATACAAGTACAAGTATAGTTTGTATAGTATATAGTATAGTATAGTAAGTGCTACTTTCAAACCTTTTAGAAATCGGTATAAATATGTACCTCTTTAGGTAAAGCTTTCTGAAGAAAAATAGTCCCTCAGTACATTTCACGAAACTGCAATTCTTATTAAAGAATTTTATATTACGAGTTAAAGATACTCTTAGGTAAATAGGAAAAGCTTAACCTAAGAAATAAATCGCAAAAAATACTCTCATGTTACAAAAGAAAATAATCCGTTCCACTGCATGGAGATTTGAGACTTAAAGCCCCACCCAAAAGTTCACCTGCCTTTGTTATTCGGCAAACGTCACAATTAGACAAATGAACAAGTGTGAAATACTCAAAAGAAAAGCATGACATAAATTACTTAAACAGTGAAACCTCTCTATAGAATTTGAATTTATAAGAATGTATTTCAGCAAACCCAATGGAAGTCTACTTCTCTGAAATTTTTTCGCTTCTTAAGATGAAATCCATCGTGGTTACCTGGCTTATTAAAGAACTCCTTTCAATACTCTAAGCACCTAGAGATATCTAACACATGTTAACTTGTCCTTCAGTCGGATAAGATTTTAAAGGTCCCCGATGAGCAAAAAATCGCAAAATTCTTTAACCCTGCTGTTACCTTAAAAAAGTTACACTAAAATCTTTAGAGATTGTATTTTGAACCAACCCAGCAGAAAATTATCTCCTGCATGACAATTTCATCAGTGATGTCATCGATGACATATAGGTGACATTGTCATGCATGACATCTTGGAGGACATGCCATCGTGGAGGGATGCTGTTCACGTGCTTGAATCTCATTGGCTATAGAAATTTAAATAAGGTTTTAGCGTCAGTTGAACGTTAGCATGAAGTGGCGTAGATGATGAGTGCTCGACTCAGAATCGGAAGATCGCGGGTTCGATCCCTGGCTGAGGCAAACAAAAATTGTTAAAAATAGATTTTTAAAAATTTTTCGAAATTCTTATTCAAAGAGAGGGCAAAGAAGAGAGCAATGTGCTCTCCTATCAAATGCATTTTTCGCCATCGCACCCCCTAGCATGACATTGTCACCGGTGAATTCACTATCCAACTCCTTCACAAATGTCATACAAAGTGTCATATGAATTGTCATGCATATCGGATCCAAAGACACCGTGACTTCATCCATGATGTCACCGGGACATTTGCCGCTGGAGAAATGATCTTAAGGCACCAGCAGGGTTAAGAAGACCTTTCATTTTCTACCAAAATCGAATCGAACGTGCCTTCAACGCAAGAACCATGCATACCATATTCGGGCCCTGCCCGATTATCATCGGCCAACTGTGTTTCCTTTATTTTCAATTCTTTGTACGCAACTTTGTAATGTGGCAAAAGAATTTCACACAAAATATGGGCAGGCAGGCTGGCAGCCTACGATGACTACAAAAATTGCGCTCGTGTACAATCACGTTCAATATTATTTACTATGAAAAGTGAAACGTCATTTGACGCTTCGTCCACATACGACGAGCGTCGCGGTCTTGGACTCAAGTCTGACAGCCACATTTTGGCTTATTATTCTGACAAATTGGATATCTTGAATTAGTCAACGTTTCGACTTCACAACGCGAACGTGGCGGACAATAAAATTTAAGAGAAAAAAAAACGTTCTTTTTACTTCAATTTTTCCTTCGTCAAAGTCGCCCGCCTTGTATCGGAAGCGTGTATCGCCAAGTTGAAAAACATCGAAACTTTCTCGCGTTATCCAAAGTAATTAATTTCAATTTTATCGCCGCCAAAACGATTTCATTCAAAAATCGCTCTAAGTAAGTAATTACGGTATTTTAAAGCGTTTAATTAAGCCCGAATCGATTCGATTTTGTTGCGTTTGTGGTCCGATATATGTTACACCATTAAATACCATCAAACAAAAAAAGGCAATAATAATAAAAATACAAAAAAAAAAAAAATTAAAAATCCCCCGAAGGGGAAATTGAAAAAGCCTTGGTTATATTAGAGAGTCAAGTCTTTGGTGCGTTTTTCGCTGTCGTCACGCTTAGACGTAATTATGATTTACGGGTTTTTATTTTACGTAGCCGCAGAGCCGCCCCACAGCCATCCACCGCACCATCGCGCCAGCCAGTAAATTTTTGTTTTTTTCGCTCATCGCTCCAATATTCAAATAAAAGCGTATAACCTTGAACGAACGCCAAAACGCGCTTAATTAATTAATAGAGCCATAAAAAAAATGGGGTTCAAAAAAACCGAGTGTATGCGAGAAATGAAGCATAAAGAAGAAAACCGAACATGGAAATGGAAATGAAAATGAAAATACATTTCTTTTTTACACTTTTTATGCACATAACTCGCGCAATGCATAAGTCGGGTATGTGCCGATGACGACAATGACTGTGTGATGATGGCATTGTTGATAGCGATAGCGTTCATGATGGTAATTGTTGTGCTGTTTGTGATGGGCGATGGTGATGGTGATGGCGATGATGACAACGACCACGACCACGACCACTGCTACGACGACCGTGATCGAGATGAAGTCAATGATGAACTGTACCGTGCCGTGCTGTAGTGCTGGCTGTACTATGCTGAATATGACATAACGAAACATGTTGCCAACAGCTTTACATTGAAGCCAATCATCTTCGAGCGCGATGTGGCGAGATGTCGGTGTGGATGGATGGCGGTGAACTACATGTGGTGGCTTGCCATGCCACATAACACAGAAGCATTCATGGAAATAATTTTATTATCATGAACGGATTATTCAATTTTCCTCCTTGCGTACATACAATTTGTCTCGTCATAAAGCAATTCATGCCGCGGTAAGCGACCTCCGATTATGGATGGAAATGAAATTGAATCGTGGGAAAATTCGATCGCCGAATGAACGCTTCAAAATTTATCTATTAATTAAAACTTCGGTTCAGTAAACTTTCGGTGTTTTGTAAAAACAAAAAAGAAGAGAGAAAGAAAATTGGAAAAAAATTGAAAAAACTTTTTGATGCAAATCAACCTAAAACATGACATAATCCACCAAATGATATCAGCAATTATAAAATACAAGCAACACCCATATTCGCTCTCTTTTTTGCTGTTTCCACCGAAATTCATCAAATTGCTTCATTCCGATTTGCAAATACTACATACATATATGGCCATATGAAAATTTTATGACGATTTATAAGAATGTATGAGGCGCGCGTGTTTGAAATTCCATGCCATATTCGAGTATCTATGCACATTCCTTGAGTCAACAAAATACTGTGAAGCTACATTTGTACATACATACTTCCATGTACATACAATCGTATGTGGATGTCCACCAGAGTTTTGGGTTGACGACATCCATTGAGTCGGTCAGGGGACGTTAGCACATTCATAAATTGTTTGGTTTCGTTTACTCCAGTTTTCAGCCAGACGAAGTGTGTTTTTCTTCTCTCAAGTGTGAAATTTCCCCATGACTAGGAGCGTAACCCAGCCGGAAACGGCCCGGTGAAACAATCAATGATTTCAGCATGACATAGAGACGCGACTCCTCCTGATTATACACCAACTTTCTAATGAAATCTACACACAAGCGGCATTCGGCGTCAGTAAGAGTACATGTCACAGTGATGCAGTTTATGTTAAAACAACCCTCATATATTGAAAAAACCATTTCCATTTCAGAAAATTGAAAACCCACAAAAACTGACAGAATAACTTTTTGATGACAATATGGGCGATACCGATTTAAACATGAACATTGATTCCACCACAATGATTTATAGCATATTTTATAAAATATCAAGCAACACCCATACACAAAAATAAAAGTCAACTTTTCGTCTTATTCACCGAATTCATAACAAAAATACTTCAGTTTCATTTCAACACTTAGGGAACTACGATAGATACTATGCAATAAAGAGTTATGACATGTATAAGAAGTAGAGGAAAACGCGATTTCATTGTCATATGTAAATTCCAATGTAGCATAAATTTCGATAATCCTATTTGCCATTCCGATTTTGAGTGAAAAACCACAAATACTGGTGAAACCCACACTGTCATACACTCATGTACAATTGGTAATCGAATTTGGACTAGTCTCACCAGACGATTCCTCTAGTTGACAATCCATTGGAGCGGGTCAGGGAAACGTTCTGCACATTGCAGTAGAACTGCGTTTGTTTCTTTAACTCTTTGAATCTACGCACAGCGAAAGCTTAGAATTAATGCGATTTTCGTTCTCATAGTGTGAATTTTTTTTTTTCTTTTTTTTTTTTTCAACCAAATTCCTAGGATAACCCACCAGAAACAGTCCAATTTGGTGAAACATATCAATACCGATATTTTAACAATGAACTATTGCGCCTGTTTAACATCTTGATTTTCCATTTGGTTATATATACGAAATAACATTTGCAGCTATATAGAAAAAAATTTACAACAAATCTTGCGAACATTGGAAGACGCGCATAAGAGAAAATGTCATGAATTGTTTTGTTAATTTTTCTTTGAAGTTGAAAATAGATTAATCCATTTTTGTATAAAAAACCAGATTTGTAGTGATTTTTCTCATATTTGGTTTTTTCACTGCAAAATTCGTGACAGGGGGAAAATATGGGTAATTTTATATCGAAATTTATGCACTACATTTAAGGTATATTTACTACTTATGAGAATGAAAATCGTGTTTTCCTCTTCCAGTACCATGCATGACTCTTTTTGCTGTATCTAGTCGCGTGTTCCCTAAGTGTTGTAAAGAAACTTGGTATTTTTTGAAAGTCATGAATAAGACTGCAATTTTAAGTTACTTTTATTTTTTGTTATTTTCTTTATACTTTTATTAAAATATTAAAAATATGTGTTTAAATGAAACCATGTTCATTCTCATAAGTAGTAAATACCTTAATGTACGCCCATAAATTTCGATATAAAATACCCATTCTGGGTTTCCCCATGTCACGGATATTTGAGTTTTTAAAAAATGGGACAATAGTGGGGTTTTCCCACAACCTGCATCACTGCATGTCACGTTTTTTTAATCGAATAAAATCTGGCATCACTAGATCTACTCCATCGTATCGATACCTCTATCGATGACAATGCCATTGGAGCAGGGTTGGAAATTTACTGCAATTGCAGTAGATCTACTGCGTTTTTTTTTTGAAATTTTTTGACATCTACTGCGACACTGCGAAAAGCTTAAAATCTAATGCGATTTTCGTCCCTGGTGTCACTCGATTTTTTTTTTGTCAAACCAAACTCCTAGCGATAACTACCAAAAAAAGTACCAATTTTGGTTATACATTATCAATACCGCAATTCTATTTGTAACAAAGATACTATTGTTGTCCTTGTTTAACATCTTGGATTTTCCATTTAAGGTTATATATAGCGAAATTAACAGTTTGACAGCTGATATAACAGAAAAAAATCTTGTCAAAAATCTTCGCTGAACATTGGAAGACGCGCAATATGGAGAAATATTTACATGAATTGTACTTTTTGTTTATTTTTTCTTTTTATTTGAAAATAATTAAATATATTTTTGTTATAAAAAAGATTTTTTATCTTCTTTACTTCACAAGATTCAAATCTATTGCCCTTTTTTGTTAAAACTGCTGCACTTTCTTCTTCGCCAAGTTCCAACCCTGCATTGGAGTTGCGATGAATAACATTTTCTCTCGATGGCAATGCCATTGCAATTGAAAAGTACTCAAATTTTCCCCTTGATATCCTTGGTGAAAATATTAATGAATTGGTCCTTTATGAGAAAATTTCCGGCTGGGACTTATGTGGTCATACATACACACATACATATGTGTATAGCTTAAGTTCAGTATGAAAGTTAACACTTTGCCGGTCGTATGACTTCTTATGTTGAAAGGAAATTTATTTTTTATATAATTTTCTTTCCTAGACGAACAGTAGCTTAAGGTAATTATTCGTTTTTTGTTCGTATAGGACTTCCCCGGTACTAGTTTCTCATTTATATACTACTAAATATATATATTACTAAAAATATTATAGACGTTACAGCTGTTAATTTCTTTAGAGTCTTATAGCATGTTTCCACATAGTGCATTAACTCAATTACCTGCATTAACTCGTTAACGCATGATTAAAAATGTGATTACCCATACAAAAATGTCAATGCTTGCATTAACTCAGATAAAACAGCATGGTTGCATTTGGACTTGCTTGCAAATGTTACGAAAAATTGCACCCCTGAATAGAAAAGTACGTAAAATAACAACCGTTCTGTCAAATCAAAAGAACCGCTGAAATAAAAATCAAATTCAAAATGGAAAGTCCAAGGAATATGTAAAAATATTTAAGCTATTTCACAGCTTCCGACGAAATCAGCTGATTAGTTAATGTACAGTCCGCAAGTGGAAACGACAGTGATTAACTATATGCGTTAACTTTAATGCATATAGTTAATGCACTATGTGGAAACATGCTATCAACTCTATGAAAAGGAACCACATCGACTCAAAGGGTCCTATGGAAGGAATTCTTTTCAAAGAGTAGAAAATTACCTAGAAATAACAAGAAATCAGAAAGTGTTCCGATGAATCCCTCTGAAGTCGGAAGTTGTTGAAAGCAACTTTAAGTCAAATTTTTGACGACCAGTGTAAATTTATTCACGTGTGGATGTTTGACTGGGT
Organism: Chlorops oryzae; assembly: GCA_020466095.1. Lineage (NCBI taxonomy): Eukaryota > Metazoa > Arthropoda > Insecta > Diptera > Chloropidae > Chlorops > Chlorops oryzae. The sequence continues at coordinate 12,057,455 of CM035808.1, forward strand.
TTCTTAGTTTCGTCTGTTTACATTGGGTCAATAATACTTCGGAATACCGTACGTGACTTCAAATACACTCTTCCGTGCCAAAACATTGTCGTTTTCAGAAAAAATTTGATCTGAGAAATTATTTTATTCAACTTGAATTACATTAAACCGCTGACAGCAATCGTTTTTTATTTAATCTTTTAATCAAATTTTGTGATTTGTTGATATTTTATTGCTCGTTCCCCGGGAATATTCAGAATCGGGCAGAAAAAAATTTAACAGTCACCGCGGGTTCGGAAACCTATTTAATAAACCCTTTTGTTCGTTAAATAAAGCTTGCTATCCTCGAAAGATCAAGTTCCCGAGTTCCAATAGGGAGTGAAAGAAGTAACTTCCCAGGGTTCTAAATCTCATCTTAGCAAAGGCCGGGCAGTTCAGGAGAAGATGTTGAGGCATTTCCTCCTCCTCCTCCTCTTCGTCCTCTTCGTCCTGCAGCTCTTGCAAGTGCCGGTAACCTTCTAGAGGGCGGCCCTAGGAGGCAGACACCGGGCACCAAAACAACTGTCACCGAAAGATGAGTTTTCGACATCTTAGATAATTCCTCAGTCCGTTTCTGGTCTACTTATACAAGCCCAAGTGAGACTAGCTTTTGCACAAATTCCCCCGCTTTCCCATCTCTCTTGAAAAGACCTGTTGGCCAATTCCTCAATGAGAATGTGACAGGTGCTGGTCATCAACCACTATGCCCCCGGTACCAATACGATCACTATATGAAAGTATCATCTCAGAGAGAAGGGACAGACACTTCTTGACCAATTTGGAATTGACTACAAAAAAAGTCCAAAGATTTAATTGCTGCCTGACTTTCAGTAAAAAATCTAACCCTGGTGTGGATTATCACATTTCGCTGCAACCACCTAAATGCCTCGCTAATGGCGGCTATCTCTGCCTGAAAGACGCTGCAGTGAAATAAAGTGGTATCCCAGGTTAAGAAATGTGCCGACAGTGCCACAAGCCAATCCACATTGACAGTATTTTTTTTGCAAAATTGTAACTACGTATATTTTTTGGATTTCTTGTGAAAGAAGGAACATTCGGGCATGCTCTAGAAATCGAATCCGAATAAAGCAATTCGAAATCAATGTGATTTCAATAGAAATTTTATCTATTTCGAATTTTTTTATGGGGATTCTATTTCTAGAGCATGCCCCATTTTCCTTTAGAATAATGCTCAAAAAAATCTAAATTAAGGGGGTTTTTTTTAACAGTGTATCTAAATCTCTGTTATAATTCCCCTAACGGGGTTATTTGTAAGTAAAAATTACAATAATTTCATAATTTTTTAGAAAATCCAATGAACTTGCATAAATTGTTCCTACTCATCGAAATTCCCCAGTGGGACTAAGAAAAAAAAATATTTTTTTTGCATGTAAACATCTCATGTGTGCGTGTGTGTATGAACACGCTTGTGTTTTGATAAAAAGGCCGACAAATCAGAGGAAGCTCGATGACGTTCGAATTTATTCATAATTTCCATCACACATCCATCGGAAATTTATCACCCACACAAAACCTTATGTTGGCAACAAAACGGGACTGATTTCTGTGCTTCGGTTTCGGTTTTGTATAATTTTGTAGGGAAAATGAACACGCATACATACATACATCAGATTGATATGGAGTTTTTTCCTCGCTTTTAAGACGTCACAAAGAAGTTTTATTTATAAATATTAAACAAAAAATAAATAAATAAAAAATCCGATTCTTATTTACAATTCCAATATCGTCGTTTGTAGAAATTCTTGCGTCATTTCTTTCCCTGGTGTCGCATGTTTTTCTATATACACATATATGTATGAATGTACATATATATTTATGTATGCACCTATGTAAATAATAATTTTAGTCATTGTTTATAAATAATGGCTTTGTTTCGGTTTAGTTTTTTCTTTTGTTCGAACGTCCAATTAATTATTTATATCCGTCTATTGACGGATGACATTTAATAGGCGCTTTTTCTGTTAATAAAAATAATTTCCAGAGCCACAACAAATCATTCGAACGTGCTTCGGCTTAGCTTCTGATTTCAAAATAAACTAAAAATAGTATTTCGGTTGGAATTTTTTTTCATAGGAAAAATATGGTTCTGAATATTATTGAAAAATTGGAATTCAAGAACAGTGAACGCCTCGAGGAACGAAGAAGTAGGTCATTGTGCTTAGGGGCGAAAAGAGAAACGTTGGAAAGTTAGTTTGATTTCAGAGGAAATTCGCTTCAAAATTAATTTGAAAAAGAATGAAAATTAAACAAAATTTTTCATTGAAATGAATTCTTAAACTTTGGATAACTTTCAAGGCTTCAAAAAAAAAGAAAAAAAAATAATTAATTTGAAAAAAACTGAATTTATGAAAAGGACAAGCGTAATGCAACTGGTAGGTACACTGTTTCTTGGGGGGTTGTACAGTGGTGTGTACAAGAAAATAAACATTTTTTTTCGGCGCAACTGTGAAGTATAAGTAATAATAAATATTACACAGTGCGACACGATTTTGTAAACAAAAATTTGACGAATGTTTTTGATAGTGCTCGTTGAGTATAACAACGCCTCATACTCAGTTTTGTCAAGTCACCTCTACTTTTTCTTAAAATAGACTTCAAAAATTGCAGCCGAGAATTAAATTACTCACGTACTTATGGATATATCTCGTAATCCGTTCAATATTTTAATTTCTTTTTCATCACAATTTATAGCTCTGAACTCATTTTAAATAGTTTTAGAACAAACCGACCCGAGAAAACTCTATCTAGAAGGTGCAAATTGAAAAAATTCCTAAAATTTGACGTGTTTTTTTTAAATAATATTTTATATTGTATGGCCTATAGCTCCCACGGCAATAAACATTTTTTTTTTTTAATTTTTTGATACAAATATAAAAAAGACTATATCTTCTCGGGTCGGTTTGTACTAAAACTATTTAAAATTAGTTCAGAGCTATAAATTGTGATGAAAAAGAAATTAAAATATTGAACGGATTACGAGATATAGCCATAAGAAAGTTTTGAAGTCTAATTTTTGAAGTCTGTTTAAAACAAAAGTAGAGGTGACTTGACAAAACTGAGTATGAGGCGTTGTTATACTCAACGAGCACTATCAAAAACATTCGTCAAATTTTTGTTTAAAAACATGACCTCTAAAATGTCGCACAGAGTTATTAAGTTATATTGTTACAGGGCTTTTTTCGAAGGGGTCCACCGCTGGAAACCCAATTTCGGCGATTTTTGGCCTGGTAGGAAAAACTGCAATATCCCAATTCTATAGAACAATAGCAAGAGATGAACGTAGGATTGTGGTTTCATAGGTTTTTCGTGAAACGGAACTTATGAAGATTTCATGAAAGAAATCGTCTTTAAAAATCCTTCATACGTCGCTGAATAAAGCCATCTGTATGTATATAAAAGAAAGCCTTGCATGTTAGGCCGCTCATACATAACTCCAGAACGGCTAGACCAATGTTTATGATCTCTGATTCGTTACATTTGCCTTTGCGTAAAAATGTTATTGTCCCGTAAAAAATCACGAGTCCTCAACTCGGCTTAAGAACTTCAAAAGTTTCAATTTGCGAGTATGAATGTACATTAGTGTGGGTCGATTTTTTTTTTCGAAAAAGCGTATACCAGAAACGAAAACTAGATGAATTTCTAAGAAAATTTTTCCTACAAACCTAGAGTCTAAAATCAATTCCTAGCTCGCGCAAATCAACCTCAAAATATTGCTTTTGTGTTTCATGAAACCCAATTCATTCAATCTCGCTAATACGAACAATCTGGATACAATGAACAGGACGTGCCAAAATTAATTCACTATATCCAGATTCCACTGTATTTCGGTCTGTGTAATTAGCATCCAAATATTGCGCAAAAACCAGTAAAAATGAAAAATACTGTCACAAAGCCATAGCCCAAAAATAGATACAATATACAGTCGAGTCTGAATAGTGTGAACGCAGGATAAAGTGATCACCTCGTTGGTGTGAACACATTGACTGAGGCTTATGATACAGATTACGCTGGTATTTTAACTTCTCGCGAGAAGGCCGTTCAAAGATCCTTTTGGAGAACGTAAGAAACAAACGGCTCTCTAACTCTCTATCCAAACTTTTTTCAAAAAACTCAGATTTTTTTGTCAACCTTACAAGTAAATTTGGCTGCATATTTGAACCACATAATGGTTAAACCACCGCACATTTTACATACAAAAACTGAGCTTCGATAGCGTGAACATTCTCGGTAATATGAACAGGCCTTACTCCATCCAGATTCTACTGTATATCAATATTTTAAGTATTATTATGATAGTATAAAGTAAAATAAATTATAATTATCCCTCAATCTTGGTAAAGGGAAATATGTAAATCAGATCAATTTTCGAATTGAATTACCTTTCCCCGGGAAAGGGTAAACAATCACATACCCGAATATGGGCATTTCCAGAAAATGTAAACTTTTTGTCGCGTCCATATATAGCTGATTGCCATTCGGGACTGCATAGAAATTTTGAAAAATATAAAAGTCCGCATAAGCTGCATGAAAGTATTGAGAAGCCAAAGTATTATTTACCACATAAAGACTGTCCCAGAAATAACTGTCCTTTTGTTTTTTTTTTATTGCCAAAAAACCAATGATGTTTTTTTAAAAATTCTTTCAGTTTATTATTAAGTGAACATTACAAAATAAATAAAAAATTTTAATTACACTGAAAAAAATACACTTAAAAAAAATTATACACTTTTTTATTAAGATCCCCCATTAGGTTTTTTACCGACCTTTCGTTCACCTTAGTGTATGCCCGACGCCATTTATGTCGAAATATTTCGATGTTCTTCGCAGTTTGTTTGGTCTTCTTAAGGTTCCTTTTCATTAAAGCCCAATATTTTTCGATTGGACGAAGTTCGGGGCAATTCGGAGGATTTGCTTTTCTTGGTACCACAGTGACATTATTGGCTTGGTACCAATCCATCGTTCTCTCGGCGTAGTGAGATGTTGCTAAGTCAGGCCAAAATAGTACTGAACCGTGGTGTTGACGTATAAAAGGCAGCAAACGCCGGTCCAGACACTCTCTGATGTAAATTTCGGTGTTGATTGTGCGATCCGTCACAAATTCCTTACTTCGAAGGCCACATTTGCAAATGGCCTGCCACACCATGTATTTCTTTGGAAATTTGGTATGTTTTTCGGTGGTAAATTTAGAGGATGCTCCTGCGCTTGGTTCGCTGGACCACTTTTTCTCCCTGATCCTGGTGTTTTTGATAAAGGGGTAAGCTGTCTGTATCGTTTTATGGTCCTACCGACGAATGAGTATTTTTTTTTAATCTGCAATATTTATACTTTATTTAGGTACCCAATATGTTGCTATAGTGTTAACACTTTTTTATAAATAGCCTAAAAACAAAAGGACACTTATTTAGGGGACAATCCTTACTTGAATTCAGGACTTAAAATAGCTCATTTAAGTGTCGCGTCCGTCTGGAAATGCCCATATGCCATTTTCAAGGCCCTAGAGTACCTTTTAAGGGGCTATCTCCAGTTCTGTCCGAAATGAAACATTTCTGATAGAGCAGGGGATAGCCCGTAAGTCAAGAAAATTATTTTCTTAGCTCTTAAGTTATATTAATCACTTAATATTGTCTCCCTAGACTATAAAGTATGGAAGGCTTTATATCTGGCGCTTAAAACGCTGCTTTATTATAAATAAGGACAAAGTAAAATCTCTGCAGGACAAGGTCACAAATAAATCATTAGCAAAAAGATGTCAATGAGTCCAATTATCATGATTATTTAATTTATAGAATTGCTTTTTAGTTCATTTATTTACATCTTTATATTTCAAACCCAAGAATGTGGGATATATCATTCTTGTTTCGAACCCAATAAAATACGCCTTATAAATCAATGAACTCAAACATTTTAATTATGAGTTTTTTTTCCCCCCCTATGAATCTCAAATTTTAGATTAAGCATTTAAAAGTGCACCAAATGAACTTAACATTCCAATTGTTATAAATTAAAATGCTTTTAAAACATGAACATAAACAATTTCCATTTAAAAGCATTTTCGTTCCGAAAAAATTCCAACAAAATTCCACACACACATTCCTTGCATTCATATTCATCTACAAGAAGCAAAACTATGACTAAAAAAATAAGAAAATATGAAAAAAATAAATAAATAAGCAAAAATAGTTCTGAAGCCAAGTTGATTGCCCAGAAGACCTATAGAAAGAATGAATTCGAATTCCAGATCGAAATAGTTGAAAATTTTTCACACAAATTGGCACATTCATACATATGTAATGTATGTATCGGCAGTGCAAAAAAAGAATTCAATACGAATTTTCCATAAAATGCAAAGGTCAATGCACAAAAATGTGAAGCAACAGCAACTGACAACAAAACCCATTCAAGAAAATGAAAAAAAAAAAAAATAATAATAAATAAAATTAAAAAGTGAAAAACAAGCTCAATGCTTTCTTCAGAGCTGACCAACTTGCACTGGGAAATTATTCCATCCCCCCTCAAGCAATTTGCTCGCAATTTCACTATTCAAGTAGTTATTAAAAAGGCTGGCTGGCAAACTATATAAAAGCACACGAGTAAGCAATTTTATAGTTTTTTTTTTTTTTTTTCTTTTCATTTATGTTTATTTTTTATTTCACTTTTTATATATGTATTATTTTTGGCATGCCTCCCACTCCCACATCCCCTATTTTTCCCCCTGCAGAAGAAGATATGAATAGAGTGATTTTTTTTTTTTCTTTTTCTTTTGACTGCACCAATTGTTGGGCGGCTGTATTCATTTTTTTTTCATGTTTTTTGCTTTTCTCTTTCGTCGTATTTTTTTTTTTTCTATTTTTCTTGTAATTTACACCCCTCCCCCGCCCCATAAATTGGCGTTTGACTGCTATATTGGCAGCAACAAAATGAATTTAAGCGACCCAACGTAATATTCGAAGTTTTTTCAGGCCATTTTTCTTGCTCAGTTTGTTATGGCTTTGTCGTTCGCTACAATCGGGCTATTCCATTAAGGTACAAATTTGGAGCACTATATTACGAAGCCTTTTATTCGTTAATTTATGTCAAGGTATCGATTTGAAGAGCTCAAAGCAGTCTTTAGTTGTGATGGCTTATCCCGGGATTTTATTCTTTTTAAGAGAATTAAAAAAAAAAATTATTAGGTTTGGGTTAGGTTAGTGTGGCTGCCACCAATCAGCGTGGATAACACGAATAATGGTAAAAATAAACAATTGAGGGTGTTATAGTCAGGCGAGCCTGACAACAAAATACCCGACACAGACACACATGTTTAAATAATTTTTGAACCACGCCCAAAAAACAGGACCACTAAGAAAGAATATTCAAGAGGTTTTTAAGACCATTAGGGGCCCAATATACCGACTTTTGTTAAATTTCTTTATGAAAACAGCCCCTTTTCCACGCCCACTTTTCCATTTTTTTTTTGCAATCCTAATCGGAGGCTTAAATATACGCTCAAATTCTAAGTTTCATTGAAATATTTCGAAAAAATCCGATTTTGGGGCACTTTTGAGATTTTTGTGACAGACCCTAGTACTGGAGGTACCCTTAATAATGGACCGACCAAAAAAATTTTTTGGGAGGATGTTTGTGGCTACAAACGAGGCATAAGTGCCAACTTTCGTTCAAGTCCCATAGGCGTTTCGGGAGTAGGAGAGAATTTTCGAAAACCCCCCTTCTGCCACGCCCACTTTTCCAATTTTTTGAATTCATAGTAATTGCCTTTAAACATGTTGAAATTCCAAATTTCATCAAAATATCTTGAAAAACCGCGATTTTAGAGCAGTTTTTGTGATTTTCGTAACAGACCCTAGTACTGGAGGTACCCCTAAAAAATTATCCGATCGGGCCATTCTCGAACTTGTTCTTACTCATGTCCCCGTTAGCACGCATACCAAATTTTGTCAAGATAGCTCAACTCCTTCGATAAGATAACTGTATACAGACAGACAGACGGACAGACAGACATGTCTATATCGAATCTCCTGGTGACGCTGATCATTTCTATATACATTTTGTATGGTCTATCTCGACTGGTGCTGGGTGTTACACACAACCACACAAACGCTACAGATGGGACCTAAATTTTGAGGTTTAGGGGGTATAAAAAGCAGATGTTGGCCGATTCTCAAACCTGGTACTCGCGGATTATACTTCTAATAAATTTTCCGTAAGTCTTGAGTTTGGATATACAAATACCGCAACACGAGAATTTTCGACTAAAAGTATTACGATGAACAAAATGGAATTTTGTATGGGGAATAACTTAAAAATTATAATTATAATATGGAAAATCCTTTGCTAGGACGAGCTATATCATTCTTTCGACCAAATGAAATATAAGAATAAGAAAACTGGCAATTTTTCAGTGACCCTAAAAATAATTTCAGCGGTTAATAAAAAAAACCCTTGACCGCAATCAATAATCGACTTCTAGGGAGTTTCTTATTTAGTTTTTTTTTTTTTAGCTCTTTTTGCTAAAGTACCCATGTATCCATGGCGATGAAATCATATGTGAGTCGCGCAATGTAATATGAAAATCTGTATAAAATGTAGCGTACATACGAAACAGGCTGACCGACAGTTATTCCATTTAACACGAATTCATTGTTGCCAACTGTTGAAAGAAAGTACTCGCTAAACAATTTATCGATTGGCAGTTTATTGTGCATGTCCTTTTGCTCTTGTGTGTCGTAATGATCTATTTTCCAATTAACTTTCACGTTTTCCGTTTTTCTTTTCTTCTTTTTTGTATTTTTTAATTTTAACGCTTCTTTTTTCTTGTTGCGTTGTTGTTGTTGTTGTTGTTACTATTATTGTTGCCGCACGCTAAAAATAGGAAAATCGTCTGTAAAGTCTTTAATTAATCTCTATAGGCAATAGCGGCGGCGGCGGTGGGGCGGTGACTGTAGCCTTTTTGCCTTACATTACAGCGTAATTGGTGATAAGACCTTGTCTGGGGCACTCCTCGCAATGACCCAAATTAGTTTCAATTTGACGTTTTGGGATCATTTTCCATCGATTTGCCATTCACTCGAATTAGCGCTCTCTCTCTCTCTGCAACTCTTCTGAAATGAACTCGACATGATTGGGCCAAACCGCATCGCTGCAGAGCGCACTTCAAAGCACACGGGTCGGCCCTCTCTCACTCTGAATGGACTTTGTTCGTGCGGTTCGTACAGGTCCCAGCGTGTAAGCTATTGAATAAGCATTCCATGCTCCATTTGGCATGTGATTTAAATAAATTTTTCTATGTCGCCATCAACGCGAAGTCGTCGGCATATGTCTTTGCCCATATCGCGGTCTATATCTCTGTTGCGCTCGTTCGCAGGCAGTCGTCATCGGCGTGTTTGCGGAATTCGCAGGTCTTTCGCGTATTCAAAGCTCCAAAAAGAAGCGCGAAAGGCGCGGATATCTGCGTTACGCGCAATTTTTTGTAATTTTTTTATAATTTTTTTTTTTTTTTTTTATTTAATTTTGTGTGTTTTCTTTTACTTTTGTTTTGGTTTTGCTTTCTGCTGTCATCGCTCGAGTCTCTTGGCAATAATAATAATAATCCCGAATCCTTCTTTATGACCACCGTTGAGCTGTGTGCTGCTTTACTTAGCTGTTTCATTATATTTGCCAATTTCTTTTAATTTGCTTATTCGTCTCGCATTGGGCCGAAGAAAAGAAATTAATTCGTATGTGTTTGGGACATGTTGTTTGGTCGATGATGTCGTCGTCGTTGTTGTCACAAGAAAACCACATTCCGCGCGTATTTCTAGCCGCATGCTCCATAAATTCGTTGTCATGTTTGTCATGCCGAGTTGTCGTGTGAGAGTGTGCGTGCGTGGTGTGTGTGTGTGCTGTGTGTCATATAAATTTTTGTACCGTTTTCCATTTACTTTTCGTTTAGTTAGCAATTTTATTAGATTTCAGTTGTCCCGATTTTTCGCTGCTATCTCATCGGAGTAATAAATATTTCTTGTCAACGTAAGCATCCTAGGCGGCACCGGCAGCAACAGCAGCAGCAGCACAAAGAAAGAGAAATCCATCCAACGGGGCAATTAAAGACGCCGAGTTGGCGACACTCCTCGAGAAGACGTGGAATGCATGAAATCATTCACTTGCCGACTCGAAGATGAGATTTGCATTTTGCATTTGGCATTTCATTGCCCGTGTGCCCGCCCAGTTGCTTAGAAACACCGAGCATTCAAATAGATAAATAAATTTAAAAAATATAAAAAAAATAAGAAAAACTAAAAATGAAAGCCTTAAAAATGTCTTCTTATTGAAGATTATGATGGCTTGGGCGTAACGGCTGTCAAGGGAGTAGGCCAGTGTGTTTAAGTATTTACAAAATCGATCATGAAAACCATTTCGAAGTTCTGAGATCTCCGAGCTATTATAAAATAGATCTATTAAAAAGAGAAACATTTAGCTACAAGGTCATTGGATCCATACAGTCTTTCCTTTGGCAATTTTCAATCACAGAAGAGAGGCTGAAAGATAGCGAGATTTTAGAAGATTCGAAGACTGAGCCTATACCTCTACATTAATACACACTCAGCCTATGAAATTTGCCAGTGCATTATGGATGTATAAAAAATTTTGCTATTTTTTTCTTTATTTTTGCTTTATATACCTTGTATATATTGTATTAAATAATTTTTATGTATTTATATTCATTTTCCATAAAAAATTATGTAAACAATTTAAATTTAGTCTTGAATTTCTTGATCGAAAAATCGTTAGGATTAGAAAGCAGTCATAGGCCCTCATACAAAATTGCTCTGTGTAGATATGTTCGGATACCTATACATGTTAATGTGCCCTTGTTATTACTTTCTTCATTACTTTTCTCCTATTTTTATATGTAGATACATTGTTTTTTCGTTCAAGAGTTAAATGTTTAAACAACTTGTGCCAAGGTTGGCAATGTACGGAATAGGCATAGTGAATAATTGGTACTCTCTTTAACGGAGCATTCCACAACAAGTTCTTACCCAACTGATTGTGAGTGTATATTTTTCCTTTATCTCTATATCTTTCATTGTCTGTCTCTATCCCTCCCCCCTCCCTCTTCTTCACCTTCTTGTTCGCTCCCTCTTTCTCTCCCTCCCCAACTTTTCACCTTTCTCCTTCTCTCTCTCCCCTTTTCTACTTCTTCCATTCTCTCGCTCTCTCTCTCTTCTACTTCTTCCCTTCTTCTCCTTCTCTTCATTCTCTCTTCTCTTCTCTCTCTCCCTCTCTTCTTCTATCTCTCTTCTCCTTCCTCTCTTCCTCTCTCCTTCTCTTCTATTCTCTCTCTCTCTTCTCTTTTCTCCTTCTCTTCTACTCTCTCCTTCTCTTCTATCTCTCTCTACTTCTCTTCTATCTCTCTCTCTCTTCTCTTCTATCTTCTCTCTTCTCTTCTATCTCTCTCTACTTCTCTTCTATCTCTCTCTCTACACTTCTCTTCTATCTCTCTCTCTCTTCTCTTCTCATCTCTTCTCTCTATCTCTTCTCTCTTCTTCTCTCTCTCTCTACTTCTTCTCTCCCTTCTCTCTCTCCTCTCTCCCTTCTTCTTCTCTCTCCCTCTATCTCTCTCTCTTCTTCTCTCTCTCTTTCTCTCTTCCTTCTCTCTCTCTCTTCTCTTCCTCTCTTTCTCTCTCTCTCTTCTTCTCTTCTCTTCCCTCTTCTTCCTCTCTCTTTTTCTCTCTCTCTCCTACTCTCCTTCCTCTCATCTACTTTCTTGATCATTCTTTACGTTCTCGATTTGTTCAACAGAGTTTTGATTGCATTTTGCTACCAATTAACACATTCACATTCAAAGCATACATGCAGATCCATTTAACCATTCATTATTTTATGTGGAATCATTACATTCGATTTGAACTCTTCAAACATATTCATAAAATAACTTCAATCAAAATAAGAAAGATCGGCATAAAAATTCACTCTTTTTTTTAAAGATGTTGATAGGTTGAAATCTTTAACCCTTTATTACTCAAAATGTTTTGTTTAAAATTTGCGAATATTTTTTGTTTTTCTAATCGAAATAGTTTTTGTCTGTGTCTCATTTATATTTTTCCCATTAAAAAATTGGTTTTTTGTCTTATATTCTTCAATATTTGGAAAATTTTCTATAATTAAATCCACTCGTGAAAGGTCAAACCTCTTGCTTTAAGCGATTTGTGAACTCTTTTTCATGTTCCGCTAACGGAATTCCGATTTCCGGATTATATACATATGTACATATCTAGATCATTTTCTAATGACTAATGACTCAAAACAAGTGGTTAATGTGGTCTGAGGCATTGGATTAACTTCTTAATCGTTCTTTAAGCAAACCTATCCATTTTCCTCAGCTCCACTAATGACCGACCGAATTCCTGCAAGCAAGCAAGCCCACTTCTTTCGCTCGCTAAAATCGCATGCCTTGATGGGTTAATGTCTTTATTGTTTTTGTCTGCCGGCGGTCGTGTAAACAAATCTTCAAAATTGACGAGAAACTAATTTCACTTTTTCTGCTATCTAATGTGCTCCTCACATGTGCAGCTCACGTTTTATCATCATTGCTTGTATGAATTTCTTTCGTTTTTTTTTTTTTCTTTCTTTCTTTTTTCAACCCATTGGATGGATGGTGGATATAAGTGCCATACATGAGCGTTTAATATTTTCATTTAGCTTTAAACAATATAATGAAATTTTCCATTCAGGTTTGTTACGCTCACTTCATACTCACCACGGGCCACGATCGAGCAATCGATCGAGCAAACGAGCGAACGAACGAACGAACGGGCATGCGAGCGTGCAATGATCACAGAAACATGGTACAACGATGGCCACGACAACCACCACCACGACCACGACCACAACGGCCGCTGCGTCCACGTTCACGATTTTCGCTGCTCATAGTTGCTCACCAACGTCGCGGTTGGTTGTCTTGTTGTTCGGGAAAAAATGCGCTTTTCGGTTGTCGATTACGATTATTGTTCACGTTGTCTGGCGATGTTGTTGTCGATGCCGCCGAACTGTTAATGCAGTGCTGTCTTCAATAGAAGAAATTCATGATATTTTTTTCCGAAAAGGAAATTTTTATCTCAATAAAGTTATTGAAAGTCAGAAACTTTACAAAACCATGAAAATATTGGTAATATAAAGCAACATTTTTTTCTTATTATATTTGTTTTGATGGCTCCTTTTGTTGGTTTTATATGAAAAGTAGCATTTTATCGTCAAAATATAAAAAAAAATTTAATCAATCCATGAAGAATTTTTGAAGTTATGAGCAATGTAACAGGCAGCTTTCTAAACGTCAATTTTCCGTCTTTTATGGACAAAAACTTAGTTACCTTTGTTTACTTTGTGCTCTACTATATAAAATGAAAGGTCGAGATGTCATCTTTCGAATATCTGCAAGAGCAAATTTTTGCCGAAAAGCATGCCTTGAGGTTAGTTATTGTTTTTTTCGGTCAAACAAATCTTCAAAATAGAAAACTAATTTACTTTCTGCAAAAAAAATTGCTCTAACAATTGCAGCTACGTTTTAGGGTGCAGCTGACTTGATAGATTTTTTGTTTTTTTTTTTTTTCTTTGGTGTCAACCCATTGGAGTGGATGGGCGTAGGCCATCATGAGCGTTTAATATTTTATTTTTTAAACAATATAATGAAATTTTCATTAGTTATGTTTCACTTCTATCCCACGGGCACGATGAGAATCGATCGAGAAAAGGCGATACGAACGAAAAGGGCATCGCTGCAATGATCCAGACAACGGTCACGATTCCATCGAATTATTCCACACCAACAGACAAACGCTGAAGCCACGTTACGATTTTCGCTGCTATAGTTGCTCCCAACGTCGCGGTTGGTTGTCTTGTTGTTGGGGAAAAGCGCTTTCGGTTGTCGATTTCGATTATTGTTGTACGTTGTCTGGCGATTTGTTGTCGATGCCGCCGAACTGCGAATGCAGTGCTGCTCCTCAATCACTGCTCATTCAGAAATTATCTGCTGCTGCTGGCCGCGTTCGTTGGTTCGCAACGATTGCCGTTGATTTTCACAGCTCAGTGATTGCTCTTGCCTGGCTTGAAGGCGACGATAACGCGGCTAAAAAACACATGCGAAACAAAACGAACGGGCGAAACAATTGTTAAAACAAAAAATAAATTTAAATAAATTTAAGCGAATGCAACACGAATAAAAAAAAAAATATATATATATATATATGTACTTACTATATTTATTTATATATAAACATATATTTACTCGTGATGATTATTTGTCATTAAATTATTTATAGACAATGTGAAAAAAAAAAAAAAACAAAAGAAACAAAACAAAACAAGTGACTTAATGCGATTCAGAAATGATTTTGAATTTAAAGCTTTAAAAAAAACAAAAAAATAAACAAAGTCATCGCGATCATTGCTCTGTCACTTTCTGATCATTCTTGATCAACGATCATTGTGCTCGAACTACTCTTCGACAAAGGCCGATTTCCGAAATACCTAAGCTTGGTTTGTGATCAATACCTAAGTAAAAATTCGTTATTAAAATTCGTTTCTTTTGACTCCGTTAATTCCGGTTATGCAATATGCCGGAATTCGATGATTCGTTTCTAAGTGATTGTGCGATCGCCGAACATCGGAATATCATTTCGTATACGCTGGATCATACCAGCAGACTTTACCAGCGCCGTAAAATCAAATCGCCAAAGTACTTCTCGCCATATCGAACACCACCGCGAATCATTGTGAAAAATGTTATACGGTGTAAGCAGAAAATCATTCCAAAATATCATGCAATGGACCCTTGCAAAAGGGTTTTATTTATATTTATTTTTATTATTGATATTGCCTTTAAAAGATTTCGTTTTATGTCCCACACGCACTTCTCGTAAAGCTTTCGTTCAATATACGATCAATAAAAATCATGATTTAGTGATATTTCTCAACAGAAGCCAATGGATACTGATGGGTTAAAACGAATAATATATAACTATATATAATAATTTTTATATTACCTAACTACTATATCAATATCGCACAATTCAACACAATCTGCATAAATGGATGGGTTCGTTCCTATCATTGATTCCATTAAAGGTTAACGCTCAAAAAAGAGACCTTGTCCCACAAAATCGATTACCATCGTTAGACAAGGGGGGAATATGATTGGCATTCGGTGGATCACACTTAATGCAATTATCTTTATATTATTTAATAATTTTTATTGTTTAGCGAATTCAAGAGAAAATCCCCATTTCATAGGTATACCCAGCCGGAACTGTGTACTGGAAGTGCCCGATCACTGCCATAGCACCAAGTGTGATGTTGTCACTAACACTATGCTGATATACAATAACTTTATGAGCACTTTTGTTAAAAACTGTGCTAGGCATGGTGCGGTGGTGTGATAACTGGGTTCGAAGTGGATAGCGGCTGTATATGGGCATATTTCGTGTGTTTTCGTTGCTAAAGCACATTGCTGTATACCACGTGTACATTCGTGAACCGTTCGGCTTCGGTTGCTTTACTTCGGTTCATGCATACTTGCTATGCACCAAGTGTATCGTGTAGTAGGCAGTCCATCTGATTTACATTATTTGCCTATTGTAACTACTCTGTACACTGAGTGCCTAGTAACTACAAGGCCCGGCTGGGTACCCACCATATCTTCTCTGCTATTCTACTCTCTGCTACTCTCTGCCTTTACTCTCCCCTCGTCTCTCTCTTCTCTCTCTCTTCTTCTCTCTCTCTCTCTCTCTCTCTCTTCTCTCTCTCTCTCTCTTCCTCTCTCTCTCTCTCTCTCTCTCTCTCTCTCTCTCTCTCTCTCTCTCTCTCTCTCTCTTCTCTCTCTCTCTCTCTCTCTTCTCTCTCTTCTCTTCTTCCTTTCTCCCTCTTTGGGAAGTTTCGCACACGTAAGTTTTCATGAACATAAAACAGCACGGCATCAACTCAATTCAACTCCGATCGATAAAAATGCCAACTGAAAACTATTTATATAAAAGTTTTCCGAAGCAATAGACTCGTTTTGTATGGAGCAACAACAAAAAGTTTCATTACAACACATTCAAAAGTAAATTCCGTTGAGTTCAAGTATTTAATTTAATTATGAAAAGGGAAAAGTTTGATCCAAAAAAGCAACAAAAAAAAATAAATAAAAAATTCAGTAAAAATTGAAATATCTTTTTTATAAACGACCCCCGATATAAGTACAAAAGACCATTTGTCGGCTTAAGAAAAAAAAAAAAACTACAAAATAAAAAGAAAAAAGAAAGGTCAAAGTGGGAAAGTTAGGAAATAAAAATAAACAAAAAATAATAACAACCCGCTTCGATGAATGAAATCTCGAATTTTGCATATGAATACAAAGCGCAAAACCAAAGCCATTTGTCCCACTTTTCTCGTCTTCGACCTATTTGTGGACTATTTATGGTGGAAAAATGAAAGGAATTTTTCGTCGATTCGAGATCGAAAACAAGTTCTTGGCAGATTTTTGTAACTGTTTGTTACAAATTCACTGGTTTCAAGTGCTCTTAATCGAATTGGATATTCTTCTGCGAGCCATCGAGTATCTTAGTATATTACTCTAACCTCATTGTATCCGACTAACTGTATGTTAACGATTTACATAGATAGATACAGTCGAACCTGCATTTCAAGGGAAAAAGCGTTATAGAGGAGTTCGTTATAGAGAGTATTTTTCGTCCCAGTGTAGTGTCCCAAATAACATGAGATTTTATATACAGCCCCGATTCTGAATATTCCCCGGGAATTTACTTTCTCGAGGCTAAAATTCTCCTTTTTGGAATAGATAGGGTAAGGAAAATTATGGGTATGGGTCAAATACCCGTTCCCAATCAAATTTCTTTAACCCAAATATTTAAAAAAGAAGAATTTTAGTCTCGAGAAAAGTAAATTTCCCGCGAATTCGTTCCCCGGGAATATTCAGAATCAGGCTGATGGCTATGTATGTATGTATGTCTCTCTATGAAAGTGTCTGCATATTTGTTTATAAAGGTTCTTTTTATCAAAAGAGTTGAACTACACTGCAATAATATGGACTGACTCAAGTGTAGCCAGTACTAGTCCCCTCATAATTCCACTCCCAATGTATTCAACTGACCTTTTTAACATGGGCCTGTCATTGGAGAGGGATTAGTCCGGAAAACGGCTGTTTTTTTGGGTCAATTGTCGTAATTTTGTCTGGTTTTAGGATAGTCAAATAAGGAAAATAAAAAAGCCAATTTTTTATATATAGTCTAAGTTGATGAAAGTGTCAATTTACAGACTACCCTTAAACCAACCCGTTTATTACCGACCGCCGGCTAGCCGAATTAGATGGAGCGAACTGCCATAAAATAACCGGTAGGATTTGGACCGGTCAAAGACCAGTCCTTCTTGGGAAATTGACCGGCTCTTTACTGCAGGGTATATTCACAAAATTGGCTACGAAGATTTTGAGAAATCAGACCATTTTTTGGGATACTTCCAGCAGCATTTTTGAAATCCATAAAAAGCCCATACAAACTTCTATCATTCTCATGAACAATCCTTTGTAAGAACTGTTTAAAAGGGTGTGGTCTAAGGTCGACTTTTGGTAAAATACTTTGAGGAATCGTTTGGCTATGGTCATTAAACGCTGACTTGTTGAAACCACTTTTTTTCGACTTAACCCTCGAGTTATTGGCCCCGTCTCTAGATGGAATTTTCGAAAAAAATCACCAAAAAGAAAATAATTTCAGATTCGTTTTTCACTACCCGAAATGAGTCTTATCTGAAGATTTTATTGAAAAAAAAAAAAAATTGTGGCAGGATTAATTTTTGGCATAGGGGTAATTCCATGAATACGGTCCCACCCATGACATTAATTTTTTAGGTTTTCGATTATAATAATTGAAAGAAAGGGTATGATTCTCAAGGATCTAAAATTTTTAGAACGTTTAGTACTGAAATTATACAATTTGTGCTCAGAATGGCTGTCGCGGGTGTCACGGGTGGGACAGTTTCTCGTGGAAGTGCCCGTAGCTAAATCTTAAATTAAGATTTTTTGGGGACTGTGTATCGATTGTCGTAAAAGAAAATAGTATAGGTATTTTTAAAAATTCTTAAATATAAAATAGAGCAATCACTTTTTTAATCTTATTAGTTAAGGGTCTTCTCATTGAGCAACTTTTTTTTTCGACTTTTTTTTTTTACATTTATTTATAGCTTGGGTAGTTGTGAATATGCCCCTAAAAGGATTTTTTGAAATTCGAAATAGTTTAGAGGATATAGCCTTCTTTGTCGAGCAAGATCTGCGCTAAAACGAGTAATTTTTGCGTTGCTTCAAACTTTAAACGCGTTTATCTCGAAACCACGTTTTTCGAACTGGCGGCCATGATATCTCCAGTTCAACTGAACCGATTTTCATGAAACAAAGTGGAATCGACGCAGAATTGTCACCATTCTCGGGTGAACCTCGACCATAATTTTAAAAAATTTTTTACTATTTTTTTTTACACTAAACTACAAAAAAAAAGCCCGAAATTGAAATTTTTTTTTTGAATGGCCGCCATTTTGTCAAAAAAAATCACAAAATTAAGCTTGAGGTTCACCCGAGAATTACATCTATACTGATTATAACCCCGTTTTTTTTTCCATTTCGGACGCTCCGGAGACCCGGAATCGTGGCCGCCGTGACGGCACCTTTTTTTTCACCACCAACTTTGAAGTCTCATTACTTTTTGAAAAGCCCACGTATCGAGGCAAAAAAAATTTTTTTATTTACTTTGAACCTTTTGTAATACAATAAATAAAAAAAGTTTTCAATTATTCTTTGCGTTTTCAAATAAGAATTTTTTTAAAAAGGGTCCAAAAAACGGGTTTTCAATGAGAAGACCCCCTTAAACCATAAATTAATATTTTCAAATTTTCCCAAAATTATTTGATGACATAAATCCAGTCCGTTATGTCCATGGTAACGATAATATAATGAATCAAAAAACTATTTTCGTAATATTTCATTTAAATTAATCGACTGGACTCGTCAAGCAGACGTTAGTCATTAATCAAAAATGTATTTTATGAATTTTTTTTTTTTGGATCGAAACAGATTGCTACAAAGAAAAAAGATAAATGCGTTTAGAAAAACATCGCGATCAATGGTCAATAGCTTAATGGCCAGTGATTCCGCCTCCGTCGTTTACAGTTAAAAATTTTTCGAATAAAATTTATTTTCTGATCGAATGGTTTTTGTAAAAAAAAAATTATTATTATTATTATTATTTTTTTTTTTAATAAAAAGATGGAGCCATTTCACTAAAAGGCATTTTTAAATATTCCTTTCAGATAATATCGTTAGTTCGCCCTCCACGCCGAACTCATCTTCGTTATCGTCGCAGTCGAACATCAATTGCACACCCTCACCGAATGCAACACCTTCACCTGCTACGCCAACGCAACAGCAATCTGGAGCAGCGCTGAACAGTGGCAGCGGTCATAATAACCACCACCACCATCATCATCATCATCATCATCCTCACAACCAGCAGCAGCAGCAGCAGCACACGTCGGGTCATAAGAACAGCTTAAAAGGCACAAAATTGGCCAGACGCGCACGTTCATTCAAAGACGATCTTTTCGAGAAAATATCTCTAATGCGTACGCCCACGAATACGTTGGGGAGGTGCGTATGTCTCTGACAATCAGCCAACATCCAAACAAACAAATCATCAAACAAACGAAAGAACGAACGAACGAACGGACGGACGAACGGACGGACACCCTCATCCAACCATTATTCAGAGCAGTTTCACTGAACGCACAGAAGAAGAGAAATATCGTCAGACTGATGTAGACTAAAAATAAAAACTTTTTGGATTGTAATTGGAAATTTTCGTTGACGTGGCAATTTATAAATATCTACATACTCATGAAAAATTTAAAAAAATGACCAAAAAGGCGCCAACAGACAAACATTGACATTGATGTCAACGTGACATTAACGCTTGCCTTGTTAATCTTTGCTCATTCATTTGGAATTCGATTTTTCCATTCTCATTGTCACATTCCTCATATAATTTCATATGATCGCTGTATTATAGACAAACAATAATAATAATAATCGTAATCATAATCCACAACACTTGCAGGTCACACTCGCCGCACAGCCCACGCAGTAAACATGCGAAACCGCCACCTACCGCCGAGGAGGTGGCCAAATCAGCACATTCATTGGAGACACATGTCAAGGATTTTTCCAATGCACTAAAACATTTTCGTGATGTCGTTCATAAGCAGAAACTCGAGGTACTGCCAGGCAATGGAACCGTCATTCTGGAGACCATAGCAAGCATGTTTGCTGGTACGTTTAAATAAACACATGCCGCCGACCGTACCGAAATGGTTAATGGGGTTATACAATGCTTCTAAAAATTTTTCAGTTATACAATCGTATTCCTTGAATGAGAATAGTACAGTGCTATTGTCGGCCACGCAACACGTCTACCAGGCGCTTGGAAAACTTATCAAGCTGTGCGACGATGTTATGCTCAGTGGTGAAGAAAACGAAAGCATTTCATTGATAACAAACGCTGACGAAGCTGTGGATCTCTTAGACGAGGCAGTACGGGTAAGTGTTATTCGAAAGAAAGAATGAGAAGCGATACTTTCCAGAGCAACATTCTTCAATTGGAGTATGAATTTCAGAATTTGGTGACCTTAGCACAGCAAAAATTAAAAGAAAAAGAAGCATTGAACTCAGCTGAGAAAAGCACTGCTGCTGCTGCTGCTGCTACACCATTATCTCAAAATCATCTTATGCGGCCACCTGTAGAAGTTGCCGGCCAACGAACTTCGCTGCCGGATATAACTTTAACACCCAAGTAAGGAAAAGAACAATTACTCCGATTGTTCGATTGATCATTTCGTTGGGAAAAACATTTTCAAAATATTGATATATTAATCTGAATAACTATTTAATTAACTCCTACAGAGAACGTGATATATTGGAAAAAACAAATTCGAATCCAATACGTGCATCACAAAGCACCGAGAGTATATTGAGGGACTCAAGCCCGCCGCCGAAACCACCACTTCCAAATAGGTAATTATAAGCTTCAGGAATTGTTAACGTTTAATTTAAAAAATTTTTTTTTCTTTTAACTAGATCAACGAATCCTCCACCTTTACCACCAAAAAAACGCTTGCAACAGCCAAATTCAATGCATTCAAATAATATCAGTCTCAATTCTGACTTGGATTGCAGTTCAGAGTTTTCCCTCATGAATTACGGTGTTGATCAGTAAGTTGAATGAATTAAATAGGTGTCTTCGCTTAAACGTGTATTTGCCTCGAATGCTTCTAAAACTCGTAATTCAAGAAGGCTTAGAAGTTAATGAACGAAGTTTTGTATGAAAAATTTTACACTAGTTTACAAATTTTTTTTTTTCTGAACACCTAAATGTACTTTTCTTATGGACTATGGGCTTCTAAAGACGAATATCATATTTAAAAAATATTTCTGGAAGGATTTTTTTTATGTTGATTTTTGGAAACAAAATATTAGGCCTATTCACGAGACCTCGGTATCGTTGCAAAAGTGTAAAAGTGTAAAAATTTTGTTAGGCTTCCAACAACAACTTGTATTGAAAAATCTTCCACTTTTGCACTTTTGCCACGATACCGAGGTCTCGTGAATAGGCCTATTTATTGTATGGGAGTATTGCAGCTTTTTCGAGCCGAACTCTAGAATGAGTCATCCAATTCGAACAAATTGCCCCTAAATTTAAAAAGAATTATCTCCTCTAAAACTCTTTCTTACATAGTTTTGACATCGATCAAGAAATAAGATTCGGTAGACCTTTAAACATTTTTTTTTTTCATCATTTATTCGTCAAAATTTTCCTTTAATCGGCACCTAAAAAATCAATCGCAAGCAAAATAATTTTTTTTTTTTTTCAATTTTTATTTAAAGTCGGTTCTTTACCCAACAAAATGAGATATAAATGAGAATCCCCCTTATTACAAAAGTCGAAGTCGTCGTCGACTCTATTTCTTAACCCTCGTTATTGTACGCTTCGAGAAAAAAATATTTCTCTCAAGTAACTTAAGTTAAGTGGCTCTGATACGTAGGATGCGTGCTATGCTCTTGAATCCAGGGTCGAGGTTCGATTTCCTCGGCACTAGGCAAACGGAGTGTAATGTTCCAAGTCTAGCACTGGTTTTATCAAAATTCGCATGTTAGAGGCACATACATCAAAAAAAATACAAAAACAAAAACCTCTTGTATCACAATGCGATTTAACGGCCTAAGTGGCGACAACTTCAAACGTACCACCTACTTAAGTTAAAGACCTTCCAATAACAATAATGCTTTTAATAAAAATATACTGATTTTATTTAGGCGGGATTAATAATAACGACTTTAAAAAAAGTCGTCGTCGACGTCGACATTCGTAATAAGGGGAATTCGTTTTCGAGGTGTTTAGAAGGCCAAAGTCCATAAAATATGTGCAATTTAGATGTCCTAGGGGAAAAAATACTGCAAACTGGTGTTACCCACTTTGAAATTTATCTAAATTTTTTTTTTCTTCTATAGCCTTTCAGTTCGATCACGTTCACCGGATGAGAACTCTAGTCAATGTTCACTTGATTCAGCACTGAATCATTCCCGTGAAGAAGAGGAACTAAAAGCATTAAACTTGGGTACAAGAATCGACGAAACGTTACTAGAAGATGACGTTGAAAAAATGCTGTCCATAAGTAAGTCTTTCATAATTTATATTGAACAAAAATAAAATTTTTATTGATTTGGCGTGTACACCATTTTATATATATATAAAAAAAAAAAAAAAAACATTAAATCCAGAAACACAAATAGGCAAAGCGCCACGAAAATCATCGATAGGCCCTACCAGTAGTGTTGTGAACCCTGCTACCTACCCTAATGTAGCCGCAACTGTAGACATACAGCATATGATGGTCTCCACATCAGATAAACCAGAAATGCGAAAGACATCGAGCGACCAAAACCGCCATTCAAATGAATCGGGTACTAGAACTAGTTGCAGACTATCGTTAATACTGTTTTTTTTTTTTCTTCTTCTTGTTCTTCTTTAGTTTAGTTTCTATAGAATTATATCTCTTGCTGTGTTTTTTTTTTTTTTTTTTTTGTCATAAAGTGTTTCCAAAATGTCTCTTTGTGTAACAATTATTTTCCTACGTGTTGCATGCCATAATTCCCATTTTGTTGATTAACTGTTCTCATACATTGCACATATTGTGTCCATTGTGTCTAATGTCATTGCATTGTCACTATATATATTACAGGATTCGTTTCAATGAAATCATGTCGAACATCAACACAGAGCGTTTCGAAGCGTTCTTCTGATTTTAGTGTACAATCATCGGGGAAATCTAGCAACAATTCGGAAATGGAAACCATTGTTACAAATAGCAGCAGCAACAGTGATTTCCATTTTCAGCAACATCATCAACAACAACAACAAATGAATTTTATGACGACAACGACGGCGACATCAACAACAGCCGCCACTATCAATTCAAGTGGAATGTTAAATGCAATGGAAGAGTTTGCTGCAGCAACATCAACAAGAGTCTATTCATCAACGACATCATCGTCCACTTCATCGATTGCGAATGATAATACAAATAATTTTATTGGTCGAAATGCTAGTCCCGAAAATATATTTAACCATACAATATCCTCGAATGCAATACCATTCATGAAGGCAAATAGTCTTGATATACCACCAACAGCAACAATCGACGAACTATCGTCGTTGACTTCACCACCAGCATTACCACCGAAAAAGCGACAACAATCACAATCTGATAATTTCGATGAGCTGGACGATGGGTAAGCATAAGCACTGCTAGAGATATACACAATTCAATTACATTCAATAATCCATTTCCTCTCTTTCATCAATTTATAGTTGCCATGAAATGCCGGAACTTCGGACACACAACTTTCAACATCAACAACAACACATGTACCATTGGCAGTCGAAACATCAAAGTCTGTTGGAACCACGACGTCCAATGACTGTTGGCAGCGCCGATACATTCGGCATTACAACCAGTTGCACAACTATCGCTATGGATGGCAGTGGAGGCGAAATTCCGCCACCTTTACCAATGAAAAAGAAGCACAGTAAGTGCATTTATTTTATGACAGCAATTATTGATAAAATTTCCTTTTTCTTTTTATTTCCTTAAAAACGAAAAACAAAAAACAAAAACAAAATCTTACTTTCTTTCAACATACGACAAAAATACAACTCATCTGTGCGTATATTCACCACCGTTCGAATGCCACACCAAAAATAATTGTTTTGTTTAAACGTTCAAATTTTTGTGATAAATTTTTGGATTTCCTTTTTTGTGTGTGTTTTCGCTTCGTTTTGTTGAAACTTTTATGCTGCTTTGTCAATTTTTTTTTTCTAATAAAATTTGGTTGAAGACAGTTATTTTAATTTTCATACATACAACATTCCATCAAATTCACCACAACGTGGCATTTCAATTACACCTTCACTACAACGAAAAATTCCATTGGGCTTATTGTATCGCAGTCATTCATTGCGTTCTTCCATAAAACTACCACTGAACAACCAATCAAATTTCCAAAACAACAACAACAACAACAACAATCACATGAAAAGCCATTATGAAAAGCATTACAATAATTTTCATTTGAACAAAAATTTTATCAGTGTAGATGATAATAATAATAATAATAATAATAACCATAGTAGTAGTAATAAATGCAATCTCGTTCTACGCAAAACAATAACGCATCTGAATTATTCCAATAATTTAGTGTTTCAAAGTGTGGCATTTTCTGGTAAGTGTCCTGGCCTATCTTTAATGAGTTTTTCGTTCCATTTCGTTTACATTCTCACATTTTTATTGCAAATTTTTTAAACTTTTTGTGAGAATTTTAAGTGATCTTTTTTTTTTTTTTCAATTTTATAACATACATATATTTTATGCGAGTTTTTAATGGCTTTTTGATTGGCTTTGTTCGCTGAGGTTTTATTTAATATTTTTCAAATATTTTCCTTAGCTTTATAGCTGAAAATATTGGAACAAAATATATTGAAATCTAATTATGATTATGATGACAGTTGAAATTCTCTCTAACGAACTCTTCTGTTTAGTACGAATTTTTCTCTATACGAATCTTCTCAAGGCTTTTTCGCCTCTCACATTTTTAATGCCTTTTATTCTCCTTATAACGAATTCTGTCTTTAACGAATTTGTTCCCGGTCCTTGGAAGTTCGTTGTGGTGAGTTTTGACTGTACACACATTAGGACAATAAACCGACCGCGTGGCCTGTTACATTGTTCTCTGCAAACTTTTCAATGTTTTGAAATATTTTTACTAGTGTTGCAACGGATAGTTTATCCGGGCGGATGCCGGATAGTTAATTTTTTTTTTGTTATATATTTGTCGGTTTTAAAGCCCTATTGAACAGCTTAGTAATGATCCTGAGCGTTGCCGTTTGGTAGAAAAAATTTTGAACGTTATATTTTGAAACAGTACACTTTTTAGTAGTGCTTGTTTCGAGATTGTACCGAAGTGCAATGAAAAATCTCTGAAAATGGAAATTTTCTGTGAAAATTGGAAGTGAAACGAAAGGTTTCCTCCATTCACTCAATTTTCAAATCTGGATTCTAGTACAAATACACTATAGCAAATGTTTAATGTGAGATATCTGGCGGCCGGATATAGATGGTATCAGGTATCCGGCCTTAAATTTAGTATCCGCCCTATCCGGCTTTAAATTTAGTATCCGGCCTATCCGGCCTTAAATTTAATATTCGGCCTATCCGGCCTCAAATTTAGTATCCGGCCGGATACCGGATAGAGCCCGCATATCCGTTGCAACTCAAATTTATACATTATGTCAGCTTTTTTTTAAATTTATGGGTTTTTGTTTCTACTGAGGTCATAAGAATTCGACTCTAAATTAGACTTTCAATTTGGGGAGCATGATTTTCTTTTACTCCCCAAATAAAAATTTGTATTAAGTTCAAAATATGTACATTTTTTAAATCTGAAAGCTTAGGAGCGAGTGAGATCAGGATTGAAGAAGGAATAACTATTTATGTTAGATTTTTTTGTTACCATGAAAGTGAGAAGAAGAAAGATTGTTGTTACCAAAAATATGTGTCCATTTGTTTCGATTGGTATAAAAGTCCTTAAAATATTCTTACTTTAGTTTAAAACAGTTGAACACCCTAAGCCCTTAGTCTTAGCTGGAAAGAAAAAATATGAAGCGCTACAATTACGCTTACGTCAATCTTCATTTTTCGCCTGCTTCAAATCGCTTTCGAATAGTTACACTCTTTTATTCAATATGGTAGATATAAATGATTACTTTTTTCTTACGTTCTACAGTACTCGCTTATATGGAAATATGCTCGCAATCGTCGCAACATCGTCATACAATGCATGCGTACAATACAAGTCGGAACATAACTCATAGCCAGACAATGAAGTAAGTATTTCATGCGTAATTTTTTGTTTGTCCTAACAATCATTAATCTAATTTGATTTCTTTATTATAGCATCATGGTGCCAGTATCAAATGATCTTTCGCTGACCCGCGAAGATGATGATGAGCAGCAAAATACAAAAATACCACCAGCTCTACCACCAAAGAATTATAAACATCGTAAACCTACTGCATTGCCTCCAACTATAATAACAACGCCGCCACCAAGTCCTAAACCAGGTCCCCTAAATTCATCAAACTCAGACGATTGTAATGCTTCAATCAATATGAACAATACACGTCATGGACGCGTTCTATCGGGTGGAAATCATAGTGGAGAAATTATGACAACCGTTTGTGAGGAGTTAAACGATTTAAGTGAAGAAGATCAAATGAATGTAAAACATTCACATCACTTACCAAATATAATTGATAAGTCTTCAGAAAATCATGATGTCTTCGAGGAGGACGACGAAGGCATCGATGTGGAACGTTTTAATCAACGTAATTACAATAACAAAGCAGATGTAAGATCTTTATCATATTTTTTGTTTTTTTCAAATGTAAGGACTTAATTTGAAAAAAAAATTTCATATTTTATAGAACAATTCGAAAGAGAAGCTGCCAAATATGTTGGAAGAGCTTGACATAAAACCATATCTTGTGCTGAAGAAAGAGCACGAGGATGGACCCGAGATAAAAGGTGGTTACATCGATGCATTAATCGTTCACGCTAGTCGAGCGCAAAAGGATAATGGTCCGTGCATTCAGTTCTTTCACATGCTATGTATAATAAATTGATTATTTTTATTGCTTTCCCCAAACAGCATTTAGTGAGGCATTTATAACAACATTCAGAACATTCATTGAACCTCTTGATGTGATTGAGAAGCTAACGCATCGCTATACTGTATTCTTTTGCCAATTGGATGATCAAAAGCAAAAGGCAGCCAAAGAGACCTTCTCGTTGCTTGTACGAGTGGTCAATGATCTAACGTAAATTTGCTGCACGCTAAATTAAATTCTAAAGAAAGTGAAAAAAAATTGTTTTTCTTTCGTATTACAGATCGGGCGACTTAACAACCGAACTACTCAAATTGCTTGTGGAATTTTCATTTCAATTGGTGTGTGCTGGAAAATTGTGTTTAGTAAAATTACTACGCAATAAATACATTGAACGGGTAAGCTAATAGCGATTAATAAAAGATACCGTCTCTAAGCACTGTTCAACTTATCTTCGTTTATTTTCAGATAAATTTTTATAAAAACCAAAGAATTCATCATCCAAACGAGTATAGCACAACAATAACGCAGCCAAGCTTGCTGGATTTGAAGTCGGTTGAAATCGCCGAGCAAATGACACTGTTGGATGCGGAGCTATTTCAGAAAATCGAAATTCCCGAAGTATTACTATTTGCCAAAGAACAATGCGAAAAGAAATCGCCGAACTTAAATAACTTTACGAAGCACTTTAATAAAATGTCATTCTGGGTGCGTTCGAGAATCCTAACACTGACCGATGCCAAAGAACGTGAAAAGCATATGATAAAATTCATAAAAATTATGAAGCATTTACGTAAAATGAATAATTTCAATTCATATTTAGCGTTATTATCAGCATTGGACTCTGCGCCAATAAGAAGGTGAGCAATAAAGCGAATTTTTTTTTATTTATTTTGTGTGTATTAATTTTTTTTTTTTCTTTTGTTATGAATTTTTCAGATTGGAATGGCACAAAACAATCACTGAAACCTTGAAAGACTACTGTACGCTCATCGATTCCAGTTCAAGTTTTCGTGTATACCGACAGGCGTTGGCAGAAACTAATCCACCTTGCATTCCATACATGTAAGTAATGATCAGGGCTCGGATTTTGTTACATTTATGAGTTTAAAGCATACTTTATGGGGCAAATATTTTTCTTACCAACATTTCGCGAATAATTTTAGCGAAGATGAACTTCAAACCGCTTTTCTAACTTCAAAAAAATGCATATTCAAGTTAAAAATCGATTCGAATTTTAACTTTATGTGAGTTGAACAAAAATTTTACTCCAAAAAGTATGCTTTAAATTTATAAATGCATTATAGCTCAAAATTCTATCACAAGAGTGCTGCGATTTTTTCTTGTAACCTGACGGTATTTATTTGTAGCAACACTTTTCCGCTTTGGAATAGAGAATAGAGATGCTTTAAAACTAAAAAATTCGGGGAGTAACTGCAAAGCAATATTTTTTTTTTCGTTTTTAAAATGATAATATATAGGTAATCAGAAAACCAAAATCGTGATTATCCAAATGCTTTAAAGCGAAATTATGCCATTAAGTGTTGGGACTTGAGGATATACAATATATTTTTTTCTCTTTCCAATAACATTTTGATATATGACTCGAAAGCTAATGATTGTATTTTTAAACGGTTTTATTAAGCTTGCCTCTGTTTTTGTATTTTAAAGCTTCAATGTTTCAACCATCTTTTTTCTTCCTTTAGTGGTCCTTGTACTACAGGATCTGACTTTTGTGCACGTTGGTAATCCAGATTATATGAAGGAAGGTGTAATTAACTTTTCAAAACGTTGGCAACAGCATAACATCATTGTGAATATGAAACGTTTCAAGCAAGGGTAAGAGCAGTGAGTCTATTTCTTTGAAATTTTATATTTTTAATTTTCCTTTTCATAGCCCCTCCTATCCCTTTCAACCAAATGAACGTATTATCAATTTCTTCGACGACTTCAACAATTCACTGGAGGAAGAAGAATTGTGGCAAAAATCGGAGAAAATCAAACCTCGTGCAAAAAAGCAAAATTAAATCACGATCGTTTCTGACGTTGAAAAGAAAATGGTGGAAATTATTTTCCCCCCAAACCCTCGCCAAAAAAAAAAAAAAAAAAACCTGAAAACCTATCATAAATCCTCTTAATGTTGTGTGTTTCCACTTATAAATCAGATATTTTATTTCAGAGAAATCAAAACAACGCACGAACTTTTCGAAAACAATTCTTGAAGCAATCTAAAAGACTCCAGAGAAATAATGAAATTTTGGAGAAAAACTTTAGTTTAAAAAAACCAAAAAAAAATTTATCTCTCCACGAACACACACAACGAAACATGTGAAAATAGTAACACTTACTACTTAGTTAAGTTGGATAAAAATTGAAGGTGAAACCATTATGGTTAAAGGTGGATAGGAAAGCCATAAATTAACATTACTCAAGACAAAATTTTGGGTTAAGAAAAAAGATAAAAAAGAAAATTGGAAAACGAATTGAATTTATGAAATTTATAATTATTGTTTCCATTGCAAGTGTTTTAATAATTGCACTACAATCACACACAAACACACACATCTGCATATGCACACTTAACTACAAATGCACTTTAAAAACACTCACAAATATGCACAATTGTAGTTGGAAATTAGTTTGAACTTGAAAGAAGAGTGATACTGAAGCGTGTTGTGTGCGTTTAGATATGCAGTGAAATTATATGCACTTACATAGAAGCACAGATGCATGCAAACATAAATAAATATATACTACATGCATATAGTAGAGAGCATATGCCATATACATATATTTATATATTTTTAATTATGAATCTTGAACCTGAAAGAAATGTGTCAATCTACTGTTTTTGGTGAAATAATTTTCTCTACTAAACATTTTAATTTCTCTTCTCCCTATTTATTTGTATTGTATATATTCGATTTTAATATAATTTATATACACTAATTATAAATTATACAAAAGAGTTCGAACCTATATTTATAGCGTTATATACATACACAAATATACATGTAAAATAATTTACGTATTTCAACGAATATGTTTCTCAAAGAACATTTCATGAATTACATTTTTTTTTTTTTTAAAAGATGATTACGTGTATTTGGATAATACATCAGAACAAGACTGTCCTAGGATATAAAATTTCGAATTATTATAATTATAATTGTTAAAACTATTAATTGTATGATTAAAATATGTAAAATATATTTACGAGAGAACTTTTTGAGCAGCTTTAAGATTTAGTTTAATATGCATTTTTTATATGTATTCTGTCTTATTATTTAAGGAGCTTCATTAAGGAACGGAATGCTGAAGTTCATTTTGTCTTATTTGTGTATGTTATAATTTTTTTAAATATAAAAATAAATATAAATATATCCTCTCTCTCACTTATAAGTTACTCAAAATTGTAACTGTTAGATCAATACTCAATTTTTGAGTACGCGAAATTAGCACCGCAATCCTAGAGATTTTTTTTGTGCATGTTCTTTGAAACTCGGTGAGAAATTTGTTTGACTTTAGTTGATCACATTGTTGCAAACAGATAACCATTTTCCATAAAACTCATTTTAAAGACGAAAAAAAAAAATATTGCTTTTCAGTTACTCCCCTAATATTTTTTAGTTTTGAAACATCAATCTCTAATTCTAAAGCGGAAAAGTGTTGCTACAAATAAATTACTTTCAGGTTAAAAGAAAAAAACGCAGCACTCTTGTGATAGTTTGAGCTATACAATATTATACGTAGGGCTCGGATTTTGTTGAATTTTATAAATTTAAAGCATATTTTACGGGGAAACAATTTTTCTTTAAGGAAGTTGAATTTCAAAACGCTTTTTTAAACTTCAAACAAAATGCATATTGAAGTTAAAAATCGATTTAAATCTTTAATTTATGTGAGTTGAACAAAAATTTTTCTCCATAAAGTATGCTTAAAGTTTATAAAAGTCAACAAAATCCAAGACCTGATTATGGGTCTACGAAATGCGTTCTTTTCTGGTTTCTGGAAGATATAAAATCGACATATGAATATAGCCTGTGAGCTTCTAAACAATCTGAATAACTTCGGATTCAAAGAATTGTCCTTCTTTTTTTGTTTTCTTCTCTCATTTGGAAACTTTAAATTAAATGTGGACTCTTAAAAACTGTTGGTATGAATTCTTTTAGCTTTGATTTTTGGTCTTTTAGCTAAAGCTAGTTTATTCTATTTATTTTGGGGTTTTTAAAAGATTCAAACTACAAAATTATTTTTGTCTAGATCTACCTGCATGGCCATCGTTTCGTAATATGCATAAACGGCGAGAGGAAATGGTGTCTTCGTGATTTATGTTTTCAGTTTCTATTAGTAATGAATGATTGTCAAACTGGCTGAGATGTTTTGCATGAAAACACGTACAAAATGTATTGGATAAATTATTATTATTATTTTTTTTTTTTTTGAAAAATCTGGATCTTTGAAATCAATTGCTTATGTGCCTCTAAAGAATTTAATAATTGAAATTTGAAATTTCCTTTGTACTATGCTGTATTCAAATATACAATTTTTCTTTTCATAAGCTAATGACTTCTATACTCGTATTTAAATTTATATTATTATTTTTGTAGTAAAATCTAAGCTGAAACTCTAAAGATTATGTTCAACTATAATATCTAAAATTAAGTAACTGAATTAGTGCAATTAATGATTTTATTTTCTATTAAAAGTGGATAATAAGAAAATACTTTCAGTCGAGAATTATCTGTAAAATACACTCACACACACACATACACACAATATAGCAAAGCACACACAAAATTTATGGTCTAAATATATTTGAACCGATGTCTAAACAGTTTGATTTAAATTATGATGATGCATACATGTGGATATGAATATATATTGTATCAAGTGAAAACTTATTTATGATGAATACAAATAAATGTATTTTTCTTTAAAATAATTTTTAGCAATTTTTCACTTTGAATTTTTGAATTTTGATTTCGAATGCGACCGAAATTAAACCGAATTCATTCCGCAAGATGTTTATTTGAATGGGTTTTTTATCCTGTGAGATTTGCTTGCGGAATATTTGTATATTCAGGTCTGGTAGGTATATGTATTGTAATATGGTTCGGCAGATTAGGCTCGGATTTTGTCAAACAACTGAACCCATCAACTTGAAATTGAGGAAATAGGTTTGTTAGATGCCAAGGATCCAGGGGCGGACTGGGGGACAAAGGGCCCACCGGGCGTTTGAAAAATGGGGCCCCGATACCTAAGATAAAAAAGAAAAAAAACCTAATAGCTAAAAAGCACAGCGCACTGGGGGCCCACCGGGTTTTGCCCGGTTGCCCATGGGCCCAGTCCGACCCTGGTCGTATGCCCCTGCAAGGATCAGTCCAAGGGAAAATAATCTTTTGCATTGGCATGCAACTTTGAAAACCTTTAAATTATATTATTGAAAAGCGGCCAGAGTCGCAATTGTTCCGCAATTCGAAACACTTCCATATTGATTATGTTTGGTTGGATCAAAGACCTTATAACTAATATTTATTCAAAAAACAATTGATCTGGGGTAGTCAAACCTGTTATAATGCCGTTATAATTCCCGGGTTCAATGAAAAGTCGACGAGCTTTGTGGAACTTTAATATTTCGCCGGGGATTTTATTTGCACAACTTGAAAGCACTGAAAAGATAAAGCAGGGAGTTTATCAATAATTTCGTTAATCGATAGTAGACGACAATGTAGACAAAAAGTATCGGTATTTCTTAGATGCTATCGGCTAAAAGAAAACATGAATATTAAATTTGTGATTCGAATATACAGTAGTTTCGGTATATAAGAAAGTCGATTTTGCCAAGACATTTCATTCCTATATCCGGTTTTCTCTTATATAAGAACCCGTTTATAAGAAAATTCTTTCTTATAAAAAAAAAACCGTTTATAACAGAATTTTTTCTTATATAAACTACCGATATTTGAAAATAGGGGTGTTAAGATTTTTGATAAGAACCAAGTTTCTTATATAAAAATTTTTATCCATACGCAAAACAGTGTACATTATCGCCACTAATCATACCGGTACAATTCAAAATTTTTTCAATCAGGTGGTCTTTTCATGTTCGCCATACATTTAACTGCAGAAAATGAACACTTGGATAATTAACATTGATATTTATTGATTCTGCAGCTTAATTAGAATAATATGGACTTGGAATCCCTGAGATTGATTTTACAGGCTTCGAGAATTGTAGGCTGTTTGCGATATGCAATTATATACGAGTTGTGCCGTATATAGTGAATTACTGTGCGATATATGTCTACCCACCATAGATAATTTTCGCTCTTTTAAATTCATTAGTTCTCTAATCGCTCTACACAGAGCTTACTATATAACATATCAAATGGATATGCAATAATTTGTAGCCTTCGCGCTATTTCCAGCTATTGGATTAATTTTCTGTCAGCTGAAATCAGAAATTTTTATCGGTCCCTGTGTCCTTTCTAACAAAATAATGATTCACATTTTGCACCACCTGTAATAATTTTCATTTTATGCCAAGTTCAGACGGCAGGTGATTCGGCCCTCATTCGTAATTCAAAGCTGAATCGCGTGATTCGCGATAGAAAAATTGACAAGCTGAATTACCTCATTCGAACGTAATTCAGTTTGAATTACGATTCGAATCAAATCAACAACGGTGTCTTCCCAATTTATTATCGAAATTTTTGAAAACAGATGTAAATAGCGTTCGGCGTTCATGCGGTGTGCGTGAAATTTTCGGCTGGACTAATGCTTTTCACACAAAACATATAAAACGAGTTACGAATCTCTCGTCTGAATGCGATAATTCGCAATCGAAATTCAAGGGGCGAAATAGCGTTAAACGGCCAAATAGCACTGACAGACATAGGTATTTTACTCCATGATGGTGTGAAGTCTAGGTGACACACATAGGTATTTCTCAAAAGTCTACTTTAGCCAACATAGACTTTTTATAGACTTCACACTACATTGAAAGGAAGGATTTATTGTGGACTTCTTAGATTGATATGGTAACGCTGCATAAAATTAAACGAATAATCGATTATTTTATCGGAAACCAGATGTTTAAATTTCTAGTTTCAAGTTATTTATGCGAAATGCATCAAATTAATTCCATCGTATGGATTTATATAATAAACAAACGATATTTTCATGGATTCCTTTGAGACAAAATCAAGGCTAAATGCTACCAAAATGTTTTTATTGTTTTTGTTGTTGTTTTAATTTTCAATTATCAGCTGTTTTAAAGAAGTTCACAATAGAAATCCACAATCAATTATAGTGTGTCACCCCAACATAGACTTTTTTCATTGTAGTGTGAAGTCTATAGACTTTACACCATATGTCTGTCAATGCTAAAAGATAGCGGAATTTTTCGATATACCTACAGTATATCTATCGATATAACAATTGATCAATCGAAACCGTCAATAGTCTGGTACATATCGTTGAACTCCCATCATTAGTTTGAGAGAAAATTTTGAGGGCCGTGCGAGGGATTGGTTAATAAATTATTGTGAAAGATAAATTAAGATGTAAGCATTTCAATTGAATTTATATTTCACGATTAAATAAAAATAATCGCAACGACGCGAATCAAAGTGAAATTGTGAACGCAAAAGGGGAAAACAAAGCAAAGCTGAAAAAATTCTAAACGGTGGCGCTCACCAACACACAGAAAAGTAACAATCATGTGTGTTGGTGTGTTTTTTAGCGCAAGAGGCTTTTTGTTTTTTATACTTTTTATTATTTAAAAATCCTCAATTAATTTCGTATTATTCCCTCAAACGATATCGAAAATTCTCTTATAATAAAATAGTGTAATTTTAATGTGATAAAAGAAATATTCTCATCATTAAATTAATTTAATTCTGAGTCTCGCTTTGTATACGTACACAACGCTTTCCGCTCTTTGTTCGCTCTTTCTACCCAACCGGTGTTTATTGTGTTGTATGTGAAAGTCTCGAGTGACAGTAAAAGAAAGAAGGCAGCTTTGATTGTCTACTTTGTTTTTTTTTTCCTTTTCTGAATGGTAAAATGGTCAGCCAAAGAGAATTGCGAATACTAGACAAATACGATACGACCAAGTTTGCAAGCTTAGTTTTTTTAAGACCTTGTGCTGTGCTATATCTATCTATATGTGTCGAGGGCATTGTTTCTTATTTAAAACAAAAGGATACAAACAGACATTAAGACAATAGTATCTACCTACAAATAAAAAAAAAAATCTTTAAAAAATCGTTAAGAGGGTTGGAAAAAGCCTTTACGGTATCTCTCTAACTGCGTTCGAAAAGAAGAACTGATTAAGTTCAATAAAGTTTGATTGAAGACGCACAGGAAATAAATCAACTTATCTAGAGTTAAACCCATTTTGCCTGCCGCAGATGTGGTGTTTTGTCTCATGCATGGAAACCAGATTGGCATTGCATACAGACTTTTTTTTTGTAGCAATCTGTGGAAGAGCGGAAGCGCTTTCAAGTCAACCGTAGCATAGCTTTTGCGGCTTACTTTGTTTGGTTAACAAAGTTCATTGTATGGGCATATAAACCAGAAACAATTGGATTTTTGACATAAAAGCCTATAATCCAGTAAATCAATGCAAAACTTTTTTTTACTCCTTTCCTCACACTCCTTCTTCTGCGATGGTCCTCGATTGCAATGTAAACAGACCCACACAGACTGAAAAAAGGCTTGCAAAGAGCTTCGGAACGAAATATTTGGTACAAGAGAATACAAGAACGAAGTGCGGGGGGACCTCCCGGTGATTTTTATGACATGTGTAAAGTGTGTCGATGCACTTTAGATTCCTTGGAAGCATATGCACACGATTAAATGTATGCATTCAATTTTTGTATTTTGTTATTGGCGTCGGGGTTTTATGAATTTTTTCTTTGCTTTCCCCTTTTTCAATTTTTTGTTAGTATTTTTAAACATACAATAATCGTATGTAGGTACCTATGTGTTAAGTTATACACATATTTTCGTTTTGTGCCACAAAGCTGGTGGCAATGCTGCGCTTGCGGTTACCCCCCAAATGTTTTAATCACATCAAGCTTCCTTCCACATATTCAGTGCCGCCGCTAGCAACCCCCAAAATGCTAATATTCATTGCTGCAGGTTGCTCGCATGCTACCGTTTAAATCTATAGGTTTTTCGTGTTTTCCATGTTTTTCTGTGTTCTAAAGTGGGCTTTATTCTTTGACTAATTACAGAGGCTATGTTTGCGCTTTTTTTTCGCATTTTATTTTTTGTTGTTTAATTAACCAAGCATGTCGTGCGTGAAATTGCTGAGAAATCGGAAAAAGCATTGGTGAAGTAAAAACCTTAAAGCTTTTGTTGACAATAACGGTCCTCAGGGCTTAAATTATATATGAAATAAGTAAGGCTGTCTGTCAGACAGGCGAAGAGGCGACAATACAATACCCGACAAAGATAAACAGTAGGCTATATTTCAATCGGAGGCTTAAATATATGCTCTATTTCCAAATTTCATTGAAATATCTGGAAAAATTGTGATATTAGAGCAATTTTTCAGACTAACCTGATCCCCTCGTGATTACTACCTCGCCGTGGTGAGGGGGCCCAGTACGTGCAATGAATCTCCGAGCGATGCCGGACAGGGCCACCCATACCGGTAAGGTCGTCAGAGGAGCACCGAAGCCAAACCTAATCGGGGCAATCGGGAACAACGCCCCATTGTCGAGCATGTAGACGAATCAATTCATGTCAGAGTAAACTGTAAATCTTCTTACCCCCGGTGTGCTTCAGCTACTGAAGCGCACCAAACGGCACGACCCGGAAAAACTATTTGGTATTGACGCCACGGAGCTGGTGGCTGAGGTATTGCTGGATCTGAATAAGGGGAGTGAAATCCTACTGAAATGACTCCAGCGCTAATGCCTCGGCCATCTCCCGCCCCGTTAAAACCCTGGCTAGGTCTCAAAGTACGTTCAAAACTTGTCACCATTCAGTTGGCGGTGTAGGTGCGGTTGACTTCTGTCCCGCTTAACGCTGGTCTGGCTCTGAGCACATTGCCCCATAAGGGCGTGTGCCAACCCTCGCATGGCCTCCCTGCTTGCAAAGATACCCATGGGACCTTAAGGCGACTACACAACAAGCGGAGATAGCGGCTTTGAGTTGGGGCCCATATCGCATGGACAATACGCATAAACAAACAACACAACAAACCAAGTCCAACCCGTCAGGGGGACAACCCAACACCCCTTCGGGGACGGGAGCAAACCCAAAAACGTCCAACCCGTCAGGGGGACAGAAAAAGTCCACTCTAGGTGGCTTAACAAAAAGTGGTACGCCCAACCCTAAAGGGGGACCGCCACAAAAGAAAATTCTGAGGCAAAGTGTTATTGCTCTCACCACTCCGGTAAGAGACAGCACTTTGCCATCTACTTCGCGAGGCAATGGAACTGCTCCAACTGCCTCAAAGGGAACCACAGGACCTTCGGCAAGCAAGCCTGTCCTGAAGGTGAAGGAAGCCAGCGCTGCCTCCACGGCATCCAAGGCGACCAATGCCTCCACCCGGGCCTACAGGACGCGGAGATCTGCTCTGCGGATTCTCGCAAAGTTTGAGAAGGTGGATCCGAACTCCTTAATGGAAAGCGACAAGGCCTCCATTGAGTGGGCCAAGAAAAACGTCGCGGTTCGACCCGTGAGTCTGCCACCTGTCACAGGGGCAACTCAAAAACGGCAAAAGTCCGTAGAGACCACCACTCCCCCCATCTCTCAAGGTGGAAAGAGGCCCAGGCTTGCCATCAAGCCCAACGCAGGTGCACGACCCTATAGCGAGATCGCAAAGAACTCGCTCATATGGGCTATTATTGACGCCAATAAGAGCGACGGCACCATCTCCCCAGCTAACTGGAAGTTGGTACAACTGGCTCTTATGCGCATCTACAGAGACGTTGTCCGTGCCCATCCTGGTCCCTCTCCCGTATGCAGGGACGCAGGATGGTATCAAGGCCACGTCAAGCTGATAGCTTGTGCAGATCAACGCTCAGCGGATCTGTACAAGCTTGCAATCGAGCAGGTAGGAGAGGTCTGGCCCGGCGCCTTGATAAAGGTGGTCACCAAAGACCAGATCCCTAGCCGACCTAGGTCAAAGGCTTGGCTACCTACCGAGCCATCGTCGCCCGAGGAGATCCTCGAAGTGCTGAAGCTCAGCAACCTTGATCTCCCAACCCATGACTGGAAGGTGGTCATGGTCGGTGAGACCCGCGGCAACATGCATGAGGTACTCATCGTGTTAAACGAAGAGTCCCTCACGCCACTGCTTCAGAGGAAGGGCGTGGTCAACTACGGTTTCGAGTCGGCCACGCTCCGCATCTACAAGGGCGACAAATCCAGCAACGCATCAAGTGGCTCAGCATCAGCACCTGTGCAGGGAGCCGCAAGTCTCACCAGCCAAATGGAAGACAACTCGGTGAAAGAGGCCCTGCAATCCGACTACGGATGCAGTACAGCCTCGACTGCCGAGCTGGCGGGGGACTTCTTCGATCTTGTCCTGGTTTCAGAACAAGAAGAAGTCTCCTCCTGTTCTGGTGACGAGGCCGAGGACCTGAACCAGACGATAGTCTGCCAGCCTAAGAATGGTGAAGGTATTGCGGATTAACCTTCACCATTCTAAGGCTGCGTCAGCAGCACTACTCCTCCGTCTGGCAAAATCAGGGGAGGACATATGCCTAATCCAGGAACCTTGGTTCTCGCAGGAACGGGTTTGTGGATTAAACCAACCAGGCTACACCCTGGTATCACCTGGCACAGGTAAGGTACGAGCCTGTATCCTAATTAAGAATTCAATTGACATGATTGCACTCAACAGGTTCTGCGATGACGACAACGCCAGCATAGCGGTCAGAGCGGGTGGTTCGCCACTATGGATAGCGTCCTGCTACATGGCGCATGACCATGGGCCTAACCCTCCAGGCAACCTTTTAAGGGCCTTGACAGCAGAAGCCAACAGGACACACACCCCCATAATCATAGGGGCGGATGCCAACTCCCATCATCAGGTGTGGGGCAGCACCGACACGAATGAAAGGGGTGAGTCACTTTTTGATTATATATTAAGCAACTGCCTTACAGTAGCTAACATAGGTGAGGAACCTACATTTTTGACCTCGAACCGTAGCGAGGTCCTAGACCTCACATTAATTAGTGAACGGTCATCTAGCCTTGTCCGGCAGTGGACGGTCTCTTCGGACTGCTCACTGTCAGACCATAGATATATTACCTTTACAGTTGGGGAGTTAGATACTAAAAATCCAACTAGGTTCACGAACAGGAAACATACAAACTGGGAGAAGTTTCACTCCTCCCTTAAGTTTGCACTTGATCCGACACCTACTCCCATCCAGAGCATACATAGCTTAGATGAAACAGTAGACACTTTCACGTTGGCCTACGAAACCGCGGCCAAAGCAGCATGCAACCCCGCTAAACCTAGGGGCAAACTTAAACCTCCCTGGTGGAATGCGGAAATCGCTATCCTTAGGACATGTAGAAAATGCTTCAATGAAGCCAAAAGAACATCGGACTGGCAACCCTATAGGGAGAACCTCCGAATATTTAAGTACGTCGTCAGGAAAGCAAAGCGATCGTCCTGGAGAACCTTCTGTGATAAAATAGAAAGCATCTCCGAAACGAATCGCCTACGCAAAATCCTAAGCTCGTCGCCAAGGTACCCAGGTTGCATCCAAAGGGAGAATGGGACCTGGACTGATACTCCCTCAGAAACCCTGGAGGTCCTCCTGGACACTCATTTCCCAGGTAGCTACCAGGAATCCGACCACAGACTTCCGTCCATACATCACTCCACGAATTCTTATCCCTCCCCCCAGAAGGAGAATAAGTCAGAACCATGTCAAATGGGCGATCAAATCGTTCGCCCCGTTTAAATCTCCTGGCCTAGATGGCATCATACCAGCCGACCTGCAACGCTCGTCGGAGTGGGCGATTCCCTGGCTTACAATGATTTACAACGCCTGTATGAAGTTCTCACATATTCCCGTTAAATGGCGGGAGTACAGAGTAATCTTTATACCTAAGGCAGGCAAAGCAAGTCATACGAAACCGAAAGACTTTCGTCCCATCAGCCTTTCATCCTTTCTTCTGAAAACTTTCGAGAGGATCCTTGGCTACTTCATAAATGATACCATCAGTATCGATAATATATCTGGATCTCAACATGCCTATACCAAAGGCAAATCTGTAGAGACAGCAATGCACAAAGTAATTCAACAAATTGAGAAATCACTTTCTCACAAAGAATATACGCTCAGTGCGTTTGTAGACATAGAAGGGGCGTTCAACAACGTCTGCCCACAAGCCGTGACGTCAACTTTAGCCAACTTAGGAGTTGA
The DNA here is from genome assembly GCA_020466095.1 of Chlorops oryzae. NCBI lineage: Eukaryota > Metazoa > Arthropoda > Insecta > Diptera > Chloropidae > Chlorops > Chlorops oryzae. Next base: position 12,098,193 of record CM035808.1, read on the forward strand.
TGGCACGATAAATAACATAGTGAAAAGTCTACTTATTGATAGGACTATCACTGCGTCGGTGGGGAACACGCAGCACAGCAGAAAAGTGGAGAGAGGAACACCCCAAGGAGGTGTCCTCTCCCCCCTTCTCTGGAATCTGGTTGTGAACTCTCTGCTAACTGTACTCGATGACATCAGATGCAATGTAGTAGCGTACGCAGATGACATTGCAATATCCGTCACCGGGAAGCATCTCGACATCATCTCGGATAGGATGTCTCAACATCTAGGAACACTCAGCCGCTGGAGCGGGGAGTGTGGACTAAAAATCAATCCTAATAAAACGGAACTCGTACTCTTCTCCAGAAGATACAAGATCCCATCTTTCAACCTACCAAAATTAAATGGGGTTGTCTTGAAACTAAGCAGCCAAGTCAAATACTTAGGGCTGATACTCGACTCTAAGCTCCTATGGAGAGAAAACACCAAGGAGAGAGCCAGAAAAGCACTCTGTGCGTTATACTGCTGTAAAAGGGCAATAGGCACAAAATGGGGACTTTCCCCCAATTCTATACAATGGCTCTACCAAGCTGTGGTGGAACCGATCCTTCTATATGGCTCAACCTTTTGGTGGCCGATCACCTATAAATCATCGTATATTCAAGCCTTAGACAGGGTGAGGAGACAGTCTGCTCTATTGATAACAAGAGCACTGAGAACTACCCCTTCCAAGGCACTTTTTACAATCCTTTGTTGGCTACCAACATCACTCCTCATCAGACAACAAGCGAAATCGCGGCTGCGCGATTGAACACACGTCTGCCGATGGACCAGAACAGACACTGGTCACTCACAATCTTGACAAAAGATCTTCAGAATCCTCGACTGATTGGTGGACTATCGCACCCCTTCGCTCTGCTTCAAATGCGGATATACCACCCGCATACCGAGCAGGGAGGAGTGGTGCGATGGTCTACAAACAACCGGGACGCAATTGAAATTTATACTGACGGCTCTAAACTCGACTCAAGGGTAGGGTGCGGTATCTATTCTAACAGCTTAAACCTTAGTTCAGCCACTCCGTCTGCCTGACCACTGCAGTGTATTTCAAGCGAGAGGTCATGGCCATTAACACACGCCGCCAGGTGGTCATGTGTAATGAGATATTTGGTCAGGAATATTTACATTTTCACCGACAACCAGGCGGCTATCAAATCCTTTGATTGCGGACTGGAGTCCACACTTCAAAACTTGTCCAAGAATGCCGGAAATCTCTCAACGAGATAGCGGAACATGTCAGCGGTATCCATTTGCGGGTACCGGGGCACAGGGACATTGAAGGATAACTGCAAGGCCGATGAACTGCTAAGTAGGGCACATCGCTTCCAGAGACCTCCTTTTCTAACATAGGAATCCCACTGGCTACAGTGAAATCCGCTAAAAGAAGAATATCTCGACTGGCAAATAAGCTTTGGGTCGAAGAAGATTTCTGCGGGATCACTAGACAAACCTGGCCATCTCTGAAAAGCCGATCCAGGGCCTGGTGAACTCAGCAACACCTCCATCCATCAGACGGTATCAGTTCTCACCGGCCATTGCCTGTTCGGCAGACATGCCGCAAGGCTGGGAGCCCCATACAATGACTTTTGCCGGAGCTGTCGCTCGGAGGAGGAGGAGGAATCCATTCTCCACCTCCTGTGTCAGTGCCCGGCCTTAGCGTCAAAAAAACTGTCTCTACTGGGACACACCTTTCTGACCAGCCTCACCGAACTGTCAGAAATCAAAATTTCAGACATCGCGCCGTTCATCAGGAAGTCAAATTGGCTTCTATAGGAAGTAGAAAGGGGATAGTCGTGTCTCTATGGTACCACAAAGGGCCTATCTGTGAGCCTACGTGAGCTATAAGCTGCCGCACCAACCTACCTACCTACCAACCTGATAGACCCTAATACTGGAGGTACCCTAGAAAATAGTCCGATCGGGTCCATCCTCGAACTTGTTCTTACTCATGTCCCCGTGAACATGCAAACCAAATTTCGTCAAGATAGCTCGACTCCTTCGATAAGAAATCTGTATACGAACAGACAGACAGACAGATAGATAGACAGACGAGCGGAAATGGCTAAATCGAATCTCCTGACGACACTGACCATTACTATACATATTTTGTATGGTCCATCTCGACTGGTTGTGGGTTATACACACGTCCGAACACACGCAATATACCTTCCACACAGTGTGTCGGTGTATAAAACCGTAAAACCTTGTTGCATATTTGCAGGCGTTTTGCAAGGAAATATGTACTATCATACAATATTATATACATATATGTAATTAGATCAAAAAATCGTTTTCACATTGTTTAGGAGCTCGAAGAGCAAGTGTTTATGAAGAAACTTTAAAGAAAGTCTTTACTTAATCAGAAAATTAACAATAAATATGTTAAGTGTAGTATATATGTATGTGAATAGATCGCTGTACCTTTATCGAATTTCCAAGTAAATATGTATAAATCTATATGCTAACGTTTTTTATGGTTGATGATTGAATAAAGTTATTCGACTCTATAACTTAGCTTATCGCACCCAACTTAAAAAAACCCATAAAAATTGTATCCCAAGCTGTCGAGCTATAAAAAATGTTCAAATAAATAATAGGATTCAGATTAATTAATTTTTATCGTTTATATGAGCACATTTTTGTCTGAAAAAAAAAAAAAAAACCTGAAGTTTCTACTTATTTTGACTTATACTAACATTCACGGAAATTGCTTCAGGTTTCCGCTCACTCTTCCATTTGAATGTGCCTTTGTTCGAAAAATTCTCTTTTGCACTATCAACAATGAATTCCATTACTTTCACGATAACTAAAAGCAGAGAGTGTCTTATTATGTCGTATCGTTGTCGGTTGTTCTGATTCATATCGATGACGCTATTCAAGTTTTCAATTGTTTGCGTTTCGCCAAAGGGAATTGTGCTGACGCAAAGACTCGCAACGCAAAGATTCTCAAAAGATTCCGTTTAGCATAAAATTTTCCTTTTTTTTTTTTTTTAATTTTTAGATAAATTCGACTTGTAAAATTGCATTTGTAAGATCTGTGGACTTAAAATAGTCGCAACTCATTGAAATGGCTTGGCGTTTTAAAGCATCAAAGTATAAGAATGCCGCGCCCATCGTACCCAAACCGGAGTCATGTGTGCGGGACATATGCGTGGGCTCCTATCAGACATTCGGTAATAATATTGCCGCTTCAGCTGCGTTCATGGCCTTCAACTGGGAACATACGGGATCAAGTGTAGCTGTTTTGCCCTTGGATGATTGCGGGCGTAAGAGTATAACGATGTTAAGCAGATGTAAGATCTTTATCATATTTTTTTTTTTCAAATGTAAGGACTTAATTTGAAAAAAAAAATTTCATATTTTATAGAACAATTCGAAAGAGAAGCTGCCAAATATGTTGGAAGAGCTTGACATAAAACCATATCTTGTGCTGAAGAAAGAGCACGAGGATGGACCCGAGATAAAAGGTGGTTACATCGATGCATTAATCGTTCACGCTAGTCGAGCGCAAAAGGATAATGGTCCGTGCATTCAGTTCTTTCACATGCTATGTATAATAAATTGATTATTTTTATTGCTTTCCCCAAACAGCATTTAGTGAGGCATTTATAACAACATTCAGAACATTCATTGAACCTCTTGATGTGATTGAGAAGCTAACGCATCGCTATACTGTATTCTTTTGCCAATTGGATGATCAAAAGCAAAAGGCAGCCAAAGAGACCTTCTCGTTGCTTGTACGAGTGGTCAATGATCTAACGTAAATTTGCTGCACGCTAAATTAAATTCTAAAGAAAGTGAAAAAAATTGTTTTTCTTTCGTATTACAGATCGGGCGACTTAACAACCGAACTACTCAAATTGCTTGTGGAATTTTCATTTCAATTGGTGTGTGCTGGAAAATTGTGTTTAGTAAAATTACTACGCAATAAATACATTGAACGGGTAAGCTAATAGCGATTAATAAAAGATACCGTCTCTAAGCACTGTTCAACTTATCTTCGTTTATTTTCAGATAAATTTTTATAAAAACCAAAGAATTCATCATCCAAACGAGTATAGCACAACAATAACGCAGCCAAGCTTGCTGGACTTGAAGTCGGTTGAAATCGCCGAGCAAATGACACTGTTGGATGCGGAGCTATTTCAGAAAATCGAAATTCCCGAAGTATTACTATTTGCCAAAGAACAATGCGAAAAGAAATCGCCGAACTTAAATAACTTTACGAAGCACTTTAATAAAATGTCATTCTGGGTGCGTTCGAGAATCCTAACACTGACCGATGCCAAAGAACGTGAAAAGCATATGATAAAATTCATAAAAATTATGAAGCATTTACGTAAAATGAATAATTTCAATTCATATTTAGCGTTATTATCAGCATTGGACTCTGCGCCAATAAGAAGGTGAGCAATAAAGCGAATTTTTTTTATTTATTTTGTGTGTATTAAATTTTTTTTTTTTTCTTTTTTTTATGAATTTTTCAGATTGGAATGGCATAAAACAATCACTGAAACCTTGAAAGACTACTGTACGCTCATCGATTCCAGTTCAAGTTTTCGTGTATACCGACAGGCGTTGGCAGAAACTAATCCACCTTGCATTCCATACATGTAAGTAATGATCAAGGCTCGGATTTTGTTACATTTATGAGTTTAAAGCATACTTTATGGGGCAAATATTTTTCTTACCAACATTTCGCGAATAATTTTAGCGAAGATAAACTTCAAACCGCTTTTCTAACTTCAAAAAAATGCATATTCAAGTTAAAAATCGATTCGAATTTTAACTTTATGCGAGTTGAACAAAAATTTTTCTCCATAAAGTATGCTTAAACTTTATAAAAGTCAACAAAATCCAAGACCTGATTATGGGTCTACGAAATGCGTTCTTTTCTGGTTTCTGGAAGATATAAAATCGACATATGAATATAGCCTGTGAGCTTCTAAACAATCTGAATAACTTCGGATTCAAAGAATTGTCCTTCTTTTTTTGTTTTCTTCTCTCATTTGGAAACTTTAAATTAAATGTGGACTCTTAAGAACTGTTGGTATGAATTCTTTTAGCAATGATTTTTGGTCTTTTAGCTAAAGCTAGTTTATTCTATTTATTTTGGGGTTTTTAAAAGATTCAAACTACAAAATTATTTTTGTCTAGATCTACCTGCATGAAGGCCATCGTTTCGTAATATGCATAAACGACGAGAGGAAATGGTGTCTTCGTGACTTATGTTTTCAGTTTCTATTAGTAATGAATGATTGTCAAACTGGCTGAGATGTTTTGCATGAAAACACGTACAAAATGTATTGGATAAATTACACTGTGCTCGAATTTGGTACTTTTTTTTACCGACAACATGGAGACAAATCTTGTAAACATCCAATTATGCGCTGAAGTCAGTCCCATCAACCGTTTTTCTAGATTGGCTCTAGTTTTTGAGATATCGCGGTTTCAAAATTATTTTAAAAAATTGAAGCATACTTTTAGGGGAAGTCAAACTGTTGACATTCGATCTTTCTTTAAATATATTTTTTAAATTTAAAGACACAGTTCTCAAAAAGAGCTTTAAGATCTGTGATGTTATTTAACAAAACGGCATAATGGGAAAGCACAAGGCTAGGAATCGAGAGCACTGAAGTTCAAACCCAAAAAAAAATTTAAGCTGAAATTTTTTTTTATATTTCGGATTTTTCTTTTGAGTGATTTTGCTTCACAGAAATTTCTTTCCTCGAACTTGTTTCGATGGCCATTTTATAGATTGAACGCCTGCTACAAGCTGCAAAGTAATTGGGGTGAAGTGGAGTTCATCCAGTAAACTAACTCAAGAAAAAATCCGAAATATAAAAACAAAATTTTCCGCTCCAATTTTCTTGGGGTTTGAACTTCAGAGCTCTCGATTCCTAGCCTTGTGCTTTCCCATTATGCCGTCTTGTCAAATATTAAAAGGAGTCCCAAAATCTAAATTAATTGTTGGGGAAACTAAAATGTTTTAAGTAAAGACAAAATTATGCTTGCATACTTTTGGGATTAACCTTTAAACGCGAAAATCTCCGTTAACTGAGCCAATCCTTTAAATTTATATTATTATTTTTGTAGTAAAATCTAAGCTGAAACTCTAAAGATTATGTTCAACTATAATATCTAAAATTAAGTAACTGAATTAGTGTCTAAATATAATGATTTTATTTTCTATTAAAAGTGGATAATAAGAAAATACTTTCAGTCGAGAATTATCTGTAAAATACACTCACTCACACACACACATACACACAATATAGCAAAGCACACACAAAATTTATGGTCTAAATATATTTGAACCGATGTCTAAACAGTTTGATTTTAATTATGATGATGCATACATGTGGATATGAATATATATTGTATCAAGTGAAAACTTATTTATGATGAATACAAATAAATGTATTTTTCTTTAAAATAATTTTTAGCAATTTTTCACTTTGAATTTTGATTTCGAATGCGACCGAAATTAAACCGAATTCATTCCGCAAGATGTTTATTTGAATGGGTTTTTTATCCTGTGAGATTTGCTTGCGGAATATTTGTATATTCAGGTCTGGTAGGTATATGTATTGTAATATAGTTCGGCAGATTAGGCTCGGATTTTGTCAAACAACTGAACCCATCAACTTGAAATTGAGGAAATAGGTTTGTTAGATGCCAAGGATCCAGGGGCGGACTGGGGGACAAAGGGCCCACCGGGCGTTTGAAAAATGGGGCCCCATACCTAAGATAAAAAGAAAAAAAACCTAATAGCTAAAAAGCACAGCGCACTGGGGGCCCACCGGGTTTTGCCCGGTTGCCCATGGGCCCAGTCCGACCCTGGTCGTATGCCCCTGCAAGGATCAGTCCAAGGGAAAATAATCTTTTGCATTGGCATGCAACTTTGAAAACCTTTAAATTATATTATTGAAAAGCGGCCAGAGTCGCAATTGTTCCGCAATTCGAAACACTTCCATATTGATTATGTTTGGTTGGACCAAAGACCTTATAACTAATATTTATTCAAAAAACAATTGATCTGGGGTAGTCAAACCTGTTATAATGCCGTTATAATCCCGGGTACAATGAAAATCGACGAGCTTTGTGGAACTTTAATATTTCGCCGGGGATTTTATTTGCACAACTTGAAAGCACTGAAAAGATAAAGCAGGGAGTTTATCAATAATTTCGTTAATCGATAGTAGACGACAATGTAGACAAAAATATCGGTATTTCTTAGATGCTATCGGCTAAAAGAAAACATGAAAATTAAATTTTTTGATTCGAATATACAGTAGTTTCGGTATATAAGAAAGTTGATTTTGCCAAGACATTTCATTCCTATATCCGGTTTTCTCTTATATAAGAACCCGTTTATAAGAAAATTCTTTCTTATAAAAAAAAAAAAGTTTATAAGAGAATTTTTTCTTATATAAACTACAGATATTTGAAAATTGGGGTGTTAAATTGTTGATAAGAACCAAGTTTCTTATATAAAAATGTTTTCCATACCAAAACAGTTTTTGTTTTTTGTAAACAGTTTCTTAAAGGTGGTCTTTTCTTATATACGAGTTTCTTATATACAAACATTTTTGTACAGAGCTTAATATAAATGGACTTGGTGCCCTGAGATTCTTTTCTTAAAAGCGGGTTTTTCTTATATACGAGTTTCTTATATAGCGAAACTACTGTAGATATATGTCTACCCACCATAGATAATTTTCGCTCTTTTAAATTCATTAGTTCTCTAATCGCTCTACACAGAGCTTACTATATAACATATCGAATGGATATGCAATAATTTATAGCCTTCGCGCTATTTCCAGCTATTGGATTAATTTTCTGTCAGCTGAAATCAGAAATTTTTATCGGTCCCTGTGTCCTTTCTAACAAAATAATGATTCACATTTTGCACCACCTGTAATAATTTTCATTTTATGCCATGTTCAGACGGCAGGTGATTCGGCCCTCATTCGTAATTCAAAGCTGAATCGCGTGATTCGCGATAGAAAAATTGACAAGCTGAATTACCTCATTCGAACGTAATTCAGTTTGAATTACGATTCGAATCAAATCAACAACGGTGTCTTTCCAATTTATTATCGAAATTTTTGAAAACAGATGTAAATAGCGTTCGGCGTTCATGCGGTGTGCGTGAAATTTTCGGCTGGACTAATGCTTTTCACACAAAACATATAAAACGAGTTACGAATCTCTCGTCTGAATGCGATAATTCGCATTCGAAATTCAAGGGGCGAAATAGCGTTAAACGGCCAAATAGCACTGACACACATAGGTATTTCTCAAAAGTCTACTTTAGCCAACATAGACTTTTTATAGACTTCACACTACATTGAAAGGGAGGATTTATTGTGGACTTCTTAGATTGATATGGTAACGCTGCACAAAATTAAACGAATAATCGATTATTTTATCGGAAACCAGATGTTTAAATTTCTAGTTTCAAGTTATTTATGCGAAATGCATCAAATTAATTCCATCGTATGGATTTATATAATAAACAAACGATATTTTCATGGATTCCTTTGAGACAAAATCAAGGCTAAATGCTACCAAAATGTTTTTATTGTTTTTGTTGTTGTTTTAATTTTCAATTATCAGCTGTTTTAAAGAAGTTCACAATAGAAATCCACAATCAATTATAGTGTGTCACCCCAAATAGACTTTTTTCATTGTAGTGTGAAGTCTATAGATTTACACCATATGTCTGTCAATGCTAAAAGATAGCGGAATTTTTCGATATATCTACAGTATATCTATCGATATAACAATTGTTAATCGAAACCGTCAATAGTCTGGTACATATCGTTGAACTCCCATCATTAGTTTGAGAGAAAATTTTGAGGGTCGTGCGAGGGATTGGTTTAAGAAATTATTGTGAAAGATAAATTAAGATGTAAGCATTTCAATTGAATTTTATTTCACGATTAAAAAAAATAATCGCAATGACGTGAATCAAAGTGAAATTGTGAACGCAAAAGGGGAAAACAAAGCAAAGCTGGAAAAATTCTAAACGGTGGCGCTCACCAACACACAGAAAAGTAACAATCATGGTGTTTGGTGTTTTTTTAGCGCAAGAGGCTTTTTGTTTTTAATACTTTTTATTATTTAAAAATCCTCAATTAATTTCGTATTATTCCCTCAAACGATATCGAAAATTCTCTTATAATAAAATAGTGTAATTTTAATGTGATAAAAGAAATATTCTCATCATTAAATTGATTTAATTCTGAGTCTCGCTTTGTATACGTACACAACGCTTTCCGCTCTTTGTTCGCTCTTTCTACCCAACCGGTGTTTATTGTGTTGTATGTGAAAGTCTCGAGTGACAGTAAAAGAAAGAAGGCAGCTTTGATTGTCTACTTTTTTTTTTTTTCTTTTCTGAATGGTAAAATGGTCAGCCAAAGAGAATTGCGAATACTAGACAAATACGAAAGTTTGCAAGCTTAGTTTTTTTAAGACCTTGTGCTGTGCTATATCTATCTAAATGTGTCGAGGGCATTGTTTCTTATTTAAAACAAAAGGATACAAACAGACATTAAGACAATAGTATCTACCTACAAAAAAAAAAAAAAAATCTTTAAAAAAATCGTTAAGAGGGTTGGAAAAAGCCTTTACGGTATCTCTCTAACTGCATTCGAAAAGAAGAACAGATTAAGTTCAATAAAGTTCGATTGAAGACGCACAGGAAAAAATTCAACTTATCTAGAGTTAAACCCATTTTGCCTGCGCAGATGTGGTGTTTTGTCTCATGCATGGAAACCAGATTGGCATTGCATACAGACTTTTTTTTGTAGCAATCTGTGGAAGAGCGGAAGCGCTTTCAAGTCAACCGTAGCATAGCTTTTGCGGCTTACTTTGTTTGGTTAACAAAGTTCATTGTAGGGCATATAAACCAGAAACAAGTGGATTTTTGAAAAACCATAAAAAAAGAAAACTTTTTTTTTTACTCCTTTCCTACACCCTTCTTCTGCGATGGTCCTCGATTGCAATGTAAACAGACCCACACAGACTGAAAAAAGGCTTGCAAAGAGCTTCGGAACGAAATATTTGGTACAAGAGAATACAAGAACGAAAAGCGGGGGGACCTCCCGGTGATTTTTATGACATGTGTAAAGTGTGTCGATGCACTTTAGATACCTTGGAAGCATATGCACACGATTAAATGTATGCATTCAATTTTTGTATTTTGTTATTGGCGTCGGGGTTCTATGAATTTTTTCTTTGCTTTCCCCTTTTTCAATTTTTTGTTAGTATTTTTAAACATACAATAATCGTATGTAGGTACCTATGTGTTAAGTTATACACATATTTTCGTTTTGTGCCACAAAGCTGGTGGCAATGCTGCGCTTGCGGTTACCCCCCAAATGTTTTAATCACATCAAGCTTCCTTCCACATATTCAGTGCCGCCGCTAGCAACCCCCAAAATGCTAATATTCATTGCTGCAGGTTGCTCGCATGCTACCGTTTAAATCTATAGGTTTTTCGTGTTTTTTTATGTTTTTGTGTTCTAAAGTGGGCTTTATTCTTTGACTAATTACAGAGGCTATGTTTGCGCTTTTTTTTCGCATTTTATTTTTTGTTGTTTAATTAACCAAGCATGTCGTGCGTGAAATTGCTGAGAAATCGGAAAAAGCATTGGTGAAGTAAAAACCTTAAAGCTTTTGTTGACAATAACGGTCCTCAGGGCTTAAATTATATATGAAATAAGTAAGGCTGTCTGTCAGACAGGCGAAGAGGCGACAATACAATACCCGACAAAGATAAACAGTAGGCTATATTTCAATCGGAGGCTTAAATATTAGGTGTAGTAAAAAGAAATCCATTATTTTTGCATTAAATTGAGGGCTTTATTTAAGATAGTTAGAATGACCCGATTTAGGTCAAATATGCGCCGTTTTGTTCGATAACTTGCTGCCATTTTAAAGGTAATTTCATTATGCCTCTCTCATAGAAGCCCTCGTTCCTATTAGCAAAAAATTGAGACAGTCGAATTTCAGAAGCCTCTCTTGAAGCGAATGTTTCACCAGCAAAATTGTTCGCCATGGACAGGAACAGATGGTAACACTTGGTGCCAGGTCCGGACTATAAGGTGGATGCAGAAGAACCTCCCAACCAAACTCCCGGAGCTTCTGGCGAGTCACTATCGATTGTGTGGCCTGGCGTTGTCCTGATGGAACACAATTCCTCTCCTATTGGCCAAAGCTGGCCGCTTATGGGCGATTGCTTCCTTCAGACGGTCCAATTGTTGACAGTAGAGTTCCGAGTTAAGAGTTTTGCCGTATGGAGCAGCTCATAGTAGATAATTCCCTGCCAATCCCACCAAACACACAGCAAAACCTTTCTGGCCGTCAATCCTGGCTTGGCCCTGTTTCCGCCGGTTCACCGTGTTTCGACCACGACCGTTTTCGCTTGACGTTGTCGTAAGTGACCCACTTTTCATCACCAGTCACCAACCGCTTAGAAATGGGTCGATTTTGTTGCGGTTCAGCAGCGATTCGCAGATGGAAATTCGGTCTGTGGGTTTTTTTTGCGTTAACTCTTGTGGCACCCATACATCGAGCTTCTTTGTGTATCCAGCCTTATTCAAATGGTTCCAAACGGTTTTTTGTGCAATCTTTAGCTCTTTTGCAATCGAAACAGTGCTAACTGACGGTCGGACTCGAAAATTTCCATGATTTTATCGACATTTTCGACAATTGGCCTTCCAGTGCGTGGTGCATCCTTGACATCGAAGTTACCGGAACGGAATCGACGAAACCAAAATTGCGCAGATTGGTTGTTACAGTATCAGGTCCACAAACGCTATTCACATTTTCAGCCGCCTGGCTTGCGTTTTCTCCCTTATCGAAGAAAAACTGTAAAATGTAGCGAATTTTCTCTTTGCTGATGTCCATCTTTGACAACTCTCAAACAAAACTGAATCAATCAATCAAAAAAGTGTCAAAAAAGCTTTTTTAGTAGGAACTGTCATCTTTCTAATGACCCCTAGCGGAACACGATCGGACTTATACAACGCGAGATGCAGATAAATAACGCCATCTATTGGAAAAATAATGGATTTCTTTTTACTACACCTAATATATGCTCTATATCCAAATTTCATTGAAATATTTGCAAAAATTGTGATATTAGAGTAATTTTCCAGACTAACCTGATAGACCCTAGTACTGGAAGTACCCTAGAAAATAGTCCGAACGGGTCCATCCTCGAACTTGTTCTTACTCATGTCCCCGTGAACATGCAAACCAAATTTCGTCAAGATAGCTCGACTCCTTCGATAAGAAATCTGTATACGAACAGACAGACAGACAGATAGATAGACAGACGAGCGGAAATGGCTAAATCGAATCTCCTGACGACACTGACCATTACTATACACATTTTGTATGGTCCATCTCGACTGGTTGTGGGCTATACACACGTCCGAACACACGCAATATACCTTCCACACAGTGTGTCGGTGTATAAAACTGTAAAACCTTGTTGCATATATGCAGGCGTTTTGCAAGGAAATATACTATCATACAATATTATATACATATATGTAATTAGATCAAAAAATCGTTTTCACATTGCTTAGGAGCTCGAAAAGCAAGTGTTTATGAAGAAACTTTAAAGAAAGTCTTTACTTAATCAGAAAATTAACAATAAATATGTTAAGTGTAGTATATATGTATGTGAATAGATCGCTGTACCTTTATCGAATTTCCAAGTAAATATGTATAAATCTATATGCTAACGTTTTTTATGGTTGATGATTGAATAAAGTTATTCGACTCTATAACTTAGCTTATCGCACCCAACTTAAAAAACCCATAAAAATTGTATCCCAAGCTGTCGAGCTATAAAAAATGTTCAAATAAATAATAAGATTCAGATTAATTAATTTTTATCGTTTATATGAGCACATTTTTGTCTGAAAAAAAAAAAAAAAAAAACATGAAGTTTCTACTTATTTTGACTTATACTAACATTCACGGAAATTGCTTCAGGTTTCCGCTCACTCTTCCATTTGAATGTGCCTTTGTTCGAAAAATTCTCTTTTGCACTATCAACAATGAATTCCATTACTTTCACGATAACTAAAAGCAGAGAGTGTCTTATTATGTCTTTTCGTTGTCGGTTGTTCTGATTCATATCGATGACGCTATTCAAGTTTTCAATTGTTTGCGTCTCGCCAAAGGGAATTGTGCTGACGCAAAGACTCGCAACGCAAAGATTCTCAAAAGATTCCGTTTAACATAAAATTTTCCTTTTTTTTTTTTTTTTTAATTTTTAGATAAATTCGACTTGTAAAATTGCATTTGTAAGATCTGTGGACTTAAAATAGTCGCAACTCATTGAAATGGCTTGGCGTTTTAAAGCATCAAAGTATAAGAATGCCGCGCCCATCGTACCCAAACCGGAGTCATGTGTGCGGGACATATGCGTGGGCTCCTATCAGACATTCGGTAATAATATTGCCGCTTCAGCTGCGTTCATGGCCTTCAACTGGGAACATACGGGATCAAGTGTAGCTGTTTTGCCCTTGGATGATTGCGGGCGTAAGAGTAAAACGATGCCATTGCTGCATGCGCATACGGATACAGTGACAGATTTAGAGTTCTCACCATTTCATGATGGTCTGTTGGCAACAGCTTCACAGGATTGCTTGGTAATTATATTTGAATTCTTAATGCAAATTATATGAGTCCCTTACAATTGCAGTCGAAACTCTGTATAACGAAATTTTCCCGGTCCCTGGAAATTCGTTATAGAAAGAATTCGAATACGTAAGCAGAAAAAGCCACAAAAAATGTAGTGAAAATTCCATAAAGAGATTCGCTAAAGATGGAAATTCTTTATAGAGAAATATTGTTTATTTATGTAGATTTTTTTTTTTTTTCTTTAGGTAAAAGTTTGGCACATTCCTGAGAAGGGTTTGGAAGCACCATTAACCGAACCAGAATGTGAATTTTTCCACAAGCAACGACGTGTAGAGACTGTTGGTTTCCATCCAACAGCCGATGGATTTGCTTTATTCAACGGCAGCTGGATGCATTACTCTGTTTGATATAACAACTCAAAAAGAAATTTTCTGTAAGTCAAAATGGTGTGTCTTACTCATCCAAGAATATATGTTAATATTCCGTTCTATATTAAAGCGAATAATGAACATCCAGAAGTCATACAATCTGTAAGCTGGAAGCAAGATGGCAAAGTAATTGCAACAAGTTGCAAAGATAAACACGTTCGAATATGTGATCCACGTGTGCCAGCAGCACCAATTAAACTTGTTGCTGAATCTCATCAAAGCATTAAAGATTCACGTGTGGTTTGGTTGGGCTGCCAAAACCGTATACTCACAACCGGGTTCGATGCAGCTCGTGTACGTCAGGTTATAATTCGCGACGTACGTAATTTCTCTGTGCCAGAGAAAATACTTGAGCTTGACTGTTCGACCGGTATACTTATGCCGCTTTATGATCCCGATACCAATATGTTATTCCTAGCGGGCAAGGGTGATACAACAATCAATTATCTAGAGGTATGCGAAAAAGATCCCTATTTAATTGAGGGTTTACGTCACACTGGCGAACAAACTAAAGGTGCTTGCTTAGTACCGAAACGTGCGCTAAAAGTTATGGAGGGAGAAGTTAATCGTGTACTTCAATTAACTTCGAATATGGTGATTCCTATTATGTATCAAGTACCAAGAAAAGTAAGAGATTATGAAAATATGAATCTGTTTTTTTAACAACTATTATAAATTATTTTGTTTTAGACTTATCGAGACTTTCACAGCGATCTGTATCCTGAGACAACTGGTTATAAGACTAATTTAACTGCTGCCGAGTGGTTAAGCGGGACCAATACACCAGTGCCAAAAATTAGTCTTGATCCTGCGAAACGAGAGCTTGGCGATGCGCCCATCATTGTAAGTTACACCAATGCTCTAATTATTATCTCTTTAAGTTGAGGAACAGGTATAGAAATAAGTAACTTTAAGAGATATTAAGAATTTCTAGAGAAATTTTATATTAGGTTGTGTAAAAAATTCTTTTCGTTTTTCTTGGATAGGGTTCTTTAAAGTCGATTCTCTTTGGTAATACTAAATGGATTGTTAAATATTTCGATTTTAACATATAGTTGATACTTTAACAGCTTTTCCCCTTGAAACAACTCGTAATTATAATCGAATCGAATTTGCTGAAAGTAATTAAGCAGTCAAAAATGAAAGTTCGTGACTGTCTAAAAATTCAATAGGATACCATTTTGAAATTTTGTTTCGCAACAAGTAGCAAGAATTGTGGACAAACAAAGCTTGCATACTTTGGCCAGTGGTCATGTCAATTATATCTCATAGATACTTCAAAATCACAATTCAAATCAATCAGTTATTTATATTTGTTTTGTTGCTTGCAAGAAAAAGAAAATTTGGTAGAGAAATGTTTCTCGCAGCGTTATAGGGCATTTACATATATGTTTTAACGCTACTCGTTTAAGCTAAAGCGAATAAGTCAAAACGGGGTGTTTACATATGCGCATGTGGTTTTGTCATTTTGTGGTTATCTTTGGTTTGCTTAACACGTGAATTATGAGTGAATATTGTAATTTAGAAAAGAAACAATTATTGAAATTGTGTTCGTTTTCCACATTGGTTGTGGAAACAACCTCACAATTTTCAAATTAGAAATTTCAATGACCATATGTTTTGCATTTTTATAGTGATGACACTCGGATTTCGATATTTTTATCAGTTATAAGCAGGATTTATCTTGTTTAGCTACTTGTTTTAAATTCAAACAGGAAAGTTTCTCGTTTTAGTTTTGTATGATAAAACGGGAAAAATCTAAGTTGTTTTAGTGCTAAAACGGGCAAAGTTGCTAAAACGCGAATAAAACGGCATATGTAAACGGCCTATTACAGAACAAGTTCTTCTTTTTTTTTTTCGTAAAAAAAAAACATCAAAACTGACTAGATGATCGTTTACATACACCGTTAAGAGTAGATAAATTTCTTAACTTATCTCCGTTTAAATAGCTGTAAATGCATAATAAGATATTAGGATCTAATAGTAAATTTTGATTTGATTTATAAAAGGAATAAGACAAGGCATATGGGGACTATTTAAAAAGTATTGGAAAAGATAATTTGTTGGCTTTTTACCTGGTTGAAGCATTACAAACTTTAAAAAAAAAAAAAATTCTAATATTGTTGAATATCAAAACTTTTCTTCTTTCAACTCATGCATCCTGATGGGACAAATTTTTTTTTTTTTGGAAAATTCAGATCCATCGTGGAAATTTGAATGAATTAATTCAGAATATTGAAAACAAAAAAGCAAATGCAAATTCGAATGCATGCAAACAGTCACAATCAATAAGCGTAAATGCTCCAAAGGTCAAAATTGTAACAAAATTAGGATCACGTAATGGA
This sequence comes from Chlorops oryzae, assembly GCA_020466095.1. NCBI lineage: Eukaryota > Metazoa > Arthropoda > Insecta > Diptera > Chloropidae > Chlorops > Chlorops oryzae. The sequence goes on from CM035808.1 coordinate 12,114,676, forward strand.
ACTACTGATAATAAGGAGCATATTGTGCCGAAATTCTTTTCAAGCCGTAATGAAAAAGATAAAGAAGAAAATAGAAATGGAAATGGAAATGGAAACTCGAACCATAATCTCAATCATCATGGAGTTGAAAAGGGTAGTGGGGAGTGTGCCCTTACGAAGGAAGATATTAAGAGAACATTTGATGGCAATGAGGGTAGCCAAGAAGCATCGCCAGGTGAAGATTCTTTTGGCAGTGATGGTTCGACTACAACCGATTCGGCACAACAGTCTTGCAGTGCCGGTGGCACAATGAAGACTTCTACTTCTGTCAATAAATGCTCCGCAAGCTCCTCACCACCAAAACCAATGCCACGCACCTCGCGTAATAATTCTCTAACACCAGATGCAGTTATCGGTAGCGTTGGTGGTGTGGCCCTAGTCGCAGCCACAACATTTAACAAAACTGACGAAGTAGTTTTGCCACAGCCGCGTCCACGTACGACTGCGACGACATGTTATAAGGTGTGCACTCCGAACCAGTGTTGTTTTCCGAGTTTTCCGTCTTAGTTTTGATAATTTTTTTGTATGTTGTTTTCCCACCAGAATCGTTTTGTTTTAGAATGGCTAAATATTGTTATCTTTTTTTTTATTTGTTTTTGTAAGGTTAATCTATTATGATCTTCGTCTTAAATTAGATGTACCTAGATATTTTCTTGTGTAATTTTATAAAGTTGTTCCTTTGTTTTTTTTTTTTTTTCTATTTAATATGAATACATATTTTTCGATATTGAAATCATATTTAACGATCACTAATGATATCTGCAGCCTCGACTTGGACCGAAACCATTTTCAAGTAATTCGGCTGATGTTTCTTTTGACAAAGTTTTTGCGGTTCCCGTAGCTCCTGGTTCATTGGAAAATATATATCACAGCTCTACAGCAGCTGCGAATGTCAGCAGTACCGATAATGGTGCCAACGATGACAACTGCTCGCCAACAATGGAATCCAATAATCCAAGCCAGATCTTATTGTCGAAATAGAAATTAAAAGTAAGTTTAATTTCATATTCAAAAGACAAAGAAACCTTTTTAAAATAAAAACGATTTTTATTTTTTAGAACCGGTATTCCAAAAAGATGAAAATTCAGATTTTGAAAGTAATACTGGAAAAACAGGAAATGGGTTTCAAAAATCGCTTACTACTTCTGAACGTCGAAAGGTATGATAATCATATGAAAGCTTGCTAAATATAGATTAGAAAAGTATAAATCTAACAATTGTCCATGGGAACAATTGTCCATGAGAGCAAAACTTCGATTAAGGGGGTCTTCTCATTGAGCAACTTTTTTTTTCGACTTTTTTTTTTTTGCATTTATTTATAGCTTGGGTAGTTGTGAATATGCCCCTAAAAGGATTTTTTGAAATTCGAAATAGTTTAGAGGATATAGCCTTCTTTGTCGAGCAAGATCTGCGCTAAAACGAGTAATTTTTGCGTTGCTTCAAACTTTAAACGCGTTTATCTCGAAACCACGTTTTTCGAACTGGCGGCCATGATATCTCCAGTTCAACTGAACCGATTTTCATGAAACAAAGTGGAATCGACGCAGAATTGTCACCATTCTCGGGTGAACCTCGACCATAATTTTAAAAAATTTTTTACTATTTTTTTTTTACACTAAACTACAAAAAAAAAAAGCCCGAAATTGAAATTTTTTTTTGAATGGCCGCCATTTTGTCAAAAAAAAATCACAAAATTAAGCTTGAGGTTCACCCGAGAATTACATCTATACTGATTATAACTCCGTTTTTTTTTTCCATTTCGGACGCTCCGGAGACCCGGAATCGTGGCCGCCGTGACGACACCTTTTTTTTTTCACCACCAACTTTGAAGTCTCATTACTTTTTGAACAGCCCACGTATCGAGGCAAAAAAATTTTTTTTATTTACTTTGAACCTTTTTTAATACAATAAATAAAAAAAGTTTTCAATTATTCTTTGCGTTTTCAAATAAGAATTTTTTTAAAAAGGGTCCAAAAAACGGGTTTTCAATGAGAAGACCCCCTTAACTATACCCAACAATTAGCTTTTGTGAAACTTAACTTTTCCGGGAGTAGTAGGTATACTGTAATCATTTTCATTCTAATTTAACTCATACACTTTAATACTAAATAATATTCCATTAATTGTCGATTTTCTACACTAACAACATTGGAAAACCCTCAACTAACAAACTTTATCCGATCTCTTGCTTTCGAACACATGCTTTCGTGATTTCTTAACGAACAACAACAGTCTTCGGCTGACGATGATGAAAACAATGGCAAGGTTGCTTAAATATATATAAATTGCTTTTCAACAAAAAATCATCCATAAACTAAAACATAAACTATTAATTATAGATATTCGAGCAAAATAACTCCGAATCTTCGGAGAATTCTATGGAAGGTGAAGACAAGACCGATGCTGAACTTCGTCGTCTAACAGCATCGCGAAGCAGTATTGCCGAACGTCGTCGTTTATATGAGAGTCGTTCGAAGAGTACGGTTGAAGAGAAGAATATGTCGCCAGTGCCATTGTATGTTTTTAATTGAAGTACATATATACCGAAATCCAAAAATTACTCTCCAATTAATTTACAGACGTCGCGATGTATCAGCATCGAAAGTGAATGATTCAAGTAAATGTTGCGGTTCAGGCGATGGTAAACGGATATCAGCACCTGAATGTAAAATTCTCGAAGAACGACGCCGTAATCTTCAAGCTGGAGAGAATACAACAGCTCCGATTTCAAAGCAAGTGGGCATATCGAAGTCTTCAACTGATGCTGTTATCAACACATCAAGTAAACGGACTTCAACTGTCTTCGGAAAAGTTTCGAAATTCCGTCATCTAAAGGGCACTCCCGGTCACAAGTCAACACACATTGAGAATTTACGTAACGTCAGTCGCCAGATACCCGGAGAGTGTAATGGCTTTCACGCAAACCATGAGCGGGTCGCTGTACCACTATCGGGTCCTGGTGGTAAAATCGCTATATTCGAATTGAGTCGACCGGGACGTTTGCCAGACGGTGTTATACCATCCTTTGTGAATGGCAGCAATATTATGGATTTCCAATGGGATCCGTTCGATTCGGCGCGTCTGGCTGTCGCTTGTGATGATGGAATTGTTAAACTATGGCGCGTTACCGAAGGAGGTCTAACAGAACCGACAAATACTCCCGAACAGGAACTGACCGCTCATTTGGACAAAATCTATTTTATACGCTTTCATCCATTGGCACAAGATGTACTATTAACAGCAAGTTATGATATGACAATCAAAGTATGGGACTTGAATACCATGTCGGAGAGATTAATGCTACTAACTGGTCATACGGATCAAATATTCGATTATGCATGGAGTCCGTGTGGTAAATTTGGTGCAACTGTTTGCAAAGACGGCAAAATTCGTGTCTACAATCCACGTAAATCCGAAACACCAATTCGTGAAGGTAATGGTCCCATTGGAACACGCGGTGCTCGTATAACGTGGGCGCTCGAAGGACAATATATTGTATGCACTGGATTTGATAAGTACGTAGTTCAGAGTTTTCGAAACATAATATTTTATTCAACTGCTTTTTCTATTTTTTTTTTTTTATAATGAATCTTTTTTTTTTAGAGTCTCCGAACGTCAGATCAGCGTTTATCATGCACAAAAATTACAATCACCATTGAATACAGTCGGTCTTGATGTTTCGCCATCAATACTCATACCGTACTACGATGAGGATAGTTCAACATTATTCGTGACAGGAAAAGGTGATTCCACAATCTATTGTTTTGAAATTACGGACGAAGAGCCGTATGTTTGCCCGCTATCTCATCATCGGTGCTCGTCGTTACATCAAGGACTTAGTTTTCTAACCAAAAATCATTGTGACGTCGCGAGTGTAGAGTTCTCGAAAGCTTATCGCTTGACTAACACCACAATTGAGCCATTGAGTTTTACAGTACCGCGCATCAAGGTGACATAAATGAAAAACCGTTTTTTTTTTTTTTTTAAATAATTTTTATATTTATTCTCATTCGCTTAATCGTTTTAAAGAATGAGCTGTTTCAAGACGATCTTTTTCCGCCGACTCGTGTGACATGGAAGTCAACGTTAAGCGCAGACGATTGGTTTGCTTCAAACGACAAGAAGCCAGCGAAGGTCAGCTTGCAGCCTGAAGGAATGGAAGCATGTAAGTACATATCGCTCATTTACTTTACATGGCGCCTCGACAGGCAATAATTATTGCTAGCAATCTGTCAACTTGAGCAATATTACCAATGGAGACCGCTCATTTTGAAAAGATGGCAATATATGGCAAGCAATATTGCTTCGCTGCGATTGCCAACTTTGAGATTGGCAATGAGCTGTCATTTTGCTATTTGACAGCCGAATTTCATTTCTATGAATTTTTCAAAGTGTGTATATCGTCAAAATGGATTGGTTGGTCGCCGATATTTATAAGATAATAAATCTTTACCAACAGTTCGAATGTCTTTGAGCTATAAAACCTCATCATGTAAATGTACTGATATGAAAAAATAATGCGTTGCTTCAAATGGCGAAGGAAATTAAAAAGGACTACGTTGAAATAAAAAATAAAAAAAATTTGCGAACTGCCTATATCGCAGAGAAGAAAAAATAAGAGAGTTTCTTCTTTGTCACATTCATCGCAAAGTTGTTTTGAAGGCATCGAGAGCGCGTGCGCAGCGTAGTAGCCTGTTCGACGTCATTTTGAATATGAAGATGGCATAACATAAAAATCCCACCCTGGCAATATTGCCTCTACCTGGCAAAGCAATTTGACAGATTGCTAGCAATAATTATTGCCCGTCGAGGCGCACCGTTAAGTATGTCATAAATGAGCGTTATGTTTTGAAATTTTATTATTTAATTATTTTATATTCAAATCCTTTCTCTTCTCACAGTATCTTCACTTCAACCGTGCATTCCGGCTTCGAAAAAGGTAGAGGTATCATCCGCTGTCGGTACCCAATGTCTCACAAAAGCAGAATTCGAAAAATCGAGACAAGAACAGGTATAAAGACAAAACATTAAAACGCCTTTGAACGTATTCTATTTTTTTTTTAAAAACCCATAGATTCAAAAATCGGTAAGTGCGCGCATGGAATTCACAACAAAACTAGAACAGGACGATATGGAAGGGGTAGACGAGAATGAATGGCAGGAATAGACACCAAGTCACATAATTCTAAAAATAAATGCTACGCTAAATTTTAATTTTTAGTAATTTTTGTTTTGGATTTTTTTTTTTGATAAAGGAGGTTCTATCGTTTACCTTTTTAGTAGGTAGAGAGTCATGGAAAAACTTGAAAAAGAATTTCTCACAAAAAAAAAAAAAAATACAAACAATTAAAAAATAACCATTATACGTCATCAAAGAGCCCTTAGAATAGTTCATTTTTCGATGGTTTATATAATCGTAATTTTTGATATTATATATATTTGATACAAATTTATATATAAAACTTATATTTAAACAATTTACAAGAACGTATTATACAAATATGCATAATCAATGTGCAAAGACATGACAAACGCCAGAGATTCCAATTAATGATTTTATTTGAATTTTTTTTTTTTTTTTTTTTTTAGATAAAGCATATTTTTTAGCGAATGAATTGCAAAAATTGAACACTGTTCTCTTTTGGAGCAAGAAACGATTAAAGTGTCAAAATGAAGATTCGAAATTATTATTTGAAAAGAAATTAAATGAATATTCCAAACCATAGTATTGCATCAAGAAAAAAATTCTGCAAAGAAAAGACTGCCTTAAATTAAATGACAAGAACAAGATATTAATATTCGAAATGGTCTAGTTAATTTTACGATTTTATAATCTTCCAAAAAAACATTTTTAAATACTAAAGAAATATTTTAAAACTATCAAAGTGAAAATTTTTTTTTATAACAACTTTTATTTGAATTTGGAGTTTGATGAAAAATTTAATAAAAAAAACAAAATATTTATAGAACATGTCAGGTAAATCACACCTCAAATATTGTATGTTTTTAATTTGAAATCAATTCGAAATCATAGTAATATTGTAAAACAGTGCAATACCTGCATCATTTAGGTATCGCCACCGTAATAAATATTGTAATCATTCGTAGTATTGTATTATTATTCTATGCCCTTTGCAGACATATTAGAATGATAGCTATATTCAGGTTATAGTTTTTGCAGAGGTGTGAATTCCCCGAAGAATAAACCCCCTTTTTTTGAGAATTTTGAAAAGGATTTTAGGTGACCACTGCCGAATTCAAATGTGTATACTGAATTCGGAATCGAGTCCATTTAATATGCACTGTTAATGAGAAAATGTGCCAAAAAAAAAAAAAAATAAATAATAAAATTCTTTTGTCGGCTCAGCATTTAAATGAAATATTTTTTGCATTGATTTATTAATTTTAACGCGACTTTAAAAATTATGCCATATTGAAATAAAGCATTTTAAATTATTTAAGGGCTTCTCATGACGAACGTATTCATATGATAAAAATTTTCTGGTTTCCATAAAAGAAACATAAAAAATTTCAAACTAAATGCAATTACGAATTTCTTTATTCCGTCACAACGATTTGGAAAATACTATTTTTAATTTAAATTTTAAGTTTTCGAAATATTAGGGGTATTCACAAAGGCGTGTTAAAAACGTTGGAAAGTCGGAAAATCGGAAAATTGCGACTTCTTAAAAATTTTTTAAACTTTTTTTGTATCTTGCACAACTTTTTAAGCAGCTAAAATGTTCCGATTTTCCGACACCTTTGTGAATACCCCTATTGAAGCATGCTATAGAAATCGAATCCCCATAAAAAATTCGAAATTGCTCAAATTTCTATTTTTTTCATTGTAAGTTAAATGGCTGAGACACAATTAGGTCTACATATGCCAGTATTTATAGATTTTCCGGATTGCTGATGCACAGATCCAACGTTTATATGACTGTCGTCAGTAACATTTGCTGGGATTAGTAAATCAAAAGAACAGGAAATCCGGTATGTGCCAGGAACAGAACTGAAATGATCCTTGAATCCTTATTGGATTCTTGCATCCTTTTGCTTTTACTTTATGTTTAAGAATAGAACTTGACCCTTCTACTCAAGTTTCTATTGAAATAAAAACGTTGATCTCGATTTTTTTTTTATTCGGATTCGATTTCTAGAGCATGCCTGATTACTCCAAAATTCGCTTTGTTGTTGACCTTTCGATGAAGAATAATTTCATTTATTTTGTTGGGGAAAATTTAGACAAAAATCTTTAAAAGCTTTTTGAATTCAAGTGGATGCGGCGCTTAAGTTGTTGCAAAATATCACACAATTTTAAACTACTGAACTATAAAATTAAGAAAATATTCGATATTTTTCACGGTGAATGTTTAACTTTCCCCTATTTATTAAGAATATTTAAACACGCTGTAAAACAATATTCTTTAAAATTCGGATACACTCATCTTTTACTCTAGTCTCCAAAATGCTTTTGTTTTCAAAAATATTGTATATATATAATTTCGGTATAAATTAAAAGAAAATTATTTTATATTAGAATTTATTAAAATGAATAATGCTGGCCATATATTTTAAGCCTTCGGCCATCGGCTTTAATAAGCATACCTTTTTATACATATTTTAAATGGAATTAATTTTTAAAATTTTACTAGCGATTTATCAATGATTTGAAATTCTTTTCTAATGACATAATTAAATAAAATAATAAATACACGATTTCGATATTTAACTGACCATAAAAAAAATCGCTAATGACATGCAAAAAGAGTTCATTCCAATTTAAGCAATCAAGTAATACCGAAAAGACTTTTAATATAAATTGCCATAGCATTTAATAAAAGGATTTTTGATATAAACATTATATAGTCAGCAAAACTAAATTAAATGAAAAATCAACAAATATGCTCAAGTTAAATCTTGTAACACAATTAAATCTTTGTCATTTTTTATATATATTTTTATATATGCTGTGCAATTCGAGGCCGCAAAAGAATTATACGAAGCCCAAAAAAAAAAAAAAAATGTTTGCAATAAAATACAAAAAATAAAAATGAGGAAGATAAAAACGACAAAGAATTCTAACTTTTATATAAGCGGTAACACCAATAGCTATTAAATTGATAAGTATTTATAGCAATTAAAATATATGAGTGCATAAAAACTTATACATACTCTTAAAATATTCTATATTTTATATTAAATACATATTATTATAATCCCAAACCATAAAAACAAATAAAAATAATAAAAAAAAAAACGATATAGCTGCATGTAAAAGCGAAGTTTTGATCTTGATTTTAGATATTTGGAATTCTTAGAGGAAAACCTATAATCACCCCAATTCTAAATGAATATTCCCCTTAAATTTTTTCCATAGACATTTTTTATGCGAAAAAAGGAAAGAAGGAAGAGGATACAACCGATAGGGCAAAAAGGACGAATCGGTCGCATTTTGCGGGCCCTGAGATAGGCTTTGACTTTTAAAATGCAAGAAGAAGCAGATTGAAAATACGTAAAGATCGTTTTGGAAGCGGTTAGGTTAAGACTATACTATCAACTCTATTTAAGTCAAGGGAATATTTACTTTGAAATTTTTTTCCGCGGAAAAACGAAGTGTTTTAAGCGTCAATAAAAGAAAGAATGTCATGACCTTTGCTAAAAAATGTTCGAAAATCTTGCTCTCTTTATATTCTATTCCGCACGGAATAAATTCCCCGGGAATATTTAGAATCAGCTTGAATAAATTAATGAAATAGAAGGAAAATAGAAATCAATATTAGCATTGACACATTCGCGCTGCCAATGGATGGAGTTTGGGTAAATCGCTAAAACAAATAAAAATCCTGGCTGCGTGCCTGTTTACGAGCCATGAAATCGTAGGAATGCATGCAGTATATTCATTTTCGATGTAAATACTCTTTAAATTGTGAAAAGAACGGGTGTGCTTGAATTTATGATGATTTCGTCAACAAGGGAATACTGTACATCGCAATTGGTGGCTAATCCGAATCTGGCTACGATCCGGACTGACTTATGCTTCAGACTAAATGAGATATTGTACATCGTTTCTGACGAATTTTCATTTTTTTTTTTCAATAAAATAGTCTTTTATCGTTTTGTTTATTCCAAAGCTAAAGATTAAAAAATTAAGAATGTCCGTTCAATACTTTCGTAAATGAATTTTGCTTCATTCACTGTTCATTTATTATTGTATTAAATTTTTTTTTATAAAAATTTTTTAATTTTCAAATTTCATTAATATATATTTTAAGCATCTTCAATGCTTAATTTCCATATCTGAATACCTTATTTAAGTTATAAATATTCCTAAACTTGTGAAACATGCCTAAATTAATGGGCTTTGCTATCTTGTTTCAAATTATAAGCGCTGAAACAATTTTTTTTTTTAATTCAAGAATACGAAATCTCTTCTTATCTGAGAACTATCGTATCACTGGTTTCGGAAACTCTCTTTGTATCGATATTTAATGGAATAAATTACTTTTCTTAATCGAAAAATTTCCAAAAATGTTTTCCCCCAATTTTTAATGAATCGAAAAAATTGCCAATGACTGTTAGAGAAATGCACGTTATAGAAGCATTATCATAATGAAGAACAATCATCGTTTCGTACTCTAGAATTAAGTATCGAAATAGAATTGATTTTGAGTACACAAACTATCCGATAGATTCAGGCGCCATATGATACCTACTTAAAATTGATCTTATACTCCAATATTGTTCTGATAATTCAATTAAAATATATCGACCCCATTTCTCAAAATCATCGTATCCCAGCGGCGAAAATGCTGCTTACAGAAGCGATGAATCGCAACACATTTCGTAGTCGGTAAGCGGTAATGCATACGACCTCATATACCATCCTGGTATACTTTTGTTCGAGCGTGGCCGTTTTTTAAGAGTGAACTACCACCACCACATAAAGTAAGCTATTGGTAGACTGTTCAACTACAATCTCGTATACTTTGCAAGGGCGTAGCTAGAGAAAGAGTGCTTTGGTAGTGCTTATATTTGCCGCAGTTGTATATTGAACAATTATAAGATATTAACCGAATTAAAATTTGGGGGGGCAAGAAGAAGTTTAGAGAGTTTTGGACCAAAAACCCAAAAAATCCGAAAAATTAATGACGTCCGATTTCGATGAAAATTTATATATAGAATAAGTGAAAAAATCTAAGAATTTTGGCACTTAAACTTTTCAAAAATACTGATTACAACTAGTCCAGTTTGGGTCTAGTTCCAAACTGGTCCAAAAAGGACTAGTTGTAACCAGTTTTTTGAAAAAGTTTTAGCACCAAAATTCTTAGAATTTTTTACTTATTCTATATATAAATTTTCATCGAAATCGGACGTCATGAATTTGTCCGATTTTTTGGGTTTTTGGTCCAAAACTCTCTAAACTTCTTCTTGCCCCCCCAAATTTTAATTCGGTTAATGTCTTATAATTGCTCAATATACAACTGTGGCAAATATAAGCGCTACCAGAGCACTCTTTCTCTAGCTACGCCCTTGATACTTTGTAGCTATTAATATTCATGTCGCTTACAGTCTCGTATACTTTGGAGGCGGTAGGCACTGTTCGCCGCTGGGATGTTAGATTTTATACGAAATAAGCATTGTAGTTATGGAGATAATGCGGAATTATTTATAGCTTATACACAGTCGTATATGCAAAAAAAAAAAATATAGAAAAAAAGTTCTCCTGTAAAAATTAGTTTTCTTAACATACGATAATTTCGCGTTAGTGGGGTCGATATTTCCATAGTAATCCTCTTGAGTTTCTCATTAAAACTAAATAAAGAATACTAAATATATTTGATGAATAAAACTTTTTATAAAAATTGCGGTTTTTAATTTTTCACTTAAAATAAAATTTATTTTCAAACGCACTTTTTTTTTTTTTTTTTTTTTCAAAGATAAAACTGAATAGTGGGATTCATGCAGACAAATTTTCCGATATTGAATGAACGACCCTTTTGCAGGCGCTTCGCAAAATTGATTTTTATTCATATAAAGGGCTTTCCATTAATTACTTAAGAGTTTTTTTTTTACTGTTTTCACGTTGGCGTCTTAAGTCTTTGCTCTGTCTCTCTCGTTTTTTATAACAGAACTGTCTGCGCAAAGACTTAAGAAGCGAACGTGAAAACAGTAATAAAAATCTTACGTATTTAAATTTTTCCTTTTTCGAATTAAGGCTTAAATCCATTTCACCTTACTTATTAGGTTTGTCAAGCTCGATAGACATAGTGTAGATCAGCCTAACCTGTTTTATGAAAAAGCTTTCTTCGTTTTGCGAAGCAAATTCTAATGGGAAAGTTTGTCTTGCTTTGTAGAATTTTCTCTATGCAAATTTTGACAGCTTATTTCCCATTTCGTAAAAAATGCGAAGCTGCATGAATCCCCCTTATAACGCAAAAAAAAAATATAACAAATTTACTAAAAAAATTTTCCAATACTCAATACTTAAGTTTAATTGTTTTTTTCACTCCCAAATAAAAATCATATTTCTCTCAAAAATAAATCTCAAGTTTTAATTTGTATTTTCCCCCCAGAATGAAAGTTTGGATATTTAAGTTCGTTTAAATTCAAGAGAACCCTTTATAATTATTTAATTTAAAATATATGCCTGGGTTAGGTTACGAGGTAGGGTGTTTGGCTGCCTTTTTGTGCTATTCTCATAGCATTTGTAAGCTAACCTTGGGAGTCTGCTGATGTGGTCTATATTGTTTGGTTTTAGGTTGAAGACAAAAAAATTCAACAACTCAATAGGGGTATTCACAAGGAAGGTGGAAAATTTCGCCGTAGGAATATTTTCGATTTTAATTCGTCACGCACTGGGGAAAAACACCCGGTTTTCATTCATTCATTCAGTTAAAAATAACTATATTTTCCACTAATCAGTGAAAACAGGGTGCTTTTCCTCAGCGCGTGACGAATTAAAATCGAAAATATTCCGACGTCGACATTTTTCAACAGAATTCCACCGTCCTGGTTTTCCTGGTCGCAATGTTTTATTGCAACAAAATTATTTTGACTTTAGGGCCAAAATTCTTTTTAATGCCTTAACTTCTGTCCCTGTCAACGAAATTCAGTTTTTTAAAAGGAGCAAACCAAATTAATAAAAAAGTAGTTTTAACAAAAAATTTATGAATAATGAAATAAAATACTCTAGTCGAATTGAAAAAAATCAATTATTACCAAAACTTAATTTTTTTCCTTCGCAAATTACGGTAACATTGTTGTCTTATCTTCTCTTGTCTTGCCAAACAAGACAACAATGTTACTGTAATTTGCGAGTAAACAAGATGGAAGTTTGGTAACATTCGATTTTTTCCAATTGAACTAGAGTATTTTATTTCGTTATTAATAAATTTTTTTTGTTAAAAATTATTTGTTATTAATTTGATTTGCTCTTTTATGAACACTGAATTTCGTTGACAGCGACAAAAATTTAGGCATTAAAAAGAATTTTAGCCCTTTAAATAATTAAATTAAATTTGCAAAATTTTACATAATTTGACTTTGAAGAAATTCTGTTAACATCATCACTAGTCGGTCATTTCACATTTGTACAATAATGCTAATAGCCAGCACGAAAGGAGAAAATGGAATAAAGTTGATTTATGTTTAAAATTGTTTGAATAAGAAAAAGGCTATAAATGGAGCATTCCACGTACGGGACAAATAATATTCATGATATTATTTATTTTTTATTATTATTTGGGCTTTTGGGTCCCTCATTTTTCACTTATAATGAAAAATGTAATTTTTGGCAATTGAAAAAATGTATTTTTCATAAATTTCCGAGAAGTGTGGAACGCCGATACGACCGGTTTCGAACCTAGCTTACAGGTTCATTCATCAGGTATCTTTAACCAATACCTTAGCCTCCATGACCATCTCAGCGATGTGACGTAGATCGGCTAAATTGTGCATATATACACCATTGGCGTGCCCGCCTTATTGTTAGTACATTTTTTTTTTTATGTTTTAATGTTTAATTGGATGAAAAGATTATTTTAATGTATTCATATTAAGATACTTGACAGGATATAAGGTGCCCATTCGAAAAATTTTGAGGAATTATATTAGTTTTTTTCTGTTTTTATGGGATAAAAGTATCGTTTTCTGTGGAATGCTCCAAATAACGATTTATAACAATTGTCTATAATTAGGAATAATATTAATTAAACTTAAGCTCAATACTTTCCGAGATATGTTGGGTCGAAAAATATTTTTTGTTTCGTTTTAGCGTAACAATTTTTTTTGAAAAGTTAATTTTCTTTTCGACCAAATGATGATGGATGTAGACCACATTTCTTGCTATGTTCAAATTTACAGTAATGGAGAACGACAAACGTCTTCGGCAAAAGTAAATCCGCTCGAAAAAAAAAATGTTATGGACTTTATGGCATAAAAATTTGTTTGCCCGACAAAATTAAAGCCATTTGATTATTATATTTTGATTATCACCGATTCTGAATATTTCCGGGGAATTTACTTTTCTCTAGATTAAAATTCTTTTTTTTAAATATAATTTTTGCGGGAAGAAATTTTATGGGGAATGGGTATTTGACCCATACCCACAGTTTTCCTTACCTTATCCAATTAAAAATGGAGAATTTGAGTCTCGAGAAAAGTTAATTCCTCGGGAATTCGTTCCCCGGGTATATTCAGAATCGGGCTGTGTGAAATTTTCAGCATTTTGGCAATTTTTATCCTAGGGTATTCCTTTATAATTCAATTTTTTTTTTTAAACAAAAGTATCCGAAGATGTAGCCCTTTTTTTCAATCAACTGTAACGCCTACGAACATTTTTTTTTTACTTATTTTAGAATATTTATACATTTGTGAGTGCAAATTTTTTTATATAATAATGTATACGCTTTATTAAATATATATCAAATAAATTCAATTATATATATATATATAGTGGGAAAATATTTTTCGGTGTTTGTTTATACATTTGCACATGTGCAAAATTTTCGCGTGAACACTACTAACCAAAAATTAAACGGTTTCGCAAAAGATATTTTTGGGGTAATTGATTTTAATTGGACTTTTATTCTTATTATAAAATTGATGTGGGGAAAATAAAAACAAATGTATTGAAAATAAAATAGAAATACTAAATTTACAAATTTACAAAATCGGTTGGGAGAGGTTGAACACCTGCCTCAGGGTTAGCAATTGGGACGAAAAGCACTATTCGCATTGAGATTGCGATCTATCGCGTTTGCATTTGGTTGTGTTACTGATGGAGCTGTCGTGAGATAAACATTCGTTGCATTAGCTGCTACTGCTTGTTGTTGTTGCTGCTGTGTTGTTGTTGTTGTTGCTGCTGCTGTTGCTGTTGTAATTGAAGCCGCAGTAGGTTTAATTGGTTCGCAGTAATCGTGATCTAAAGAGGATCATCGATAGAATATATTAATGGCATATGCATCGCAAGCATTTTTAATTTGATTAACTCACCGGAACATTGGTTATTTCACCTGTGGGCGTTACAACTTGTTGTAGCAATTGGAAATGTTGTTGTTGCTGCTGCTGCTGCTGTTGTTGTGTTGTTGTTGCTGCTGCTGCTGCTTGTTGTTGTTGTTGATGATGATGAACGGCGGCTAGATTTTGTAGCAAAGCTGTTTGTTGCTGTTGCTGCGTCGGCGCAGGTGTAGCTGTCAACTGACCATTCGGACCAGTTGTGATTATGAGCTGTTGTGGTTGTGGCGCTGATACAAGATTAATACCCAAATTATTTGGAATCTGATGCGGTATATGAACTTGTTGCAACAATTGCGTTTGCCCTTGGCCACCGGGGATCGCAATTAAATACTGCATTGGTTGCGCATGCGCAGTCGCTGTTGGTTGTATGATTTGAAGTTGCTGATGTGTTGGCTGATGCGTCTGCAGTTGCTGCTGTTGTGCGGTTGCTGTCAAAGCATCTGGCGGTATGATTCCGAAGCTGAGCATTTCAGGTTGCTCCAATTTGACGATATTTGCAGTCGTTGTGGCAGTGGGCATTGTGACATTCGTAACATTTGCCATGTTACTGGATGTCGTTACTGATGCGGCGCCTGCTGCTGCTGCTGCAGCTGCTGCCCCTACAGAGGAGGCGACGGTATCAGTTGCTACTGTATTTACACCGGTTGTACTATGATTGCTAATGCTGCTCGACGCAGCGTCCTTCTTTTGTCCATTGGATGTATTCGATTTGATGTCCTCACGTGGTACAATGTCAATTAAAAAATCAAATTGATCATAATTGGCAATGGCTTGAGCAATGTCGCTGCGCTGAAGCGTTCTTCGTTTGCTCTCTTCTGTGTGAATCCAGGCGCGCATTGTTAGCTCTTGTATGAAGTATTCGCAGGCCTTGGCAAAGAGCAGTGGCGCTTCGGCAGCAATCATTTTGGCATTCTCATCTAGTTTCATAATTTTCTTAATACGTGCTAGCGGCAGTGCCTGATGCTTGGCATCAACTTGATGTATGCTGCGTACATCTTGAAGAATATTCGGCCAGAAATTGTCCAAATTTGGAGGAGGTCTACGTATGATTGCATTTTTTGACGTTTTTGCTGCTTTAACCGCTTCCTTTGGTGTGGCTGTATTAGTCGCTGCGTTGGATGTATCTGTTTGTACATCCCTATACTCGACCTTGATCGGTGTCACGGTGATGGAGTTATCAAAGGAGCTATTAAAAAATGAAAAATCATTATGAGCATTATCGTGCTGTAATTTATGGGACTATGGTATTTTTAACACGGATTCGATAGTAAAAATTCCTTCCAAGCATTATCCGATCTATTATAGTTTCCAATTAATTTCCTTTCCTTTCGTTTTTATACCCGACACACTCTGTGTCGAGGGTATATTGCGTTTGTGTGGTTGTGTGTAACACCCAGAACCAGTCGAGATAGACCATACAAAATGTATATAGAAATGATCAGCGTCACCAGGAGATTCGATTTTGACATGTCCGTCCGTCTGTCCGTCTGTCCGTCTGTTTGTATACAGTTATCTTATCGAAGGAGTTGATCTATCTTGGCAAAATTTGGTATGCGTGCTCACGGGGACATGATAAGAACAAGTTCGAGAATGGACCCGATTGGACCATTTTTAGGGGTACCTCTAGTACTAGGATCTGTTACGAAAATCACAAAAACTGCTCTAAACTCGAAGTTTTTCAACATATTTTGATGAAATTTGATATTTGAACATGTTTCAAGGCAAGTAATATGATTTCCAAAAATTTTAAAAGTGGCGTGGCAGAAAGGCGTTTTTCAAAAATTGTCCCCTACACCCGATACTTCAAATGGGACTTGACGAAATTGGCACTTATGCTTATCCTTTTTATGACATAATAGCATGCTTAAATTCGTCCTAAATTTTCTTGATCCGAATCCATCATGTTAGGTCTCAGACTATTCGAGGCCTTGCAAAAATCCTTCGAAAATGCTTGATCGACTTGTTTCATAATTTTCTATATGTACGAATCCTAGCTGCTACTTGAGTATATGCTAACTTCGATTTCAGAAATTCCAAAAGAGTTCGTGATTCATTTAAGTTTGGCTTACAGTCTTGGTGGCTGTATCATAACGTAAACTTATTATCCATACCATATCGGTTCAGATGAGTACAAAGGGCCTATATGATTCATTAATACGATTATCTTGTATTTTAAAGATTCGAAAATTTAGCATACGTTGTTAGTTTCGATAATTCTTCATTGTCAGGCTGCTGACTATAACACTTGATTGTTAGAAGAATGTATTTTGGGATAGTCTTATTTTTTACATTTTTTTATCAGAACAAACTATTGGTATTCTAACCCATGAACTTTTCCACAGCTATAAATTGAACTGTTAAAAAAAACTGTAATCTTCAACAGTCAACGATTGGTTGCTATATTATGCTCCACGTAAGCTTTGTTGTCCTTCCAAAACACCGGATTTAAATCCTATTGAACACGATTGGGAATTGGTAGCAAGATGAATTGAGTGCTCGGCTTCCAAAAGCAAAGAATCTTGAAAAGAAGCTCTAAAAGAGTCGTGGTTGGAATCTGCAGCATCCGAAACAGAGAAGTTGGTTCTATTCATAAGTACGATATCATCTTTCGAAGTCATTGGCATTGGGGGTCGACTAACTTATAACTGATATCGGTTTCAAGTCCTTGAATTCAACAAAATCTAAGCCAATAAAGTATTAATCTTTAAAGTATTTAAACTTTTGTCCAATCATGTTTTCAGTTGTTATCTCCTTTACTGTAATATGTGCGAGAGTTTATGTTTCCTTTTGTTTTTGTTTATTTTTATAAGTATATGTATTTGTTTATATCTACGGAGCTTACTTTTAATGTTACAAGATCCGCACAAAACTAATATACCTTGCTTACGTTGGATATAAAAATGATGAAGGCTTGTATATGAGACAATCATCATGTAACTGGCGAACTTGGCATCGCCTCCGAAAGAATTAACGTGTCAACACATAATAACTACAAATTTGCATATAATGAATATTTGCTTTCTGTTAAATATTTTTTGAACCTCTACCTCCCTTCCTCTTCTCCTTTCTCTTCCTATTACATTCTCCCTCTCTTTCCCTCTCCCACTCCCATTCTCACTCTCTCTCTCTCCATGTTTCCCTCTCATCCTCTCTCTATCTCTTTCAATCTCTCTCTTTCTCTCTCTCTCTCTCCTCTCTTTCTCTCTCTTCCTCTGTCATCCTTTGTACTCCTATCTCTTTCTTTCTCTCTCTCTCTCTCTCTCTCTCTCTCTCTCTCTCTATTCCTCTCACTTGCTCTCTCACAGTCTCTCGCCACCTTGCCTATTCTCTCCGTCACACCCTCTCCTTCCGTCACACCATCTCTATCTGTCTATCCGTCTCGCACTCTCTTCATCTTTTCCTTCACGTTCGAACATGACATTACAAATTTGTCTTCCATGAATTTAAATAAAGCAGTTCATTAATTTTTAAAATAAGACGCATACGTAAATAAGAGTGCTCATACGTTGGGTACTAAACCATAAAATTGCTCGATGGGTCCAAATATTGGGGTTTGAGGGCATAAAAAATAAATGTTGCACGACAAATTTCATTAAAAATTGGTCCAGCCGTTTCAGAGGAGTTTATTAACAAACCCCGCGAGTACTTTATATATTCATTATGTTTGCCCATAGTTTAGAGAGAATTTTATAAATGACATGTTTCATATTAAATGTTCGCTTGGTCTACGTTCGAAGTTCGTTCAAGCTCGTTTCAAATAATTCATTGTAAATTGTAATGTAATGTAAAATATATAATGCGCAATTGCAATTCAACTTCTGAAGCTACATATTGGAAAAGTGTAATGTTAATGGCTTACCTTTGCTTGTTATGATACATTTCGCATTTTTCTAATGTATTTCTTTGTAATGATACTTTTCTTAATCTTTTGGACTTTCTTTGTTTATAAAACGTTTCACACGAAATATTACAGCACTTTTCACTTTGTAATTGCTTTTGTGGCCACGTAGGGTATAGAGTAATCTGAATGTTCGAACTTTCAACGCGATTTCATAAAGTCTTGTTTCAATTCATTCGATCTCGATCACAATCACTGTTTATGTTTCTGTTGTTTATGTTTACCAGATTGCACGTGTTTTAAATTGTATTTTGATTACTTTGCTTTTGTTTGTTTGACCAATGGGGATCAGAACGTTTGGTAATCTCCAATAGCAAGAAAGACTTTAGCCGCCATTAGACCGTGATTGGCTAGTACTCAGCGTCCCTTTTCTTCTTCCTCTTTTGAGTTGTCAAAGTGAACAGCTGTCTTTTGGGAAAAGTGAACTTTTCTGCAGTGATGTCAACTGTAGCTTTTATTAAGGGCAAAGTCCAATATTGCGAGAGCTCTTTGCGGAATAATTTGCGTTAAAACTTTGATTAAAATATTTTTAGTGAGGTTTACTTTCTGCATTGGTTTTTCGATCATCTTTTATTACTTGCCAAACTGTCTCGAAACGAGAAATATTTCACTTTGCCCAATTTTTTCGTTTCGTCGTCTGGCATTGACAAAATATCCCTTTTTTCCATAAAATCCCTCAAAAATGGTGTGCTGCCATCAGGAGCCATTACTTTACGAAATCGATATCAATAACGCTGATCGAATGCTATCGAGCAATATCCCTACTCACGTGGGATGCTTTGTATTTTGGAAATGTCGTTGTTGGACGAACTACCAATTGCGAAGCTGGAAATTTCATAGTTTATCCATATATTACTATATATGTCAATCTCATAGATTTGGGCGGAATTTTCGCGCAGTTAAAAGAGATGTTACTCGGCAGGCAAAAAAGAGCGAGAGACAATATTTGGTGAGTACCTAAGTGAAAAATGCTCATTTTGTAGGTATCCAGCAGACGACGTAGTGAAAAGAGCCAATGGAAAGTCCTGAGTGACATATTATTATATATGGTTTATCCTTTATAATCGAACATTAGGGCGACAGTCGCTCGATAACGCAACTCTGAGCGAGTTGTTGATACGGGTGGCACAAATTTTTCTTCTGTCCGTTTAGAGTTGCATTATCGAGCGACTGTCGCCTCGGTCTAAATACGAACAATACAAAGATTATTCGGAAATTTAGAAAGCTAAAATTGAAGATCACTTCCTGTTTCCCTTTGAAATTCCCTCTTCCTTAGGGAGCGTCCATAAATGATGTCACGCCTTTTTTGCGATTTTTACATACCGTTTTAACTTGTTATCTAAAAACATATCACTAACGACTCTTATAAAATAATTTGGTAGATTTATTAAAATGTAATGAGTGGCAGCACTTAGATTTGAACACAGAGACAAATAATGCATCTCTGAGCAAACGCACATGAAAAGAGAAAGCGAAGAAAAATACGAAAAAACGGGCGAGTTACCCAAACGAACTATACTGTTGAAATGGTAATATAGTAGTTTTCTTACTACTTTTTGTCTCGCCGTACTAATTTAGTAGTCCTTTCATTATCTTTCTACCATTTGGTTGTAAATAATTTTTGTTATAGACTCTTTGTGCTTTGAAAATGAACTGTCCGGCAAGCTTAAGAAAACTTTTTTTTGCGCATACGTTTATCTCATTTTAGCATTCACAAAAAACAACCAGTACATTCCCTTAAAATTGAAAAGATTGAAAATGTGTAAAATTTTTCGTACAAAATTTCATTCATTCATTTTTTAGCTTTCTTGATTTAAGAGTTTTCGGAGATTTCACCCAACCAGTTTTTCTTTTTCTACTATTGCTTAAAAACCACATTTTTAAAAACGCATCCCGTTTATTTTATAAAAAACTACCAATTTAAAAGCATTTTACTACTTTCTTTACACAAAAACGACAGCACTGCTATTGAACTAGATTCCTGCGAGCTAGTTGATAAGTTCGTTCGAGTGAATAGTTGATTTCAACTAGTTCGTTTGCGAACTGCACAATTCTACTTAAACGGCACAATGGAGGAGGAACTTTTATTGCAACAGCCAACAGACCGGCGCCTTGGCAATGAGAAAACTCTTCCAGATCTTCCACCAGGAACCGAACCAGAATATGGTACGTGTATCTATCTATATGCACATGA
This sequence comes from Chlorops oryzae, assembly GCA_020466095.1. Taxonomy (NCBI): domain Eukaryota; kingdom Metazoa; phylum Arthropoda; class Insecta; order Diptera; family Chloropidae; genus Chlorops; species Chlorops oryzae. Next base: position 12,135,327 of record CM035808.1, read on the forward strand.
ATGTATGTGTGTATAAATATAATACCTGTCATTTCAATTTTTGGTTTCATATACGCGACTGTAGACTTTGAAAATAAGTTAAGCTGTCCCCATTTTTATTTTGCAATTTATTTTTAATTTTATATTCAGATACGAAGAAAGACGATAAGTCCAAAAGTTCAAGTTCAAAAAGCCGACGGAAGACCCCATCACCGTCGTCATCGTCCAAACGCAAAGCACGACGATCGTCGTCTCCACGGAATCGCCATCGTTCGCCAACACCACCATCTCGACGTAGTCGCTTTCGGTATTCGCCCGATAGACGTGGCGACCGTTACGATCGACGACGCTCATCCAGAGATCGAGATCGCGATCGCGATCGTGATCGTGATCGATATCGTAGTGGACGTAGTCGTCGTGGGAATAGTGACAGTCGCTCTCGCAGTCGCAGCCAATCGCCTCACTCTCGACGTGGCAGTTCTCGTTGGTCTTCAAAAAATAAACCAGAGACACCACCAGCACCAACAAAGCTACCGACGACAGCTACCGAACCGGCCGGTGTGCCATTAATGATGCAACATCCGCCACCGACTGGGTACGCAATGATGCAACCTCCGCCATCGCAATTGTACGGCGACACTTATTCGGCAGCATATGGAAACGCCTATGCGATGCCCAATAGCTATTCGATGGCACCAACAACTAGTTACAATGCAGTTTATCCTCCAGGCAATCCTTGGGGTGGGCATGGTGAGTTTACCACCTATTATTATCTCAATAATCAATGTTACTTAATACGTAATTGTATATCTTTTAAACACGCTAAAGATGCATATGCCCAACAACCTTGGATGCAGCAACAAGGCGTTACGAATCTTAATTCACAAATAACTCCACAACCAGAGCAACCAACACACCCAGCTAACAATAGTTTCCCAGGCAACAAAACTACAACCAGCACTGAAAAAGCATCAGTTTCTGTTGAAACTAATGCTGCCCATGATGGTATGATGAAATATTTGATTTTAATTTATTTTGCGTATATTCTAAATACTCTTGTCCTCTCTCCATATTGTGTGTCTCTTCAAAAAACAAAAAAAAAAAAAAATAACTGCAATTCTCTTAAAAACAAAAATCCCTTTCCCAACATTTATCACAAAAATAATATCATCATAAAGATCGCAAACATTGTACCTACATATTTGCACTAAACTTCCTCATCGTCAAGAGGGTTTTGTTCAGTGTACAAACCCCGTCACGTCTCCAAATCGTTTCACGACGTCACTGTGCTTATTAGAGAGGGCGAGAGATAGAGAGAGAGAGAGAAAAAATATATACAAATCGACGTTGCTGTTTGCTCAATTGGGATACTTCTTAACAAACCCCAAAAACATGGCAACGAATTTTCATTCCACTTCATCAACAACAGCTTTATATGATGTCCCATGATGCCCAAGCGATTAGACTCGTTGCTGCGGTGGTAACTGGTGTTTGATGTTTTCGTGTTTTCTTTTCGGATCGCAAATACCAAACGAACCTACAAAAAACAAATGCCCAAGCGCATTTTGTAAATATACGAAATGAAATTCTTGCGTTTTTTGAACAAAACGAAACAATCTGAACTAATTTAAGTTTTTAATTTTTCTATTTTAGCTGCTGTTGCGCAAGAAGCTGAAAACCAACGCGAGGAACTAAAAAAGCAGCGTTCTAGCTATATCAAGAAGAATACTCTCTTGAAGAAGGAACTTCGAATGTTAAAGGATCAACGGAAAGACCTAGGCTCAGGCAATGCACCTCTATCACCGACCACAAAAGGTTTTGTCGATGAAAACGAGAAGCTTCAGGTATGTAGCCGAATTATTTATTCAATCACATTGCATCGGATTTAAAGGGTTTATTTAAGTATTTTTTTTTTTTTTTTTTTTTTTGTGTACGCGTGAGCTTAGAGAATAAATATATGAATATTTCACAGCCGCTATTTATGTACATTACGAATCTGAAGACGATAATCATTGCAAAGTAAGAAAAGAAAATAAAAAGGATATTACGAACAAAGAACGAACAAGATCAGTTGATAAGCCTTCATTCATCGAGACTGCAGATATGGATAGTCTTAGATTTATGTTTTAAGTCCGCATTCAAATTGTAATCAGGAAATGTTTTTAAACGTTAATAGTTTACTATGTCAATTAATAATTTATTGTATTTGTCGTAATTCTGGACTAAATTGAGTCTAGAAAGGGTAGCAGTATAAAGGCAGCATGGACGTAGAATGGCCAAATGGAGATATGCAGCTAACAACTTTCAATTGGAGAAAGCGAGCATTCCTACAATTATAGCTAAAAAGAAAGCCAAATAACTTTGAGATTCTTCCCTGAAGAAATATGATGATATTTTTTATTTTCTACTTTTTTAGAATCAAATTCAAAAGAAGATTGCAACCATTGAAAATGTAATTGAAATGTTGACGGGAGTTATTGGCGAGGAGCACGTTACTGATCGAGAGGAAACAGCTAATGCTTCAGTTATATCTGCTGCTACAGTTACATCTGCTGCTACAGCTACATCTGCTGCTACAGTTACAGCTACAGTCGTGCGTACAGACGATAAGAAAGATAATTCAAAAGTAACTCCGAAATCGATCAATAATACAGTTCTTAAAGGTATTTCACAAACCAAACTTGATCAAAGCAGAACCATTTCGACGTCATCAAACAGTAGTCGTGATGTGGTTAGTCATGCTCGTGGTCATACCACCACCAGTTCGGATACTTCAAGCGGCTCTTCATCATCATCGACATCGGGAAGTTCTTCGTCATCAGAAGAAGAAGAAGAAGAAACAAGAAGAACAAGAAAAAGAAAATAAAGATAGTAAAAAGAAGAAAGTTGCCACTATTGTCGTCAAGGAGGACGACGATGATAGCTCACCAGAACGTTTAAAGCATAAAGCCATTGAGTCAATGAAATCCAAACAAAAGGCCCAGATCGCTAACACGCAAAATAGCTTTGAGAAAGGAAAATTGGAAAAAACGTAAGCCAATCGATAATTCTCCATCAAATAAAAGGTGCCAAATCTTAATTTAACTTTTCATTTTAGAGCATCGGAAAAAAAGGAACCAAATCGTTTTAATTATGCGTTTTACGATCCGGAAATGCACTGGTGTCAGAGATGTAATGTGTTTCCCAAAACTGCAAAGGATTACCTCAATCATTTGCATAGCATTGAACATATGAAAAAAGAAACTACACCAGAGACGCCGTGGCATTCTATTCTTGTTGAAGACGTAAGTATTCCACCAATGCAACCTTTCAGACTGCTTATTCGAGATTTATACAAATTATGGATTATATATATATATATATACAGTCGAAATCGTTTATAACAGACTTCAATGGACCGGAAAATCTGTCTGTTGTATACGATTTCTATTATAGAAATATATCGCATATAGAAGACAGTCTGCTATATACGATACACATATCACCTATAGCAGACATTCTGTTATTGGCAGTAATGCCCGATAAATATTTTTGCCTCGGAATGCGGGACGGTTGGCCGCCTTACGTTAGTATTAAGTATATATGTGTCATAACAAAAACATTGTACACAAAAACAAAATGTAACAATACATATGTTTGTGTTATGTATGTACATTAGGGCTGCTCTTAATTCCCGAAATGGAATTTCAATCGGTCTCAGGGTCCAGAAGTGTTCCATTGGACATGGGTCATTATTTGGCCAGTTAGGGGGATGGAACCCAAAATTCAGTTTTAAAAAAAGGTAATAATTATAACATATTATTATAACATACCAAAAACGAATCCAATATTCTTCGTATTAGGCTGGTTTAAAAGGTAATTTTGTAAATTTTTCGAATATGCATGCTGAACATGCTCTTTCTTGTTCCTACGGCATCTATATTATAGATTGAAGTTCGTGAGGCATTTTTCTTTAATTTAAGCCTAATTTTGTATGGGGACCCCCCTAACGAGGGGAGATAGAGGGTAGGTATGTTTGAAGAAAATGTTTGGGGTAAAAAAATATTGGGGGTCGGTCATATATATCAGCCCCCTAGGAGGGGTTTGACTGTAGTGACGGCCATTTTGTATGAATTTTTGCTCAAATTAAGGTAGTTTTATATGGGAGCCCCCTTAAGGGGGGGAGATAGGGTTAAGTATGTTCGGAAAAAATGTTGGGACAAATTATGGGTCGGTCAAATTTGATCCTTGAGCACTGGGGTAGTTAGGAAGATGGGAAAAGTTTTTAAAAAATTATTTTTGTATGGGAGCCCCTTAAGGTAGGGGAGTAGGGTAGTTTCGTTCAGAATAAATGTTCGGATAAAAATCAATGGGGTTCCCAATACGTTATATATCTAGGGCGCCTTGTGGGGAGTTAAGGGCCGTTTCCTCTTATTTTGCCAATTTCCCAAATTCGATTGAAAACTGCCACGGGTTCCCGTTATCCGATTGCCTCCATTTCTCACGTTTCTCCTCCATGTCTAATGGAACACTTCTGGACCCTGAGACCGATCAGAAACTCGCTACAAAATTTCTCCATAGAGTTAAGAGCAGCCCTAATGTACATCTAATAACACGAACATCAAACACCAAAATGTAATAGTAGAATTCTTCATTTGTCTGTTATAAACAGTACTATCGAGTCGTGGGGACTTCTGAACGTGTATTTTATAAGCGATATGTCTACTACAAGCGATGTCCGTTATATACGAATTCCTATGTATTATTCCCATTACACTAGGAGGGACCAGAGGTTTTGTCTGTTGTATACGATAGTCTGTTACAGCCGGACCTGCTATAAACGATTTCCACTGTATATGTTAAATTTAAAGTTCTTGCTTTTGTTATTATAAATTATTTTCGATTTTTTTTTTTATAAAACGCTAAAAACTTTCGGTAATTTAGTTTATATATATATCAGTATCAAATAAATTCTGATTTTATATGTTCAAGCGATTTCTATTAATGACTATTAATTTTTTCACCCCGCCATTTAGCATTTCCCTAGCTACGATAACGCGCCGGTGAAACGTATGCCCATTAGAGGTATCACATTCTTTGCACCTGCAACGGCAGTGGTATTGTAAATTATGTTGCGTTTGGATGGGTGATCTGCATTGTGCGTCATTGCATCTTAAATCAAAGTTACATTCAAAGAAATATTCGATATACTTGGAACGGAATCCGAATGTCGAAATGAATTGGCTTGCCGATCGTCAGCGTGTTCTCAATATGAAAAGCCTTGAAGCGGCAGCAGCACCACAGATCACAGCTGTCTCAACGACAGCAGCTACCGATCGTGATGAAAAGAAATCAAAGAAAACCGAAGAGAAATCCAATAAGAAGTCAAAGAAAAGTTCAGAAAAGAAGGATAAAAAGAAGAAGAAAAAGCGAAACAAAAAGCATAAGAAGGTGCAGCAGGAATCTTCAACAGATAACTCAAGCAGCGATAATTCATCAAGTTCAGATGAAAGTGAAAGCGAAGAAAAAAAGAAAAAGAAAATTCCCAAAACGATTTCGCCAGTTAAAGAGCTCGACAATCCAAATCCAGCTGCATCAATTCGTGTCTCGATGCGAAACAATAACGCGAGCAATAAAATTGACGAAGCTGAAGTACAGCTTTTGTTGCCACAACCTCCAGTGGTCACCGTTGCAAAAACAAATCCAATAGATTCAGTTCAAAGTAATAACTGGAATGTCATACAAGAAGGGAACTCAAAACCTGTCCAAGAACAGAAAGCCAGTAATAATAAAACTGATGATACAATGATACAACAATGGAACACTGTTCCACCTGTGATTAGCGACAATGAGAAAAAACTATTGGAACAACTGAAGGGAAAATTGAAGAGCACAGGAAAGACAACCGAGGACAGCAAAGACACGAAAGTGACCTCAAAATCAGATTCAAAAGATAAACGCGACTCAAAAGTTGAACATAGTAGTGAAAATCGCCGTGGCGAAAGGGGCTCCAGTACTGATCGCTATCGAAGCAAGCGCTCGCGCAGCGCAGATCGTTCTCGCACTCCAACGCGCAGTCGTAGCCGTGGAAGGGATTGGAGACGTGCACGATCCCGTTCCCTTCGAAGACGGTAAGCCGTTAATAATTCGAAATATTCTATTTAAAACTCTGAATGTTCTGGTCGTGTCAAAAATCCTTGCCTTGAAAAACTATGGAAAAGACATGTCCAATATACAGAAAAAATCTTAAAAACCTTTCTGAATCGCCTTTAAAGAAATTGTAATGAGCTAATATAAATTACCTTAATGATTTGCTTTCAGAAGTAGTAGGAGTCGTGGTCGGCGCTCTCGAAGCCGCAGTAGAGGACGGTACTCTCCAGTCAATAGAGGATTTAGAAGACGCCGTTCGCGTTCGCGCTCTCGCAGAAGGCGGTAAGTAAATTATGAAGTCTAACAAGATCGTTCATTTTTATACCCAGCGTAAGCGGGGTATATTAGTTTTGTGCGAATCTTGTAACAGGGAGAACTAAGCTCCGGAGATATAGACATATATATATATAGAAATGATCAGGATCAAAAACTGAATCGATTTAGACATGTCCGTCTGTCCGTCCGTCCGTGGTCGGATCTCCTCCGAAACGGCTGGACCAATCAAGTCGAAATTTGGCACACAGGTTTATCGGGATCCGAGTATGATCCTAAGTAAAAATGAGAGACATCTGCCCACTGCCACGCCCACAAATGAATATAATGTGTTTTCAGTAAAATGCTTGTAACTTGCGAACCACTCAACACATTCCATTGATATTTGGTGTACTGGTAAACTACGACAAGGGACATATCCTGGAAAAAAATGGACGCCGCCCTCCGTGAGCCACGCCCACAAATAAGCCCACAAATAAGGGCTTATCGTAACTTGTGAAGTAAAAGGCGTAGAAGCTTCAAATTCGCAACATAGGTTGACCAAGACGAATGAAAGGTGTAGGAAAAAATTGTATTTGGCCCGCCCACTGCCACGCCCATAAATAGAGAAGCAAAACATAGTGCGATCATAACGTCGGGACGCTGGGTATTTCAAAGTCGGGCTTGACCGACTTTAGCTTTCTTACTTGTTTTTTTTTTTTTTTTTTTTTTTTTTTGTTGATTATATGGATTGCGTAGAATTTTATGCGTTTAAAGCTTGTTGAAAATTCTTAGAAAGAAATGTATTAATTATAAAGTCCCTTACGTTGAGGAATGCCTTGGATCCAATTCCCATCTCTGTCGTGGATGTTTGAGATGTCGATTGATAGGACTTTTTCTGTTTCCGTTTTTCTTTGTTTTCCCGTTTTCGGGCCGACTAGTCACAGAAATACCGGAACTACTCCGTTTTAATTTGCCAACCAATACCTTAAATTGCCCATTTTAACATTGAACTGCCATTGACAAATAACCACTCCCACATTTAATTGCTCCAGTTGTACTAGTTTGTCTTGGAGTGCCCACAAGTATATCTCCAACGGTCAATAAAAGGTCAAAGGTCTAACAATATACCTCCACTTCATCTAGACCAATTGTCACTACGAAATGTCAAGTCAATTCCCATTTATAAATTACTCTAAATTTTGACTTGTCATACTCCGAGTATCATCGGAGTATTTCTTTTTGGTAAATTCATCTCTTCATTGCTGGAGTAATGTTTCATATCAATGTCATACAACACCGATGCACATCAATTCCCTTATCTTTTAAAAACTGATTCTCGCATGCAATGGGATAGAAAGTTAATTGGAATAGGAGAAATCGGATATAATTGAGAAAAATTCGATTTCAGCTCTCGGAGCCGAAGCCGCAATAGACGTGTTCGACGTTCTCGCACACGCTCTGGATCTCGTGGAAAAAGTACAACAATATCTGCCGTCACAACGAGCAAGACTGTTGAAATACCGACAATACCACAGCATTCCGAATTTAGACCAAGAGTTCCAGAAAAGGAAAAAGATAAAGAAAAGGAAAAGGAGAAAAAGTCAACAGACATTAAAGATAAAAAAGAAAATAAAAAGCCCACAAAGACCACAACAAATGGCACATCGAATGCAATTTCAGGAAAGAAATTGCCATTCATTGGCAAAATGCCCGTTTTCAAGCAGAAACAAGCATCCGGACAGGCCGAAAGTGAAGCTTTGGATCCAAATTTCACTGATATGACGGCACAAAATCTCGCAGCAATTTATATGTCTCAAGCTGGAGCAGCACCACCTCCGCCACCACCGCCACGTACAATAGCACCTACGGCTGCACAAATAAATATGGCAATGATGGAAGATGCTTACGGCAACGCACCACCATTTCACCCGGAGGCGGGTGTTATGCATAACAATGTGGACTATGATGATTTGATGCCTGATCCAGTTCAATTTGTTAATATAATGGCACAAGCACCACCGCCTCCAGCTCAAGAGACTACAAATGAAGATGAGGATGTTCTGCCACCTGGCATCGATAAAATCGAAACCGAAGAATTTGTACCAAAACCGTTGCCGGCAGAAGAAAATGATGGAAGTAATTTGCCAAAAGATTTGGAAGAAGCATTAAATATAATATTCCCCGGTGAAAGAAAACCGGACGACGACGAAAACGTTCAAACTGCTAAAGAATCAGGTGGGGAAATAAAAATTCCATATCATTTTTTTTCATTTACCTACATTCAAGTATATATTTTCTTTTTATAGGTGAAACGCAAATCATTGTTGAAGAACCTGTCATGCAAATGGACGATCTGTATAAAGAAGGAATTCATTTGGTCACAATCGAAGAGACTTCATTAATGGCCATAGATGATGCCTCCAGACTAAGTATGAACGAACCGTTAGTTTTCAATAAAGCGTCCACAGCGGTAGCGGTATCAACAAATGATGAGAAAAAGATAGTTAAGAAGACAGTGAAAGAAATTTCGAATGCGGAGGAAAACGGCCAACCTGCTACGGAAGAATCATTCGAAAAAGATGAGATCAAACAAATTGATTTATTAAATGTAATTGTGGTACCCGATGAGCCAAAATATATGAATGAAAAGATCGAAACGGGACAAAATGAATGCAAAAATGAAAAAATTACCGACGACATACCAATGCCGCCATCAGTCGACCAAGTTGCTGCTGATGGAAATATTTGCTCTGTTATGGATTTAAATCTTGATGATATACCACATCCACCAGCACCATTAACAGAAAGTGAAAAGAAACGGCGTCAAGAACAATTAGATGAATTAGCAATGTTGGGCATCGATGCGGATGACATGGCTGCACAAAGAATGTGAATTCTGTTCAACATGGATGAATTTAAAAAGTCTTTTCTCATTATAGCTTTTCTAGCTAACCCTTCTATGTCAACTTTTTTCTGTACGTAAGTTGTATTAATTTCTGATTTCGCGGACTTCTAAATAAACTTATAATTTGACTTAAATTACTTTTCGACTTTGAACTCTTTTTTTTTTTTTTTGTCGAAAAGAGGTCAGTTAAATGGGTGTTTCACTTTAACCTAAAATATCGAATGCCACCAGTTTTTTTTTTTTTTTCTTTTTGCTGTGGTTGAAACCCCCCGTGCGAACGGACCTGGGGGCGGGGGGTTATTCAATTAGAATATGCTTGATAATTCCTTGTAGTTCAATCGTTTTTGAGTTAAGGGGGTCTTCTCATTGAAAACCCGTTTTTTGGACCCTTTTTAAAAAAATTCTTATTTGAAAACGCAAAGAATAATTGAAAACTTTTTTTATTTTTTGTATTACAAAAGGTTCAAAGTAAATAAAAAAAAATTTTTTTGCTTCGATACGTGGGCTGTTCAAAAAGTAATGAGACTTCAAAGTTGGTGGTGAAAAAAAAAGGTGCCGTCACGGCGGCCACGATTCCGGGTCTCCGGAGCGTCCGAAATGGAAAAAAAAAACGGGGTTATAATCAGTATAGATGTAATTCTCGGGTGAACCTCAAGCTTAATTTTGTGATTTTTTTTTGACAAAATGGCGGCCATTCAAAAAAAAATTTCAATTTCGGGCTTTTTTTTTTGTAGTTTAGTGTAAAAAAAAAAATAGTAAAAAATTTTTTAAAATTATGGTCGAGGTTCACCCGAGAATGGTGACAATTCTGCGTCGATTCCACTTTGTTTCATGAAAATCGGTTCAGTTGAACTGGAGATATCATGGCCGCCAGTTCGAAAAACGTGGTTTCGAGATAAACGCGTTTAAAGTTTGAAGCAACGCAAAAATTACTCGTTTTAGCGCAGATCTTGCTCGACAAAGAAGGCTATATCCTCTAAACTATTTCGAATTTCAAAAAATCCTTTTAGGGGCATATTCACAACTACCCAAGCTATAAATAAATGCGAAAAAAAAAAGTCGAAAAAAAAGTTGCTCAATGAGAAGACCCCCTTAAGTTTTTCAATTTCGTTGAAATAAAAAACAAACAAAAATATACAATCAATAAGTTTATTTAATATTCGTAGACCTTATGCGTAGCTTAACAACGAAATTCGTATGAATCTAATTCTAATGACAATGAAATTTTACAATATAAATGAGTTTTAAAATTCCTTAAAATTAGCAAACCGTATAAAATGTACAAGTCACTAGGATAACTCTATTTTAGAAAAAGCATTCATACGTTTGAGTAACTAAAACTATGCTTTGCTATTTATTTAACTCAGCATTAAGGTATTTTAGTTATTGAAAAGAAAATCATTCTTAGAAGCACATAGGTTGGACTTAACTACAGTTTTATATTGGAATATTTATATATACAAATGTTGGTAATATTAAGTCTTGTTGACCTTCGATTTGCTTTGAAATATCAAAATCATAATGAGTTCTCAAAAGACAAAAAAAAAAAAAAAAAAGGAAATAGAGACTCAGACTCTGTGAAGCCGATGACATTACTGTTGATCGACAATAATCAAACTGTGACAGCCTTTAAATACAGCTTTCTCTTCCTTGAGAAATAGGAAAATTTGGCGAGAAGAGCAAATTAATCATCAACGCGCTCCGGCGCTGCGGTGTCTGTTTGTTATACATTCCCCGTTGTACTATTGAAGTTATTTCGACGTTGTTGTTGTCGCTGATTGCGCTGTTGGTTGTTGCGGTTATTATTGGGGAAATTGCGCTTCTGTTGCATATTATTGGCTGGACCAAAATTTGAGAAGTTACCTGCAGTAGCGTTCAAATTCGGCACAGTAGCTGGACCGGGCCCTAGTAAACTTGGTGGCCCGCCAACGAAAGGCACTGGACCGGATACGTTAGCTGAAAATGGGTTAAAAGGATTGCGTGGCGGCACAGTCGGCCCACCTGGCGGTATTCCTAATAAACTAGGACGCGTATTGGGCGGCGGTGTATTGAATTGCTGTATATTAACAGACTGGCTAAACATATTTGGCGGTGGCGCTCGAAGAAAATCCAATTGCTGTTGCGCTTGTGTCTGTGTCTGTGGCTGTGCTGGTGGTGGCTGAGAAAGATTTGGTAAAACAATATTTGTATTACTACTCTGTTCATTTTGCTGCGAGACCTGCTCGGATTCGTCCCCATCACCATCGATGTGAGACACCTCGCCATTATCATCGATGTAGACACCAAGATTAGTTAGAATCTGCTGTAGTGTTGCATTATTCACAATAAACGATATATCAAAGATCTTCGTCGGCGAAGGGTCTTGATGGAATTTTTTCAGCTCTGTTGATACCAATGCCAATTGCTGATTGACCATTATTTTGAACTTGGAATTGAGATTTTTATACCATTCAGACTTTTGCAAATAATTACGTATTTCGACATTTTGTTTATTCGCATTATTTGGTGGTGCAGTATTTGTTACTACCGGTGGACTATTTTGAGCTGATGCGGCTGAACTTGCCAATTGTGCTGCTTGCTTTGCAGCTCGTCGCGGGTCTAAACGTAATTGTGTGGCACCACCTATTATTTGTGCAGCTGTATTTGATGTTGCTGCTGTCGTTGTCGTTGCTGTTAATGCTGTCGCTGAATGGTCACTTGTTTTGGTACCGTGACTATGCCGTCTGGAACGTTCAATTGCAGCAAAATTATTCGTCGACATCGACGGTGTATAGTATTTGGGTGAGGCGCCATCTGATGATTCAGGTGATGCGATCGTATTGCTCAGTTTTCGTACTGAACGAATTAATTCGACGGCAGTACGTGAAGTTGGTGTATCAGGTAGACCAAGAATACGTCGAAGACGCGGATCGCTAGTCTGATCAGATTTAAAACTCTGACGTAATTCCACAAAAGTGGGTGGCGGAACATCAACCTCGTAGACCTTATATGTCATTGGTAAATGTGAGGTTATGGAACCATCAATTTCTGTTGCAGGCGTGTAATTAGTAACTGGCATGAAAGGCAGACGTAAATCGATATCACCACTTCCAACACCTGCGGCGTCCATAAATCGCATATCCTTATCCGCTTTCATCGATTTCGCTGCATATGCTGCGTCTTCTTCGATTGCCCGTTTGACATCATAGTCATACATGGTACGGCGTTCGTATTTTGGATTGGTTCGTGCTTTCATTGGTCGACTGAAATCATCATCGCCTTTCGGTGATGGTGAACCTTCAGGAGTAGATGATCCACCAGATCGCGTTGGTGTCACCGATCGTGAACGTCTTCCCCGCGAAGCATAATAACGTTCATCATCGCTATCAGTATCGAGGCCCGATGCCTTTTTCTGCCTCGCTGGAAGATCATCCTTGCTGGGTTTAAAAACATCCAAATTGTTTTGAATATGCGATGATGACATACGAGGATCGTGCAGTTGCTTATTAAAGATCGAAATTGAACTGAATGGGTTTCTTAAGGCGTTCGCAAAATCGGACATTTGCAGTTTATGCAACGAATGCAATGGCGACTGATGTTGTTGCTCATTATCGCTTATGCTGTCCTTACGTTTTTTCTATATAAAATCAATTCGAAATTCATGAATTTTTTTTTATGCATGAAAAAGGAATATCACAAATTGACGAACCTCATCTCTGTTCTGATTTTTGTTTGCCAATTTCGAGGGTGTACCAAACTGACCGTTGTCGTCGTTGTCAGTATTTCCATCATCGATGATTAACTGCTCATCGTCCCTTTCATCGTCGTCTAAAACAAACAAAAAAAAAAAAAAAGTTCACTTTGAATTGTATTGGAGTATCAAAAATGCAATTACCTCCACGATCAAATGGTAAATTGGAATCCTTTAGGTACTGTGTATAATCTACCATAATGACACCGCTGTTGCTATTGCTATTCGAATTCATGCTTTCCTCTTGAAATGATTTTATAGCGGGCGCTGTGGTTTCATCTTTTTGCTTTTCACCATGACTACTAAGAAAACTAGAACTAAGAAGAAAAATGAATAGAAAAAAATCAACTAAATCTTAACATTCAGGCTCATAGTCTTTTGAACATAGTTTAAGCCATTTGAAGGTTTAAACTTCCAAATGATTGCCTTCAAGAGCGTTTAAGCCACGTTTATATATTTAGTATGAAAATTTTTGAGCAAATCAAATATAGCGATGGGATTCGACATAGTTAAGCCGACTTGAAGACTAAAAGATTATCAGGCATGCTCTAGAAATCGAATCCGAATAAAAAAAAAAAATTCGAAATCAATGTGATTTCAATAGAAATTTTATCTATTTCGAATTTTTTTCAATGGTGATTCAATTTCTAGAGCATGCCTGTATATTCGAGAATTTAAACCAGTGCTTCCCAGCGTAATACACTTTCATACAAAACTGAGTATTGCGACTTTGTTGTTTCTTTGTTTTTGTTTCTCACACACAGCGTCTGTGTTTTTTTTTTTTTTCACTGCATGAGCCTCTTAAGCACACATACATGTGAAGAATGAGAGAAATTGTGCTAGTGGTCGTGCTGACAAGCACTGATTTAAACTTTCGAATGTCTTAAGCCGAGTTGAAGACTACGACCCTCAGGGTATTCCCTTAAAAGTGAAATCATTATTGGGAATTCATTCGAACCCTCGAAGAAGTGAACTCTGAGAACTTCTTTGCGTTAACTGTCAAAATACATGGAAGCTTTGATGGCCGTTTAAAAAGTTCTCAAAGTTCACTAAGTTCGAGGTCTGAATGATTACTAGAGCGTGTATTTTTAAGCATTTATAAAATTGAAGCGTACTTTATGGGGCAAAAAATTTGTTCAATTTACATAAAGTTAAGATTCAAATCGATTTTTAGCCTATTTAAGACTTTTTCAAAGCTAGGAAATCCCTTGTTTTAGTTCAAATTCGCAACTTATTTCCAAAATGGTGATAAGAAAAAAAATATCCCCCCCACAAAGTATGCTTCAAATTTATAAATGCTTAAAAATACACGCTCTAATGATTACCCATATTGAGAATAAGCGAAAAAGTGTATGATTTTTCATACAAAAAAAAATTCGTTCATTCATTTTCAATACTTCTTGATTTACAAGTTTTCGATTCGCGAATACACGATTAAGGGAGAACCTGTATTGAAAAAATTCGAACAAACCTCTTATCAGTCTTGGGGGATATTTTTTCATCAACCGAAGCAGCCATTCCAATATTTAATGCTGCCACACTGAGTTTTGAATTTCCTCCGACAGGTACACCCAACTTGGCCATATTTTTAGCATTCAATTGGATTTCATTAATCTCGGCTACAGTGAGTCCAATCTTGTTGAGCTGACCAACGGTCAATTGATTGACTTGTTCGAGATTAACAATACCCAAATCGGATAATTGCTGAATGTGTTCCTCACTTAAAATTCCCTTAAGATTTTTCAAATCCAAATAGCTTGGCGCATTATTTGGCGGTGGTTCCAAGTTTGTGATTCGATTTTTTACATTGCCAACATCATTCGGTAAACTACCATCACACCATCGAGACTTACGAGGCTTTTCATTTACGGCTGGTGGAACATTTTTCCCTAAATCCGTTAAATCACCCGTTGGTGGTTTTATATCTAAATCTAATAACGATGGAATATTATGCATTTGATTTTGTTGGTTTTGTTGTTGTTGCTGATGATTATTAGGATGTTGTAGTTGATTCTGTTGATGATCATTATTATTACCACCGCGACGATTATGATTAGGTATTGCATTAGGAAAACTTGACCACACATTTTGTACATTGAATTTCTGACAAAGTTCTTCATGCCGCTTGGTCATTTGTGCGATTGCTTGCTCACGGGAAATGCGTTTGAAATTTCCTAAAATTTCCTTTGGCGCAGTCTCCAAGTGCTTCAATAGTATATTACGCAATTGCTCAGTTAGGGGATCGCCGTGACTGAATTTACAATCATCCATTTGTGTGCATTCCATGCCAAGATAATAGTATTTACATGGGAAATCTGAATGCATATAGGAACACTTGGCACGTTTCGCACAACACTCCATTAAGTAAAACTTGCAAAGCTCTAGTTTACGTGGCTCTTGGCGATCCTGATTATGGAAAAAGGAAATTTTATAGTTGGTATTAATCATTTTTACTGAAATAGTTTGGCGAAATCTAATTCTATTATAACTTACCGGTGAATCACCACGTCGGTTGTTTTTATCTTGTCGTTCACCATCATTGCGCTTGCGACCACCACCACCACCCACCGCCGCTACCACCGCCAGCACCCCGACGCTTTCGTGAATCTTTTTCTTTCTTATTGCGACGTTTTCTATGATTTTCACTTGGCGATTCTACATCATTTCCGGAATCATAACTATCATACGAATAGTTGGAATCATCTACTGAATCGTATTGATCTTTATATGCTGCTGGTGGCATAATGGGATGAGATATATGTGGTATCGGTGGTGGACTGCCACCTCGTACATTGAGCATTTCATAGTCTTCCATTAGGTCATCGTCACCATCTTCAATTTCGTGTATTTTAGGCTTTGTCGAATCTGGCGACTCGTATCGACTTTTCTTC
This sequence comes from Chlorops oryzae, assembly GCA_020466095.1. Lineage (NCBI taxonomy): Eukaryota > Metazoa > Arthropoda > Insecta > Diptera > Chloropidae > Chlorops > Chlorops oryzae. Next base: position 12,151,216 of record CM035808.1, read on the forward strand.
TATTCGATAATAATTTTTGGTGCACAAAACAAGCAAAAAAAAAAAAATCGTTCTAAATTTTTATCAACCTCAACAATAAAAAAAAAAAAACACTCTTACTTTCTCGGAAATTCCTTTTTGTTTTTCTTTTTCCTCGCGCTGTTTTTTACGCTTTCGCCTGCGACTGCTTCGACTAGAACCTTGATTTATAGGTTTCTCATCCTGACTGCTGCGTGAATCTAAAACGGGCAATACAGGGTCAATGCCCTTCTTCTTAAGGGCATTTGCAAGAGCATGCTCAATACTGCTGGCATGATCATCTGTTGAGTAATAGAATATGATGATATAAATATATATATATAACTGCTTAAATATCTTGAGCAAATTCTTACTAACCATCTAATGGTTTCGGTTTTTTAACTTTAGCTGATTTAACTTTTGGTGGTGATTGCGGCAAACTATCATCCAATAAGTCTATTGTAACTATCTCATCATTTTTGATCTTAGTTTTTTCATTAAACTTAGCGCTGGATTTTACTTTTAGATCATTTACGTGGGCTACTGAGGTTATTATAACATCTTCGTCGTCATCATCATCGTCATCATCATCGATTTCGCCATCTTCCAGGTCGGCAGTCTCATTCTCATTCTCGAGTTGGGGTTTAATGATTTCGCTTAATTTTTTCTCAGATTCATCCGTTTTTATTATATTCTGGTCCATTGGGGTGGACTCAACTACTTGTACCTCAGACATTTCCAATATTTTAATCATGGAAAAAAAGGCGTACGGGACCCACCCAATCAGTGGGATAGCATAAATTTATATGTTTTAATGTACTAATAAAGTACGATAGAACGGTGCAACAATATACTATTTGGTTAGATGTTTCTATCTCACTTTTTTTTATTATTATTTTTGTTTTTTTTTTTTTTTAATTTTTAGCATTTGACGGTTTATTGTGTTGCCTGTAAGTAGATTGGTGGAAAAAAAAAAACGAAAGGCACATTTAATGTGAGGAGAAATTTTCCGATTCAATATTCTTTTCAATTAATTAAAATTAGAAATATCATAAAAATCTCTCGTTCCTAAATGAACTGGCAAATGCAAATCAAATCAAATCGTTTGGCAACAAAAAATTCGACTTGACGTTTATTGGAAAATGGTTTACTTTGCTAGTTTGTATTTTAAATTTGTTCTAGGGAAATAGAAAAAGAGGATATTGTTCGAGAAGTAATAAGCAAATAAAAAATGAAAAAAATGAATACATACCTAAATAAATATATAAATCCATAATATAAAATAAAAACAAATAAAGAAAGTGAAAAATTAAACAAACTACTGAAATAGGTATCAAACTTTTGGAAAATATTTTATGGCCTCTACGACCTCTACAATGGATTTTGAGATAATTTTATGACCTCCTTCCTTATAAATCCAATAAATCAATGCTGTATTTTTCAAATAATGAAATTTATAGTGATTTCGTGCGAGAGACCGTTAAATGGTTGAAATAACTTTATACTCCTAAATTTGGATATGAAATATATCACTACAGTCTACTCTCTAATGGCGGGCTCTCCTCTTAAGCGAACACCCCTCTTAAACGGACAATTTTTGGGAATGCTCGAACGCTTCTGTTTCTTATATAGTTTCCTCTTGAGCGGAAACACTCTGTTAAGCGGACATATTTTTCGGTCTCGTAGGTGTCCGCTTAACAGGTGGCATACTGTATATCGTGAAAAAAACGAGTATTGATATCAATTCGAATGTTCTTTAAAGATTAAAGACAATTTTCTACGCAACTGGATTACAACGGTTATCTAATGTTACCCAAAATAAATTGCTTAATTAAAGTTAGTTTAGGCTAAAGGCAGATAGTAGGAGATTCTGATGACGCATTTATACTACATTTCTGTACCTTTTCAAATCAAAAAACTTTCTATTACTAATCTGGTCTGCTCACAAACTACAAAAATTAATTTCCTACTGAATTAAATGAGTTGCCTGGATTATTGTTAATTAATTAATTAGAATTTTAGCTATTTATCGCGCACTAATAAAAAAAAAAAAGGTGATTCAGCAAAAGTAATTAAAATATAATGAAAATTTAATAAAAAAAAAAAAAAAAATACGGGCTTCGAAAGATGACGTTAGAAAAATGAGAAATTTTGAGCTGTGGCGATTTTTGATTAGTCATAGGTAATACCTCTCATTTCAGCGTTATCCCATCGAAAACTACGATTTTCTAATGAAAATTGCATTAGCGAGTCGTATTTTGCGATAGGCTAACGCCAAAACGAGCGAATTTCAAGCTCTTTACTAATTTTATACGCTTTGACCTAAATCATCATTCAGAAAGCAAAAAAAAGTTAAAATTATTCTGCTAAGCGTAATTTTTTAAGCATTATTTTTAGCTTAATATTAACTCTAAAGGATTATATCGTTTAAAATAATCATCAAGGTGTAAACAAAATAATAATCGGATTTCGATTTTGTGTTATGGGCAGTAGCGAACATACATGTGTTCATACATTTCAACATTCATGTTGAGATCTGAAAGAAATTGTTCAAGAATAAATAATTTGAAAATAGTATAAGTAAATGTGTATTGATAAAATATTAAATATTTCTTTCAATCCTTAAATTCAAAGTGCTTTAAAACAAAATCGTAACTCGGTTTACTTCTCAAAATCGCCAAATCGCAAAAAAAAAAAAAAAAAAAAAAAAAAAAAAAACGACAAATTAGTAAGACTTCAAAATTGAAAACCGCGGGTTAGTGTGATTACTTTTTACATTTACAAAATTTTCATAATCTGGCAGCACTATACATGGACGTACAGTGACTAATCAACTTCCTCTTATGAAAATAAAATTCTAGAATTTCGCTCATTTGAAGAGAAAAAAATCAAATCAGGCAGCTAGCCAAATGCCTTGGTATGAAATACGCATTTGATTTTACTTAAAAAATGTTTTCTCTGGCTTCACACTTTCACACTCGTCTGTTTAGCGAAGACAAGACCCCAAATCACAAGGGAAATTCATAATGGCTGACGTCATGTATATGCCAGCGTGCATACAGTATCTACACTTACACATGCCGCTACGTATGCTATGTATACCAACAATAGTGTTGTGTGTATGCAAACATACGCGTAACATTCGCGTGGCATATGTATGCTGTATGTATGGGAGGGTCACTGTTGGTACATTTTTTTTTTCTGCATAAAATGAGCAATTTTCTAGAATTTCACTTTTCGACACGTTCGATTTGCAAACTTTGCTAAATTCACTATAGGGGAGAGAAAGAAAAATTAATTAAGTAGCATATAAAAAAAATTGTGTAAAAATAGGTTACAAATTTTTAAGAATCTAGTCCCAACGCCTAACGGAGCAGGCTTTTCTGCAGTTGCTTTGTCTTCTTTGTCGTTCGTAATATTAATTAACCAACCAACAAACAACCATAATGCATCGAAATTTTAGCGTTCCAATAAACATATGCGCGTTGATATATTTTGCAAAAATTATTTTTGAAAAATTCCTCTTGGTTAATTTGCAATCAATTTATTATAATCGCCACAGCGCTGCAGACAAAATGGCTTATGTGTGCGAACGGCGTACATGAACAAAAGAGAATGATTCGAGTCGAGCGATGAGCAAATTGATATAGGCAAAACAGCAGCGAGGAGTGAGTGAGAGCGCCATATTTCTTTCTTTTTGGTAGGTACTCAAAAACGAAAAAAAAAAAAACCAAAAAATGAGAATGAAATGAGGCGTTGCTGTATGTATGTGTTGAATGATTTTTCAACGTTTCCACGACGAATGCTTTTATGATATTTCTTGTATGTCAAAGATTTATCTGGTTTTTTTTATTCTTTTTTTTTCGTTTTTTTTTTTTTTTTTTTTTTTTGCTACATTCGGCACGTAATAAGGTTACAAGTCAATGAGAAAAAAAATGTCACACTCAAATGAGAGAAATTGCATGAGAATTTGAAATTGTATTCTCATGGCACACAAAAGCAAAATGCTCCTTTGTTAAATGTTCTTAAGTACCATTTAAAGGACGTTATGCTAAATCAAAGTACTCGACACGGGCTCTAAGTTGATAGCAAAAAAAAAAAATGCCAGAAAATAATTTATCTGACAGTTTGTATTAAGTATAAAAACTGAATTTTACGTTTGAGAAATAAACGAACATGACGGTTCGGCTTTGATTGCTTTGTTAGATTTTCTTCTTCGTTTTGCTGCTGCTGTACTTGATTTCTATTTCATTTACTTAATTATATAATGTAAAAGAGAAGTGGTAGGAAATACATATACAATAACAAAAAAATGAGAGGAGCCTGTTTACTTTTACTCATTTGCTCGCGCTGAGAGAGAATGCAGATACAAAATTTTTTTTTGTTTACTTTGTTTTTGCCTTCAGATATATTTCCGTTGTTTTTAGCATGTTTTGAACGTTTCCACAAATTCAACTTGAATGAAGTCGTCTTTCTATTCTTCCAAGGTCGACTAAAAATCGATTGTTTTCAATATCGATATGCAATCTCGACATCGAAAGCCGTATCTTTCTCTTTCTTTCCCACATATTTATAGCACTGACAGACATAGGTATTTTACACCATGATGGTGTGAAGTCTAGGTGACACACATAGGTATTTCTCAAAAGTCTACCTTATAGGGCATTTACATATACGTTTTAGCGCTCCTCGTTTAATCTAAAACGACTAAGTCAAAACGGGGTGTTTACATATGCACATGTCGTTTTGTCATTTTGTGGTTATCTTTTGTTTGCTCAACACGTGAAATATGAGTGAATATTGTTATTTAGATAAGAAGCAATTATTGAAATTGTGTTCGTTTTCTACATTGGTTGTGGAAACAACCTCAAAATTTTTAAATTAGAAATTTCAATTACCATATGTCTTGCATTTTTATAGTGATGACACTCAGATTTCGATATTTTTATCAGTTATAAGCAGGATTTATCTTGTTTAGCTACTTGTTTTAAATTAAAACAGGGAAGTTTCTCGTTTTAGTTTTGTACGATAAAACGGGAAAAATCTAAGTTGTTTTAGACCTAAAACGGGCAAATTTACTAAAACGCGAATAAAACGGCATATGTAAACGGCCTATTAGCCATCATAGACTTTTTATAGACTTCACACTACATTGAAAGGGAGGTTTTATTGTGGACTTCTTAGATTGATATAGCAACACTGCATAAAAATAAACGAAATATCGATTATTTTATCGGAAACTAGATGTTTAAATTTCTAATTTCAAGTAATTTATGCGAAATGCATGAAATTAATTCCATCGTATGGATTTATATAACAAACAAACGATATTTTCATGGATTTTTTTGAGATAAAATCGAGGCTAAATGCTACCAAAATGTTTTTATTGTTTTTGTTTTAAATTATCAGCTGTTTTAACGAACTTCACAATAGAAATCCACAATCAATTGTAGTGTGTCACCCCAACATAGACTTCTTTCATTGTAGTGTGAAGTCTATAGACTTTACACCATATGTCTGTCAATGCTATTATTTTATACTCCCAAAAGAATGCATTTATTTATGAGTTGGCAACACTTTTTCATAGCGGGTCGCATGCCAAAAGAATATTAATAATCGATATAATCGATATAATAATCTGACAAATAGACTGTCAAAATACTCGCCGTACGTCAAAAGTAGCGAATACGTACGACGTATTATTTGTGCCCCAGCTAAACGACGTGGCGCTATCTATATTTCTTCTTCCACTACATAGCTAAACAATTCAACAACAAAAGGTCTTCATGGAGCTGCGAATATTGGAGCTTTTTAGCGGAATCGGGGGCATGCACTACGCCTTCCAATGTAAGCTGGTAAACTTTTTTTTCTCAAATTTACTTTACATTAGTAGCCAGTACGCTATCCAGCACGCCATTAGTAGCCAGTACGCTAGGCATTAGTAGCCAGTACGCTCAAATTTACTTTACGGGCGTACCTTTTTTTTCGTTTTTTTAATTGAGCTTAAGCGCTGTATAGGCACATCAAATGCTTGTCAAGCATGTGAGAGTGTTTTAGTGAATTATGTTTACAACGCATGCGTGTGCCATTTTCACTTAAACACTCTCAAATGCATGACAAGCATTTGATGTGTCTATACAGCGCTTTATATGTAGACAAATTCAATCTTAAATTCGCCACAAATTGTGATTGCAGGTTTGGATCCAGGAGTTCACTCAACCAAATACCAGGTCCGCCCGTAAAGTGAATTTGTTCCTGAGGTATGACAACCTTATAGTATTTTTTGAGTGAAATCTTGATTGTACTTTTTCATTTTTGCAGATTCAAAGATGCCCGGCTCAGTTGTTACTGCTTTTGATATAAACACATTTGCTAATGAAGTGTACTCGTTCAATCACGATGCACCTGTGAAAAATAACAACATTCAAACTCTGAATCCGAAGACGGTTAAAAAACTTGGCGTTAATACAATTTTAATGTCTCCGCCATGTCAGCCGCATACTAGAGTTGGGAAAAAATTGGATATTCAGGACAATCGTTCAGATGCTTTGCAACATATTTGTAAACTTTTACCTGACCTAACAGATATACGCTTCGTGCTAATGGAAAATGTTAAAAATTTTGAAACATCAAAAGCGCGACAATGTTTTGTGAATTCTTTGGAGCTTGCTGGCTTCCATTACTGTGAATTCATATTGAGCCCAAAACAATTCGGAATTCCTAATTCAAGACATCGTTATTATTGCCTCGCTCGGAAAGATAAGACATTCCCATTCCCTACTAATTATATTGTTGTAGACATACCGTCCACTTGTGTTCAAAGAGATGTGCTTTTGAGTCAGATCATAGAGCAGTCCGAAAAGTTAAACGAAGTTCTTGTTAGTGACAAGGATTTATTGAAACGAGTATGGCTAATGGATATTGTGACTGCTGAGGATAAGAACACTATGTGTTTTACAAAAGCATATACACATTTCGCTGAAGGCACTGGTTCAGTGTATACACCATTACCACGTACAGAAGTTGATGAGATTTTCCAAGAGCTTAGAAAGCTTAAAGAAATCTCAACTGTCGCCGACGATGAGCAGTTACGTTTGTTGAAATTATTGCGTTTGAGGTATTTCACGCCACGTGAGGTTGCACGATTAATGAATTTTCCAGAATCGTTTGGCTTTCCATCGACAATAACCAAACGACAAAAATACCGCCTTTTGGGAAACAGCATTAATGTATTGGTTGTGGGCGAGCTAATAAAACTACTTTGTAGCTGACTTGTCGGCGCAAACAAAGTGGTTTTCTTTTTAAAAAAATGAATTCAGTCTTAAAGTTTTCTCCTTACGTACTAAAGAAGACAATTAAAGCTAAGAGACATTGGGAATACGACGCACTCTGATGGCTTAGCACAAGTATTAGGGTCTATAGACGAGATAATTGGTCTTAGATAGTACGGTTTAAATTTTAAAATTTTCTGCTGAATCCGAATATGTAGTCAGAAAATTTTTAAGTTTTCGAAATATAGGCTGTTTTCCGTTTTTTGAGTTTTGAAAAAAAAAGTATGGTTGGTAAATTCCAATTATCTCCGGACATACTTCGCCGATTTGAAGTTCATAACTACAAAATTAAAGGTAATGAAATTCCCTATCAACGATGCCCAGAATACCTTTTGATCCAACCATTGGCTTAGAAGCTATTAATTAACTTTTCCAGAAATTGGTTTAATTTTTAACAAAATTTCTTTTAAAAAATCACTTTTAGTCTAAATTACAGTGATAAAATTTTTAAAATTTTTGTTTCTTCTTTTGACATCAAAGAATGATGTTTTAGGAAGAAAGGAAACAAATGTAGATCAAATTCGTTTTAAAATTTTGGCATATATAAGCATTTAAGTAAAAATACTCAAAACATATTTTACCAAAAGTACTGATTACACAGGCAAAAAAAAAAAAATAAAGGTCCTGATACAAAAAGTTGAACTTCGCTACCCTACGTTTTTTGGGGTGCTGAGCACGCATCCAAAGTCAGATTTCACCCATCATATTGCGATTCCACCCCAGAAACCTCCAGCACCCTCATACTGTCAAGTTTCTAGAATACAAAAAAAGAATTGCCTATCCGGTACTACGTTTTTTGGTGTACTAAATACGAAGCTGAAGTCAAAATATACGCACGACCATTAATTTTTCTTCTTAACCCTTAAAAAGCCACCCCGCAAAGGGTGAAATGTCTATAATCAGCCTTATTCTAAATTCCATGCGAAAAAATTTTTCACTAGTGAAACTAAACTCGCGTGAAAAATTTTTCGCTATTCCGAATTTCGCGTGAATTACAAAAACGAGTTTTATTTGGAGGAGAAAGTTCGTTGTTTTCAATTTGGCGAATTCTCGCTGTTTTCGAAGGAGAAGACGCCGCTTTGAATGCATAAGAAAGAAAGGGAGGCACTGATTTTTCAGAAACATTTACAAACAGCCGTCTCTTTTCTTCTCACGTGTTTTTTATATACTTCTGAATTTAAACGTTCATAATTAAAATTTTTGTTGAAAAATTAAATTGTTAAAAAGTGGAAAATGTTTCGAACATCGCTGCGTTTACTGTTGCAAAATGCAAGAGGAAAATGAAGGAAATGAAATTTCAAATTCTCAAAGAATCGTTCGGCGAAGATTAAGGGACCAGAGTAATCCTTTGGAAATGCCAGATTCGCTGTGAGTAAAAAGAATTTGAAATTTACCAAAATTTTAAGTATTAATTATTTGAAAAATATCGAACTTTCAGATTTCATCAATACTACAGGGTGAATAAGGAAATATTCAAATATTTATTGAATATTTTAACTGGAGATTTGCCAACGGAAAGAAAATCATCCGCAGTTCAACCAGTGGTCAAATTGTGTGCTTACTTTTTTCCACTCTGCAACGCTCTTAATGGGCGGACCAGAATTATTTAGGTGTCTTTCGAGCTGCTTCCAAAAATCGGCCACTTTCCCTTTATCTTCTTTGACAAAGTTGCGTGCGATTCCTGGATGATTTTCTTGCATATTTTGCAAAAGAATTTCCAATTGCACTTTGTTCACTGTTTTACTCCTTTAAAAAAAAATGCATTTTATGATAAATAAAAGATAAAAAAAATTTTGCGTTCTTGAACTTACATGTTTTCGCTACCGTTCGCCAAGATAAAATGGGCGAAAAATTTCGCGTGAAATAACAACTAATTTGTCGGAAAAATCTAATTCAGAATAAGGCGAAATGTTCAATTCGGCGAGTTGTTCGCACGAGTAACCGTTCAGAATAGGGGAAATTGAAACTAGCGAATTTTTTCACGCGAAATGACATTTAGAATAAGGCTGAATATATAAGAAATTGAAAGACGCATCATACCCTACGTTTTTTGGTGCCCTAGGAACGAATCTAAATTCGGGATTAAACCACAACCCTTGTTTTCGCCTCTCGACCCCTCACAAAAACCTATCTCCCCCCATCTCAACAGGGAGACATTTTCGAAATGCACATTAAAGAAATCTAATTCTTTAGTATTTTGAAAATTTCCCGCTTTGGTGGTGGAATAACCGATGGTACAGGTCAGATTTTTCGTAAACTAGTGTTATCTACCGAAAGACATGAATTTGATTATATTAGTTTATTTAAATACTTCGATTATCAATCGACTAACTTAGAGTTATATTTAAATTTAACATTTTTTTTAATTTAAGAAGCTGTCAAGAACAATGAGATTTAGTATAATACATATTTAAAATTGTGCTAGAATTGTTTTCAATTTCTGTCAAGTTTGTTTCCCCAATTCTCAGCGATCATCAGTACCGTCTTCTGGTTAAGTTTTGGTCCGATTAAAGGATTCATCTGTGCCATATAACAACAAAGCCAAAAAAGCCAACAACAAGCAGCTGTTAGCATCAAAATCAAACGTATTAAGCTTTGGTCCTTGTTTTTCGGCAGGAACATTGGCATTGCTATGCCCACACCAGCCCAGAGCGCTGTGAAAAACAGTATCGGAAAGAACGAAGCTCCCATTATTGGCGAAAAACTTTCTTCTTTACACTGGCGAAATCGAACGGAAAAGTTTATTTTCGAAAAATCTATAACGACAGCTGATTGCAGCTGACAGCAGAAACAGTTAGTGATGTGGGAGGTATTCGGTCAATGATAGTGCCAACCTAATGAGTATTCATAAGTACTGCATACTTTCAATCATATATTAACCGTTTTACATCAAGACTTTTCAAATAAGAAGTATGAACAAACAATTTTTCCCTTCCATCGAACATAGTAAAGTTTCTTTGAATTGTCAAACGTCGTTTTTAAAACGTAATTTTTTCTCTTGAAAGTGTGTATAATCTATTATAAACCAAAAACCAAGAGAAAATAAAGATTTAAAAGAGACAGAAAATTTACCACTTTCTTGTCTTTCGTGCCACGAGATATTTAAAAATTTCATTCAAAGCATTCATCGAACGCCATAATATACTTTATTAAAATTTATTAAGTATCAATTAGTGATGCCACGAATATTCGGCCACTATTCGGTATTCGGCCTATTCGGCGTCATTTTTCAGTATTCGGTATTCGGCCGAATAGCTAAAATATTCGGCCGAATACCGAATAGTAGAAATAACTGATTAAAAAAATCAACACTAACTACAAATTAAATTTTTCTCACAATAACGTAAAAAAACTTAATTAACAAGAACTAAAAATACAGCAGATTTGCTTTTTATTCTTTAGAAATATTAAATGTACGCTAGTTTCTTCGAAATTTTCTTCGAAAACATTATAAACAGTGGGCAAATTTTTCAGCGGCAGCTTTTGCCTTGACTCCAGCTAGTCGCGAGTAGGCCCAAGCTGTCTTTACTACGTGCCGAATATTCGGTTGCCGAATATTCGTTATTCGGCCGAGAGGTTGACCGAATATTCGGTATTCGGCCAAATCCACTATTCGGGGCATCACTAGTATCAATAGTTCTATTCCCGAAAATCTAGCTAGAGAATCGAGCAAAGAAGAAATTATGCATAAAAAAATGAGTCCGGCTCATCAATTTTTCCGCACATAGCGTTAAAAATAACGTTAAAAAACAAACGCCAGTAAAAGATGTAAACAAAAATAACTCAATTTTAACAACTATTATTTAAGAAAAAATTAGTAAACGCGATCTAGTGCCGTTGCCTTGTTATGTACACTTTGAATAATGTGATAAGAAAGGTGAGATTAAGGGGAATGGATTCCCTTCCCCTTGCCCTTCCTGACAACTTACTTGATTATATATATCTAATATATTGCTGAAAGTCAGATAAGACACAACGCACTTTTTATAGTTCATTAAAATTACGAAAAATCAGAAATTTCATGTGCAGATAAATTATAAATGCCGCACGCAAATGTTTCTTCTTAAACTGCAATGAAAAAATCATAGTCGAACGTGTTTAAATACTTTCGTCGAAAATATAAAACCGTACTAAAAATGTGCCCTTTTACAGCAACCCTGGTACTTTTCACGAAATCGACTCGTTCAAATCAACAACACTAACTAGTATGTATGTATACTAATATAAAAGTCATACATACATATATGACTCACATATATATGAAAATATATACACACACGAACGCAAAACCGCTCATGTACGAAAATATATGCATACATATGCACACTAGCCATTTTCGAAATGCCATTTTTTTTTTTCCATTCCAAAATGAGGCATTGAGAAAACGTTCAGTCGTTTTTTATATCTTGTGAAGTAAAGAGCAAATTCTGTAGGTATTTAAATTAATATTATTAATTATTAATAGTTTAATATAAGTAATAAGAACTAATAATATGTATGCAAACGGGTTTATAATTAGTGTAAGTTTCAACTTAATCTTAGTTTAAAATTAAGACTTGCAATGGAAAGCCATCACAAAGGAATGTAGTCCAGAAAATTCTTAAAGCTGTGGATGCATTGATTCAATGGAAGCAGCTAGATTACTACTTCGAGAAACGCTTTGCCGCGTATACCGCAACAACCATATCCTTTCCGTTGTTTATGTAGTTTCGCCTTAATGCGGGTATTGGAGTAAGGCCATATTGGATCGAAATTATCAACAACATGTAAAATACGTATGCTCATATTGCATTGTAATTATATATGTTATTGGCAACATAGGCAGCTGCATAGGACGGAAAATTGTGACCGTCAATGCATCAATAACAGTAAAGGCGAAAATTAGGCTGCTGTCTGAGGCGGCAAACTCGCTGGACACACGTATGAAAACATGTTTTGAAACAATTTATAAGTAGGGGAATGTACCCGGTTGTGGACATGCTCCGGTTGTAGACACCCCCAATTTTTGGTTTAAATAGGGGTCAGATACCTCTAAACTGATTAATACCATAATTGTATTTCGTCGGCACATATAATCTGAACAAATACTAATACAGTGAACTACGGATAAATGCAACACGAATAAATGCAAAAACCTCATAATTGCAAGGTGCCTTGAAGCCTTTTTTATGAGTTCCCATGAAAATATGCACGGATTAATGCAAAGATAGCATAAGTGCACAAGAATTCGAGCAAAAAACGTGTTGCATTTATCCGTACTCTGCTGTACGTACATACGCATACTTTTTTTATAAACATAAAAAAAAAAAAAATGCAAAAATTTTGAAGCATTTCTAATGTTTGCTTTTTTTGAAGTTTGATTAATCCAAGGTGTATTTAACAAGGTGATATCAATATTACAACAAAAACAACAAACCTGAAACTGAACTGTCAAATTATATGAAATTTTTTGACTTTTTAGTTCCCTTGCAACAACAAAGCAATGTGTTTGTTTTAGATTTGTTGTTCTTGTTGTAATATTGATATCACCTTGTTAAATACACCTTGGATTAATCGAAGAAAAACGTCGCTAAAAGGTAAGTGTTAGACTTTATTATACTGCAATTTATGATGTGATATGAAGTTATAGTAAAACTTTTGTTTTGCCTAAATCTGCTCAATAAAAGAAAAATGTCCACCATTTCCAGTTGTGGACACCCTAATGTACCTGGTTGTGGACACCCTCGTTTTTTTTTGCATTTAAAGTGTGTGTTTTGCCAGAAAACTGCAAAATATCGTTGATAACGTTGCATATTAAGAAGGTGCAATTGGTACTCTTATAATTCTCACATAGCTTATAGATTTTTCTATATACATACAAAAGTTAATGTCGTGCATATATCGTGTTTAATGTGTGAAATATATTTTTTTTTTTAACATTACGCGTCACGTCGACACCGAGAGATTCTGATAATTTAAAAGAAAAAATCGGTCCTCTTCGAGGAACTTCGCCGAAGAAGCGTTCGAATCGCGGTCGAAAATCGCTGAAAGCCACTGTGCTAACTTCTCCGGAAAACGTTAGACATTTGCATGAGAAAGCTGATAAATCAGCTAAGCGCACAGAAGACAAAGTTTTAGTGCAGCAGCTAAAGACGACCCTGCCCCCTCTCCCCCGAAGAAGCGTAAACAGCCACCAAAACAGAAAGCAAGACTGCCAGCCAAGCCATCGACAAAGCGCATCAAACAAAATTAATGATTCTTTTTCTTTTTGCCATTGAATGCCAATTTTTTTCCATTTTGTCACTGAAGGCCTTTCGTTTCTTAATAAATAAAAGTCGAAATAATCTATCTGCATACATTTATATGGATTTTAGTTCATATTTTAAAATTTTAAAGCGATTTTACAAGGGTGTCCACAACTGGGTACAAATTTTTTTATGGCCAAAAATTACCCCTTCGCAAAATTGCTTATACAACTTTTCTGGCCGGCTGAATCTATATAGTTACTTGCCAGAAAAGTTAGCTTATTCTTTTAGCTTTCCAACGGTGTGCATATAAAATGAAAAATTTTGGGGTGGAAAGAAGTTAATAGCGAAAAACAAAACTATGTCCACAACCGGGTACATTCCCCTATAGAAAGACGTGCGAAGTAAATAGACGGTTGTTTCTTGAATGTTCTGAAACAATCTTTGTTTCTCTTTCTTTCTCATGCATTCAAATGGGATGTTTTCGAAACATGTTTCATAAGTGTGACCGGCGAGAAAATCTTAACTTGACGCCCTAGGGGCAAACTGTTTTAATCCGCCACTGCATGTTAATATAAACTCGTTAAAGAAGTGGGAAAAATATGAATGCCTTTGCAGCTAAAAGCTAAGCGAAACACTTGAGTCGCTCGACGTCGTAAAAGTCTGCTGATAAATAGTATAAATTTATCATTTGAGTATCCTAATGTGTGGATTTCCTAACGTGTAAAATTACTTTCGCCGAGTATAAGACCGTACTAAAATGTACCTTATTATCACAACCTTGGTACTTTTCTCGAAATTCGTTCGTTCATTTCATCAGCACTAGTTAGTATGTATCTAGCATATAGAACTATAGCTGCAACTTCGGCCAAATTTTGGCGCGTTATGGCATGATTTGGTGAAAAAGTTCAACTGTGGTGAACCACGCCATAAGCCGAGTGTTGTGGTGAACCACGTAATAGTAAGTGTGGTGTACCACGTAATAGCTTTTGGCCGAAGTTGCAGCTATAGTTCTATATGGTATCTAGTATATAAGTCATGTATACGGCTCATAATCAGCCTTTTGTGCATGGCATTCGAAAAAGGCAAAAGAGCAGCCAAAAATAGAAGTTCGTGTACGTATATAAAGAGAGAGTTTTTCAAACAAAAATCAGTTCTCGTTTAGAACCATATAGAACTATAGCTGCAACTTCGGCCAAAAGCTATTACGTGGTACACCACACTTACTATTACGTGGTTCACCACAACACTCGTCTTATGGCGTGGCTCACCACAGTTGAACTTTTTCACCAAATCATGCCATAACGCGCCAAAATTTGGCCGAAGTTGCAGCTATAGTTCTATATGTTTAGAACTCAAAGCACACATAACGTTTTAAAAATGATGCTGAACGAGTAGGCTCTGTGCCGATTTTTTTCAAAAGCGAAGCTAGTTTTTGTATTTTCATGTTTTTGTTGTACTATACACGAACATTTTTCGGACGTTTGTCTGTAATGGAAAATATACACACACACACGAACGCAAAACCGCTGTATACGAAAATATGTACATTAGGCCGGGTCGATTTTTTCCCCGACCAAGCGTATAGCAGGAAAGTAATCTACGGTCAATTCTAAGATATTTTGCTGAAGAAACCATAGGTCTAAAATCAAAATCGAGCTTCCGGTTTTCGACGTGAAACTTTTCATAACATATATTTCGAAAAATATGCTGAACTCAATTCGATAGATAACACAGGCCTACAACGAACAACCTTTCATAATAATAAGAAGTGCTTCCATTAGATTTTTGTCTGCTGAAAAATTGAAAAATACCGAAAAAATTCCATCACGTCACAGTTTCGAGAAAACCACGCATTCAGCTTTTTTGTCCCATCATTTTTTCGTACACGTTTTTCTAAAATGTGGTACCCCATATTTAAAATTTTTAAACGATAAGGCCTTCTAAGATAATTAGATTATTAACTAATATCAAAAGCAACACAAGTTTTTAACAATTAATGGTTCAAAATGATGCTCGAAGTCGAAAAACTTTGATTTTTCTTGAAAGAATTCAGTTTTTTTTACTTTCAACGAACTTATCTTAATCTCTACTTGTGTTATTTTCAAAATCTGTTTGTAGGATCGAAGAATAATCAATTGTATGCAAATTTCTTCAAAATTGAAAATGTTCCCCTAAGTTTTCGCAGAGAAATAACCATTCTTACGAAAGCATTCAATTCGAAAAATGTAACATGTTGCAATTGGAAAATCACTTGTTTTTCTTTTTAAAAAGTCAAAGGCGAAGAGATTGGAATTTTCCTAAAAGTTTAGAAACATTCCCTGAACGATATGCGAGTAGTTCTATTCTGCCGTTTTACTAGTGTCAATTTCACTATTAATAGTTCTTCTTATACCCTTGAATTATTTTGTTAAAAATTAGCAATGCACAGTGGCGGATCCTGGATTTGGTCAAGGGAGGGGTCCTAGAAGGTAAGCAGCAGGTTAATTGAAGGGGGGCCGGACCCGATATCGTCCTCCGTGGATCTGCGACTGGCCATTCAAGTATTGTGGGAAACAATTACATCTATTTAAACACAACCCTCTTATTCAATACTAACCACGAAACTTGTTTGTACCCATCTTCAGCAGGGTACAAGTTATCTTTTCGAAGGAGTTGAGCTATCTTGACGAAATTCGGTATGGAGGTGCAGGGCGACATTGAGTAATATGAATTATGCAAATGCATTGGAAACCAATTTTTTGGTACTCCACACTTGGAGTGCATGTGCAATAAACTATGGATTGGCTCAAATATCCAATTTTTGAAGATATATTCGAAACAATTTGATATTTTAATGAAATGCTGTTTTTATAGTAATAAAATTCAATTTTCAAATGACTTGGAAAAATAGGGCTGTGGCATTAAGTTTTTGGAAAAATCGGCTCTTGACCAGCTCACAATTAAAGGGAATTGCTTGACAAAGATGTTCTGAGCATGTGAATTCACATGCCGAATTTAGTCCAAATCCTATGACTTTAGTGTAAGACATTTTTTCCAAACGTTTGCCGCCCTTTGTCATTTTAAAATAGCCATTTTACCTAAAAAAATTAATATCAAATTAACTTCGAAATATTTCAAAAATTGAAGTGAATTTTGATATTTTAAACAACAGCCTATGTGAGCACTCCTGAAAAATTATGGTCCGATCTGCCATTCTCAAATTATGTTACTCTTCCCCTACTCCATACCTGATTTTCAAGATAGCTCAATCCCTTCCGAATAAGTAATTGCACCACTGCCTAACTGGTACAACAAGTTTAGTGCGTTGTTTGCCAATAAGAGGTTTGTTCTAATAGATTAATTTTTCCCACATACTTGAGCCATCCATCCACGGACATTCGGTCAGTAGCCAACTCCTTCAAAATTAACTGCTGTACCCTCTAAGACCCCTGGGTGACCAAATCCAAGATCCGCCATGTGATTGTAATTTTTACAAAATAATTGCAGGGTATAAGAGAACTTTAAATAGTGAAATTGTTCCCACAACTACTAAAATGGCCAGATAGACACGAGGACGATATCGTTCAGGCAGCTTTCAAATTTGGAAAATCCAATCTCTTACCTTTAGACCCCTCCTTAAAAAGACAAATCAAGTGATTTTCCAATTGCAAATGTTACATTTTTAACAATTGAATGTTTCTAAGATGGTTATTTAAGACTTAGGAACATATTAATTTTAAGAAATTTGAAATTGAATCTTATCCTAAAACAGTTTTGAGAATAACACATGATTAAATCGTTCAGGTTGAAAGTAAATTAAAACTAATATCTTTTAAGAAAAATTCAAAGTTTTCGCTTCGAGCTTTTTGAACATAATTGTAAAAACAAGTGATTCTTCATTGCAATATGTTAATAATTAATTATTAGAAGCCTTATCGTTAAAAGTATTTCTCTAAAATGGGGACCACATTTTAAAAACTGTTCTGAAGAAATGATGGCAAATACAATTGTTTTCTTCGAAACTACTAGAATTTTTTCGATTTCATTTTCAGAAAAAACACTAATGTAGATTATTATTAGAAAGGTGTTCGTTGAGCCAGTTAAACGAATAATTCTGATATTCTTTCGAAGAAATTTATCAAAGTTTTTCGAAACTCGGAGCTCGATTTTGATTTTAGACCTATGGTATTGTTCGCAAAATACTTAGATTCGTAGTTGCTTTCTGCATATTGGTCAGTTTTTTTACCCATCAAATGACCCCTAATTAATATCTTAGAACTAAGCTGCAACTTCGCCAAAATTTTAATATAGTGGTACCACATTTACATTAACGTGGTTACACAAAAATCGGTATGGTGGTTCAAAAAGTTGAATGCTGGTTTTCATCGCAAACTGCCATAACGGCCAATTGCCGAAGTTCGTATAGTTCGGTATATGGTCATATACTTCAGCTATTCGAAAAATGACGTATTGAGAAAATGTCAGTGTGCTTATTTATTATGAAAGGTTATGTCGACGTCGAAGGCTCTGCCTGCTTAACTCAATTGAGTTCAGCATATTTTTCGAAATATATGTTATGAAAAGTTTCACGTCGAAAACCGGAAGCTCGATTTTGATTTTAGACCTATGGTTTCTTCAGCAAAATATCTTAGAATTGACCGTAGATTACTTTCCTGCTATACGCTTGGTCATGTTTTTTTACCCCATACAAATCGACCCGCCCTAATGTACATATCATATAGAACTATAGCTGCAACTTCGGCCAAAAGCTATTACGTGGTACACCACACTTACTATTACGTGGTTCACCACAACACTCGGCTTATGGCGTGGTTCACCTCAGTTGAACTTTTTCACCAAATCATGCCATAACGCGCCAAAATTTGGCCGAAGTTGCAGCTATAGTTCTATATGGTACATATACACTTAGCTATTCGAAAATGACGTATTGAGAAAATGTTCAGTGGCTTTTTATCATATAGTACTATAGGTCTAACTGTCGACGTCGAAAGGCCTCTGCCGCTAATAAGAAACTCCCCATTAGGCAGGGATAGGAAACTCAACTCTTTCAAGAAATTCACCAAAAAGCTACCAACAAAAACCTTAAACAGGAATAGGAAATTCAACTCTTTCGAGAAATTCACCAGAAAGCTACCAACAACAATACGGGCAGACAAAAAGTGGCACTATGATGCCACTTGCAAGAAAATTATAAAAGAAACACGGCGTCGGCTCTGTTTTTAATATTGCTTGAAAAGTTCATAATTGAAACTTTACTAAATGTATTACGATATGTTTTTGCTCAATGTGCACGAATGTTTTCATTTTGTAATAAATTGACAAACATTTTTGACTACGGCTACGAATTTGATTGTACATAGAATTTAGTATTTTGCTGAAACAGTGTGATCAAAAAGTTATGTGGACAAGGTAGGACTAAAAGAACAATTTCTATTTCCCCTTAATATTGAAAATCCTTGATTAGTTTTATGTTTTTAAAGCTTTTCATGGCATTTTATGAGTTTGGTAGATATTTTATATGTAATGTACTCGAAAATCGCCCAAAATTAAAAATAAAAGTGGCAATGCATTTCACCACAGCAGAGCTAAAGATTTCGCTGCCATAGCGTGCTTCTCTTTTCCTCATGCTATATGCCTATGTTGAAGCAGCGTAGCTCTAACACATTGCAGGGATTAGGAAGAAGAAGAGTTAGACCTATAGTACTATATGCTTTTTATATCTTGTGAAGTAAAGAGAAAATTCTGTAGGTATATAAAACAATATTATTAATCATACATATTTGCACACTGCTAAATTGAAAAAGCATCCTACGCAATTATAGTTATGTATTGATCGTTTGAATTCTTTTCGCCGTGACAGCAAAGCAGCCGTTAGATCAATTTTTATATGAAGTAGAAGCTCTTGGAATTCCGTACATTGCAATTGGGCGTTCAACGTAACACCTGAGCAAACTATTTCCAAATTTTCCGTGGTAAAAATTTCTTCCAGTTTCACATTCGGGCCTATTACGGTTGTCGCCGCTATCGTCGTCGACGACTTAGCAACGATGTCGTCGTCGCCGTCGCTTCGCCCCTTAATAGCTATTACGGTACTAGTTCGAGACGACGACGACGAATTTTAAATGAAATTGGTAGCACTTTTATTTTTTATTCGGAAAATGGAACCAATCTTATGAAAATTTGTTTAATAGTTTTAAGAGTAAAAAAAATTTTGAAAGCTCAAGCAAAAATTAAAGAAATTCAAGTAATTACCAGAGGAGAATTTTAAGACAAAGATTGGATATTTTAAGTTTGCATGGGAGGACAAGGTGAATTCATTTTTGACGAAATGACTTCCCATTCTTCCTTAAAATTGCCTTTTCGCTAACCTCTTGCCATACTTGGGTTCTTTTCAAGCTGGCTCACTATTGAGTGAAATAGTTTTCATTTTATTACTTTTATCGCACTGCTCGCCTGCTAGTCGTCACCTAAAAAAGTAGCGACAGAAAGCGACGAGAAGCGACTCTCGCGGCGACTACGGTAATAGGTATTTAGCGACAACGACGACAATATTGCGTCGACGGCGACTACTGTAATACGAATCTGTCGCTTCGTCTATTTTTTGCTATAAACAGAATAAGGGCGTCAGCGAATATTCGCTCGACGTCGTTGCTTAAAATGCACACGGTTATACGAAGTTGCCCACAACACAGCGAATTTCGCCGCGTCAAAACGCCACAATAGCTCTAATTCTAATGGTAGCGCCGGCGACTGGCGAATCGCAGAATTTACACATCAAAAAACATATGCATTTGTATAAAATCTTTGAGATTTTGTTTCGAAAATGAGGGTTTGTACTTTCTGCTGGCAATGACTTATATTTTCAATCATAGTTTTTCGAAATTCTGAAAACAACATGAGTTCGCCATTCGCTGTCATTGTGTTTACCCGCGCGAATTCTTCGGCGTATTCGCCTGGCGAATATTCGCTTACGCCCTTATTCTGTTTATAGCATTTAGCGTCGACGGCGACTACCGTAATAGGCCCGATTTTGTATGGTGAGTGGCCTACGGGGAAGGGAGAGGGGTTTTTGTCTACCGTACCGGTGACCAGTGCTCGGACTTGAACATTTTTAAAGGTGGTAGATTTTTAAAGAAGAATTGGTAGATTTATATAAAAAGTGGTAGATTTAAAGTTGGTTAAAATAGTAATAAAATATATCACATCTGATCATGTAGAAAATTGGGAAACTTAAATGTTTTTATGTATTTTCTCTTATTATAAAAAATGTGTCAATATTTATTGGATGTCGTTAAGCGCCAATACTGTCATTCTTGACAATATTCTTGACAATAGGATGCTGCCAACATATTATTCAATAATACATAACATTGAACCACATATTTTATGTTCTCAATTATTCTAAATGATCCGGGGCGGGCATGAGAGCTCCATGGAGCTCTGAGAGTAAAAACTTGTGTAGCAACACAAAAAGCAGCGACAGAGAAGAGAACGAAAAATTTGTCAGTGAGAGAAAATTAACCAATCAGAAAAGGCTGTAGCTACATTCTAAAAAGAGAAATCAAGCGAAAAGTTTTTAACGTAGCATGCATTGCATAGTTCTGCTTATGAAATAATTTGTTTTCCACTCAGCCTGTTATTCGCCGCATTCAAGTTTCAATTTTTTCAAAAATTTTTAATTTCCTTAACATTTTTCTCAGTGCAGAGTTGCCCACCCCTGTAAATGATCATAAAATAAACATTGCATAATAAACAAATGCATAAATAAGTAAAAAAAAAAGAAGTAGTAGAAAGTGGTACAAAGTGAAATTAGTGGTTCAATTAAAGTTCAATATGGCGGCGAAAAATGCAATCGTAAATGAAGTGTCGCCGAGAGACATTTTTTTACATGCTCTACATCCATATTTTTTTACAAGCTAAATGGGCATCGTGAACTTTATTCGAAAAAATTTTGTGTACATGTCGTAACTGTCCCTCTCTTGATAGTTGGAAATCGCATATGTGTGAGTGAACATCAAAATACTTGCATTTGTGTTGGTAACATTTCGAAGCAGATTTTGCTGGGATGCTCACGCGAAGGAAACATCGAAAGAGAATTTCAAAACATTTTCTAGCTACTGTCTTGCTAGTCTGAATCAGTGCTGTCGTTTTCGTATCATCTAAAGTAGCAAAACGCTTTTAAAATGGTAGTTTTTATAAACTAAACGGAGTATATTAAAAATTTATTCACGCTTCTTTAATTCTTCAATATGCGCCAAAAATTTTATACCGTCAAAGTCGGCGTCCATTTTTGTTTTGAGAAATATGCCGCAATCAGCAGTTCTCGCATTTACTTTGTTCATTTCTCTGGCGAAGTAAAGCCGGAACGTCGCAAGCAACCCTGCGCACTCAATACTTTTTGATTACTTGACATTAGTGGGACTCATGCAGCTTCGCAAATTGTGGGAAATGAGAAATTTATCACACAACTGTCAAAATTTATATGAAAATTTACGATGGGAAAAGTTGCGAAGGCATTTGCGAAGCTGCATGAGTACCACTATTATACAGAGAAACTAAAGTAATTACTTCGTGGTAATTTTCGATTTTTCCTGGATATGTTCCTCATGGGCACTTTACTTACTTCATATATCAGTATAGGCTTTAAGCAATAAAAGAAAAATGAAAACTAGTTAGGATTTTACCGTCGAAAACCTCGAAAACTTGCAAATCAAGAAAGCTAAAAACGAACTGAATCAAACCTTTTTATTCAACGAAATCCGCTTCTTTAACTTGTTACATGTTCGGTAGCTAATAGTCACCGCGCAATTAAGCGCTTCGTTTTCGAAAGAGTCTTTGGAGGCTCTTGTTATTTGTACTCTTTGCCTGTGACGTAGAAATCTTACAAGAGAGAATCGTTGTTGTTCTTTTGCATGTTAAGCCCGAACTCACAATCTTGCTTTTGCATGGGAAAATAACAACAATTCGAAATTTAAATGTTACCAAATAGCTGTACCCGAAGTGGCGCTATTTTGCTCTCTTTGTATCATGGAATCCATCGATAAGCTTGATAAACGAAAGAGAGCACAACCAAATAGACCAATCAGTAGTAGATACAACCAATTAGTTATAGAAAGACGTTGTTTGTTAAATTCGGTATCAATCCCTCCTTCTATTCCATACATTCAAATAAGATGTTTTCCAATTTAGTTATACATTAATAATACATTTCAACAGAACATTTATTATCCATAAAAATATCAGAGTAAAACCGTGACTTTATTAAAAATTTTTTTTCTTGAATAATTTGGAAAATGTATTTTTTTAAAACGAAAATGCACTTTCATAGTACGAAAAATATCAACCGCGATCTAGAATTTCGAAATCGAATAGCTATATTTGCGCAACACCTCTCTCTTTATATACTTCGAAATTTCATGTGTGTGCGTTAGTGTATGTCGAAAGGAAATGCTCATTGCTAAAGAAACGAATTTTAGTATCGTTCACTCGTTAGCCTTGCCCAGTCGTGTTTGTTCTGTTATATTTTTTTGGTAAATACAATTTAATTTGTTTTTGTTATTTGAAGTTACTTTTAAGTTATCAGTTAGTTAATGTAACGAATGACGAACTGAAAACTCGTTGAAAGGATGCAATAGTGCGTAGTGTCCCATGGTTATAATGTGCGATTTAATGATTCGAATGAAGAAGACAACGATGTGTAGTTATTGTTAAGGTTTCTTTGATTCTTGTTTATTTTATTTTGAAAACCGGTCATTACAGCCAGCATCACTGTTTCGTTTTATTCGAACTGAAAGAAAAGTCGTTAATGCAGTTTTGAGATAATACAATTACATATAAATGAAGCTGAATATACTTAAATTAGTGTTTACACAGAAGTTTGCATGAAGGAATTAGAACCAGTGCTGCCGAGATGTTACTATAGTACTACTATTTGGTTGTAAATAAACTTTGTTATAGGTAGCTTCTTTGTGCGGTGAAAATTAACTGTCTGGTAAACCTAGGAAAACTTTTTTATTCGCATACTTTTATCTGTTTCTTCATGTTCAAATACAACTATTTCCTGTTGTTAAACGCCAAAAAACAGTCATCTTCTAATAGCGGATATACACACGTCAAATGTCTGTCGGACATTGAGAGTGCATTAGTGAAAAACGACACACGTATAGTGTTTGTGTGCCGTTTTTCACTCATACACTCTCAATGTCTGACAGACATTTGACGTGTGTATATCCGCCATAAGAACACGTTGGTTTGAGAAGTCGCGCCCTCGTGTACGATAGGTCATTGTAGCTTTGTATTTTAAAAGTAGCCACAATTAAAGTCAAACGGCAACGCTGATTTCGACTGTGTGGTTGTATGTTTCGCTTTTGTTCATATTCATGTACATGTGTGTTATGTACCGTTTATATAAAAATTCGTTGCTATGTGGATTGATGTAACTGTTTTGAGCCGATCATGTACGAGAGTGTTTAATGTATTTACGTCTGATACTCGTTTGTTGTTTTCAGAGTTGAGAGTTCAGTGCCGCAAGACGCATCGAGGTTTTTGCATGAAATAAGCGCAATAAGTGGTAAAACGTAGTTCGCAATCATTTTGGTACTCATCAAGTTGAGTTGTCACTGTTCTCGTTTTTGCTTTTATGAGTGGAAGGATGCGGCAAAACTACACAGTTCATTGCGATTGGTTTTTCGGTTTCTTTGTCCTACTAGTAGGAAGTAACTTTATATTGAGTACTCGGTAGTTCGAAACTATTTGTCAAATTGTGTTGTGTCTAGCGTTTGATGTTACGCCATTTTGTTAGTTTAAAGGAAAATTTGCTTGTCGATCGACAATTTTGCTTAGTTTATTTTTTATTTTTTACGCGTGATGTGTGCTTCACTTTTAATTGACGTGATAAAGGTAATTTATGTTTAAAAGCTTGTTTTTAGTGTGTAAGAGGATTTAAACTATAGATTGTAAAGGCTCAAGATATGTAAATGTACAAAAATATTTAAGTTGCCTGAATTGAGGGATCCATTGGTAATGATGCGGTTCATTATTAGATATAACTTCAAGAGGCTATGTTGGGGTTGGGGAGATAGTGTAATAACGACGATTCAAAAACAAATTTGAGCAAAAGTAATGATGCCGTTTTCTATAAAACGTGTTTTACTTATCAAAAATACCTATTTTGGATTTTGAGATTAGTGATGCCACGAATAGTGGATTTGGCCGAATACCGAATACCGAATATTCGGTCAACCTCTCGGCCGAATAACGAATATTCGGCAACCGAATATTCGGCACGTAGCAAAGACAGCTTGAGCCTACTCGCGACTAGCTGGAGTCAAGGCAAAAACTGCCATTGAAAAATTTGCCCACTGTTTATAATGTTTTCGAAGAAAATTTAGAAGAAGCTAGCGTACATTTAATATTTCTAAAGAATAAAAAGCAAATCTGCTGTATTTTTAGATCTCGCTAATTAATTTTTTTTACGTTATTGTGAGAAAAACTTAATTTGTAGTTACTGCTGATTTTTTTAATAAGTTATTTCTACTATTCGGTATTCGGCCGAATATTTTAACTATTCGGCCGAATACCGAATACTGAAAAATGACGCCGAATAGGCCGAATACCGAATAGTGGCCGAATATTCGTGGCATCACTATTTGAGATTATCCGTTGGATCAATTTTCGGAGAACACAGCGGGTATGGAAAAATAGCGAGAGAGGAAGAAAGAGAGAGAAAGAAAGGGATAGAGAGAGCGAGAAAAAACAGAGAGAGAGAGAGAGAGAGAGAAGGAGAGAGAGCGAGAAAAAGGGAGAAAGAGAACGAGAAACAAAAAAAGGAAGAGAAAAAAAGAGAAAGGGAGATAGAACGAGAGAAAGAGAGAGAAACTTCTTTGCGACTTTGACATCCCAGTAGGAATATGTAAGGTTTAGCGATTAACTTTTTCATAATCACCCCTACTCTGAATAATATTTCACGTGAAATTTCCCGCCAGTTTAAATAGATATTTGTATTGAAACTGGCGGAAAAATTCACGTGAAATATTATTCAGAATAGGGGTGAATAGCTTCTATGTACAAATGTGGAATTCATTGCTGAAAATTAACATTGTGATGTTATAGGAATTCTAAGGTCTTATTTTAATTTAGTTTTCGGTCCGCTACCGCCGAAATCTTCATTTGAAAATCATTAATGAATTCATAGAACATATTCATGCAAGAATGAATTGCCGACTGGGTTGTTAGATTGGGCTGAAATTCCTATTGATTTCGATAAAGTCACAGACTGAAAAATTACTGGAATATTAACCGTTAGTGAAGTGCTTTGTTTCTTTAGTATATTTTACTTAATACATTCAATATTCATATTAATTGACAAAGCACTTATTCACTTAAAGATTTCAATGGTCATGATAATGATGCCAACTTTGACAATTTTCTTCAAGTTTTCAAGAGGTTTCGTTATGGAAGCAATAATTATTGAGCCTTCTCATTCAAATCATATAAAATCGAAATCGATTTTGGAGTAGTAGATATAAAAATGAATTTTTCATCATAAAATCGTTGCGCCCTCGATCATCTTTTATCGTTACCTTAATGTAGAAAGGCCATAACTAACAAATTTAGAATTTTACAGGAGAGAGAAAAACTTAATTAAAACAAAAAAAAATAAAGAAATGAAATTTCTTTTGATGCAGTTTAAGTTTAAAACCATAGAAAAATGGAGTACTCAAACAAAGTTGTATTCTTTTTATATATATAACGAGCAAAATGGCGCAAAAAATTTTTTGTGCACTCGGTTTAGCGAGCAACATAAGAAATCAGTGAAAAAGCATAAAGAGAAACAAAGAGGAATCCAAGAAATAGTTAAGCGAGGAGTCTAAAAGTGCGTGTGCTGCGCCAACTGCCGCAAGCAGTCAATGTATGAAAAGTAATGTTCAATTTTGCGTGACCTGCGTGAAATCGAAAAAGCGCAGGCGCTGTTGGACTTACCGCTTTAATTGTGCACAGTTGTTCAGTGATGTCAATTTTTAATCCCCCACTTAAATATACGTTAGTAGAAATCAGTCGCGTACCAACCTTGGGGCTAAGAGGGACTTTGCCCCACCACGATTCTTGGTCTTAGGTGGAAGGAACTACGAAAATTAAAAGGAAAAAATTGTGGAAAATTCTTTGCCCCACCCGGGGTAAGTTGGATTGCTACTATATTGCTGGTATAAACCAGACTCGCCATGTAATCAAGCAAAAGATTTCTCAAACCCCTCCCCCTTTTTTAACGCAAAAATACATTTTTCTACTGGCAACACTGCAGTTGTTTACTCATCATCATTACTCTTTGACAGTAAACTCTCAATTCAATTCATCAAATTTTCTTTGAATTTTTGTTAAAAAACGGGTTTTCAGCAAACTTTAAACTAACGGTCTTCCGTAAATAAAGCATTCTGAGAAATATTTTGGACTACATGTTGAATAATTTCATATCTAGAAGCTGTAAAATATATCGCGCAATTGAAAAGACCTAGGTTAGTTTTAAGTTTTTTACTCTGTTAACATAGACGTTATGTATATGTTTAATATGAACCAAAATGAAGAGTTGCTATGTTTTTTTTTTTTTTTTTTTTTTTTTTTTTTTTTTTTTTTGCTATAATAATTCTTTTGAAATAAAAAATTGTTTATAAGCCCAATTTATAATTTTAATCTCTTACAATAAGAAAAAAATGATTTTATGATGGTACTCAATTTAACGAGAAATTCGATTTAACGAGAAGTGTTGGCAACATTGAGCTCGTTAAATCGGAAATCTCCTGTATAGGGCTTTTTGAATCAAGTGAAAGGCTCCACGTCATGTAGGAGTGTAGGTCTAACTGTCGACGTCGAAAAGCCTCTGCCGCTAATAAGAAATTCACCATAAGGCAGGTATAGGAAATTAAACTCTTTCGAGAAATTCACCAAAATGCTACCAGCAAAAACCTCAAGCAGGAATAGGAATTTCAACTCTTTCGAGAAATTCACCAAAATGCTACCAACAACAATACGGGTAGCACTATGATGCCACTTGCAAGAAAATTAGCAAAGAAACATGGCGTCGGCTCGGGTTTTTTATATAACTTTAAAATTTAAAATTGAAGCTTTAATTAATGTATTACGATATGTTTTTGCTTAATGTGTACGAATGTTTTCATTTTGTAATAAATTGACATACATTTTGACTACGGCTACGAATTTGATTGTACATAGAATTTAGTATTTTTGCTGAAACAGTGTGATCAAAAAGTTATGTGGACAGGGTAGGACTAAAAAAACAATTTCTATTTCTCCTTGATATTGATTTTTATGTTTTTCAAGTTTTTCATAGTATGTTATGATTTTACTAGTCACTGGGTGTCGCGGATCGGTCCCTTTCCTATCCAAGACGCTGGCGAATTTAACATTACGATCTCATTGCCGGGGCGGGTTGTCTTTTTATACGCCATCCTTAGGCAGTCATTTCGCTAGCGAAAAGTGGCAGGAAAATGGCCTAGCACCAGCGACTGAGAAAAAAGAAATTTATTTTGTGTTTTGATTTTTTTAAATTTATTTTATTATATTTTTTTTGTTTATCGATTTTTTATTGTATATCTTTTTTATCTTCTCTTAAAAATTTCTCGCCTCCACCGATCCTCGAACCACTGACCACCAGATCGCTGGGCGAACGCCTTAACCATTACGCTAAACGAATGAATTTAATTTCTTGGTCAAAATGCTTACTTGAGTTTGGCGTTGCTCAGATTTTGGGAAACGTATTTAACGAATTTTTTCACTCCAAAATTTTTTTTACTTGAAAATGAACGTGTCCACACTATCGTAGTCTTGCTTCGCGCATTTTATCAGCTATGGAGGGACTCCATATCGATTTCTGATCGTGTCGTTTGGTATCCGATCATGACGTGTCAGCCCGGAGACCCAACGAAGCATCTTTGTTTCCATGACACTGAGCCAACGTTCCGCTTCTTTCGTTATTGGCCAACACTCTGAACTGTAAAGGGCAACAGGCCTAATGATCGTGCGATAAATCTTAGATTTTAAACGGTCGGGTATCTTTTTTATCGCATAGCACGCCAGTTGTTGAGCGCCACTTCAACCAACCAGCGTTGACTCTTTCAGTAATTTCACGTGTTGTTTTTCCATTAGCAGTGATCGTTGAACTAAGGTATTTAAATTTGTCAGTTCTTGTTAACTCAGTGTCATTTATCGGGATGGTTCCTGTTTCGCTTGACTTTGTTGTCAAGTATTCGGTTTTGTTGATATTCGTCGAAGCAAGAAGAACGTCGTCGGCATAGAGCAGGGTCCAGGGAGTTGTTCTTTGGAGATCAGCTGTAATTGTATCCATTACCAAAACAAAAAAAAGTGGGGACAATGCTGAACCTTGGTGAACGCCGACAGTAACTTAAAAGTCAGAAGAAATTCCAACTGCGGTCTGCACTCGGCTTCTGGGATTAACATACAGGAGTTTTACCAATTCCACTAACTGTTCTGGTACTGAGGGTTTCCTAAGTGAATACCAGATAAGATCGTGTGGAACACGATCAAATGCCTTCTCTTAGTCGAGAAAGGCAACAATAAGTGGAATTTGCTTTTCTCGAAGTTTTTCCAGCAAAAGTCTAGCTGCGTGAATTGCATCAGTCGTGCCACAGTTCTTAACGAACCCGGTTTGGTTTACTTTTAGACTGAATTTTTCACGAATTTGCTTGTTGAGTATACACGGAGAGAAATAAGTTCCCGAAATATAATTGGAACCAATTACATATGTGATTGGAGCCTTGCCCCGATTGCATTATTAATTGGAGCCAATTACAATATAATTAGAAAATGAAAAATACTCAATTACTTATATAATTGCATTTAAATTTATCATATATGTAATTGCGTTCTGAATACATATGTAATTACATCTGATTACTTTTACAATTTAAAGCGTTGATGCAATTATATATATGATTGTATTTATTTTACAGTTTGTTCTTATATTTCTCAAATGGTTTATAATTTCGATCGTTTATAACGTGTTTGAATTTTCAAAATCCTTAGACACTCCAAGGGGCAGGTGGACCACGAATATGACGTGGTGAAATATATTCCGCTCAATCGTGGAGAATTCCCCTTTTTATATTGCTATATAGAATGTATTTTAAATTGCAGGGGATCACAAATTTAATTAGACGCAATTATGTATATAATTCGATACAATTACATACATCATTGCAGCCGATTATATATTTAATTGGACGGAATTATATGTAATTGAAATTATTTTTTTTATCAATTGATACAATTACATATATAATTGAGGCAATGAAAAATATAATTGGACGCAATTATGAAAATATAATTGCATCATACCCAATTACATATGTAATCCCTGCAAAATTGTATAATTGGGTATGTGATATTTTTTCTCTGCGTGTACGTTCAAAGATTTTCATAGTGTGAGACAGAAGCCTTATTGGTCTATAATTTAAGCAATCAGCAGGATTACCTTTCTTTTTCCATACTGGAACAGTTGTACTTAATAACCAGTCTGAGGGGGTTTTCTTCTCTTAAATTATTCGGTTAAATAACTCCATTATCCAAGAGTGAAAATTACCATACTTCCATATTTCAGCCGGCACATCATCAGGTCCATTAGCCTTCCCAGTCTTTATTTTGTTTATAGCTTCTTCTACTTCTTCCAGTGAAAATATTTGAATTGGACCACTTGTAATATCTGCAGTTGGGATAGGTGGATGCGGGAACTCTTCTGTTGATATTTTTTCAATATATTTCCGCCATCGTTCACAGCACTTTTTGTAGTCCATTTTCGTCATTTACACCATGGAATTTTTCAATGTCTTCAGAGGAGCGCTGACGGGATTTCACAAGACGATAGACATTACGTTCGCCATCTCTCGTATCTAGAAGTTCATAAAGTTCAGCAAAGTTCTATTTGCTAGAAAACTTTTATAGAGACCCTTTTTCTCATTCACCTTAGTTCGGACCTCGTCGGTCCAAAGCCATGTCTCTCTATCAATTTTCATTTTGCCTGGTTTTGTTGTTCCGAGCTTCGATCGTCCAACACTTTGAATATTTTGAACTGTAGATTTTCAAGTTTCTTCAACAGATGAGATCGGTAGTAGTAATATATGTGGGATAATCCCATTTTATTTCACTTTGAATTTCCACCACTTAATGCTTGCTGGTCCATTTTTGGTATTTCTGAACTTTCTGGGGGGTCTACGAGGGTATCACACACAACAGGGCGGTGCTGCGGAGCAATTGTCTCCGAAGGGATAACTTTTGCGTCAAGCAGTGATTTAAGGTCATGACGTCTTACAAGTATGAAGTCAATTTGAGACTTGTTATTTCCATTGTAGTACGTTCTAAGATGAGTGTTGTATTTCAAAAAACGGTTTTTGATAGGTAGATGACGTTTGAGACATTTTATTGTGCCTCTTACAAACATATATATATAAAAGCTTTTTCTGGAGATTATTTTCCGAGTCAGTAGAAACACACTGCCAACATCTATTTAAAAGAAGTAGGTAAACAAATACATAAAAATATTTAATAGGAAGTAAAGAATACAAAATTTACCATATTATAGCTCCCCCGAAACCATGGAATGTTTTTTGCGCGGTCTGAGGCAGCGAAATAGTTGCGGCATTGGCTATTTTGCTATACCTTCGTCTGTGAGGTTGTTTTCTCTAAAAGAGCATTTATGAAGCGCAATTTTAAAGTCGCAATAACAGCATCCTCGCGCCAGGCTGATATTTCGAACCTCTAAAGCAAAGCTTTTTGCATTTTTTCATTTGCTTAGCATAAAAGTTTCAAACTCGCAGGCTCCCAACGACGTATTTTTATTCTGAGGGACACAATGGTTGTTACAAAGTAAGCAAAATACGTGATCTTTTCGCTCTGAAGAATTTCAATCGCTTTTCCTATAGGTTCCATAAGCTTAATAAATTCCTGAGTATTCAATGTCATCATTGAAAATGGCAAGACAATTCGGGTAAGCTTGTTTTGTATTGCAGCAACTTGTTCCCGGCACTTTAAAACGAGTTCCACCTTGTTACGCACGGAGTAATCAAAGTTGTGCTTATAACTGCATTGATTATTTCTGAAGATTTTGGTCGATTAGGTACACTTGTTCCAAACCTGTACCTATACACACAGAAAAACTGACTACGAAAAATTCCAATTATTGGCGATTGTTAAAATCGATTCATTGGCATTTTAATGGCCACAATTAAAAATTTCAAACAAATTACAAAACTTGGGAAAAGTTCGTAATATTAAATTTAAACAAACTTTTGACTGTTTTGCTATATTAATCACCAAAATTTAACACTTAACAAAACTTTGTTTGATTATTTTGTTATATCAATTAATGCAAATATGAACACTTAACAAACCGTTGCACTATAGTTCAGAAGACCACTTTATACGGAACAAAGTCATTTTTATTATTCCTATAGGTTTAAGATACTTCAAATAAGAAAAAAAATATTATAAAAATATGATAGCTGGCAACCCTTTTGTCCCACGTACGGGACGTCAAAACTGTTGTAAGCGAAGTATTAATTCCCATTTATTTAAGTTGCCTTCAATTTTGTGCTGTAGTCTTTTGAAGTGCATAATTTTTTTCGACCTTTTCTTTTTATTAATTTTGTGTTTCTTGGAGTAGTAGTAACGGGATTGTCACGGATTGGCGAAAAATTATATATTTTTGGAAAGGCTGTAGTATCTACTTTCTTATGATCATAAAAATTTTCTGCAGATATTTGCCAATCATTTGTAAATA
The DNA here is from genome assembly GCA_020466095.1 of Chlorops oryzae. Lineage (NCBI taxonomy): Eukaryota > Metazoa > Arthropoda > Insecta > Diptera > Chloropidae > Chlorops > Chlorops oryzae. The sequence goes on from CM035808.1 coordinate 12,183,576, forward strand.
TATAATCTTTCAGAATCAATTACGATTAAAAACTCCAAAATTTTTCAATTTTGGGTCGATAAAAACAAAGAAAATTATGCTGTTTTGAATTGAGTCGCTTTAAAATTGAAACGACGTATTGGTGATGAAGAAATGGCATTAATAAAAAAAATGAAATTTTTTTTACAGTTTTAATAGTTTAAAAAATTTCATTTATGAGTTGGAGTAATGATTTATAAGTTACGAATTCCATATTATTTGAGCTAATTTATGTTAAAAAATCACTTAATAAAAAAAAACTGACACCAGATTTGGAATCGGCGACCCCAAAAAACCCCCTTGTGATAGTTTTTTGGAAAAAGATCAGTTTTAAAGAAATTTGGCCGCCATATTTGATCAGCCATTTCCTTTTTTGAAAATCGGATACCAGAATTGAAATCAGCGACCCCAAAAACCCCCTTACCAAAAAAATCGTTCTTATTGGAAGATTCCTTCATATTTTTGCTGCTTTTTGCTGGGCTTTCCGCCAATAGTGCGTTGATTGTTTTGTCATATCAAACAATGAAAGTGTTAGTGCATATAAATATTTGTCTAAAATTCTCATTAGCTTTATGCGGACTTAAATACAACAAGGGACAAAATAATCAAAAATTAGCTCACATATGTTTATGATGTTATAATGTATATTTATCTTCCGTAAACTGACTTCACAGACTTCAATTTTTGGAACAATTTTACTTTAGTGACATATGGGGGATTTTTTTTTGTTTTTTCCACTATATGTTAAATGACCCCCTGAGTTCGAATCTGCAATCCGTTTTTGGGGGTCGCGTCTGGCTTAGAAGATATAACGATTTGAAAATTGCCGAAAAAAGCACGAATTCTTAGATCATTTTAACTTTTGCGGCGTTGCCAGACTATTTAATTTGGATTTAAGAGCAAAATTCAGAAAATTTTGTATGAAATGTTGCCATATTTATAAAAAGTGTGGAATTAATTTTTTCTATATATAAAAAATGATTTAATGAAGGAAATAAATACAATTGAAATAAAGGATATATAAAAGCGCACACAAATACGATTGAATCAATGTGGCGGCATGCGAAAGCATTTTTGCCAAATTATTCTCGGAATAAGTCCTTCTTTCGAGGTAAATTGGCGAAATTCATGTTTTTGCAGGGGTGTAAAGCGAAAATTTTGGATCCGTTTGTGGAATTCTTTAAAGTAGCTGCAGAAGTATACCAACACGTAAGGGAGAGGCACCTTTCAGATGACGAATCCCACTCTAGCTACGCCATTGAAGTCGATGAAGAAGAAGGAAATTCAAATTAGAATTTCGGTTCGGCGAGGGAGTAACCCACCAATTGGTCCTTTTCAGGAGCAAGAGTTGAAATAGTGAAATTGATAAAGTGTTGGTGAAGTGAAGAAAACAAAGCAGCGCAGTTTTTCTTGTGGAAAACCTTAATTTTCTCCAATTTTTTTTAAAATTTTTCTCAATTTTTCTTTTTTTTTTAATTTCCCCATTTTTTCTCTATTTTTCTATTTTTGTCAATTTTTTCCCAATTTTCTCCATTTTTTTTCTTCATATTTTCTCAATTTTTATCTTTTTTTATTCGAATCATACAACAACTACTTAAATCTTCCAAATGGCAGATTTTTCCAAAACGTGAAGTCTGGTAGCGCTACGCTTTTGCTGCCAGTCAATTTCCATAGTGTTTTCATACAAACTTTAAATTGCGATATCTTCTAAACCATACGTGACTCCCCCCGAAAACGGATTGCATATTCGGGCTCAGGAAGGTGTTTTACGTATACTTGCCAAATTTAAGCCAAATCCCCCATATGTCACTAAAGTAAAATTAAGCCCAATTTTTATTATGGAATATGTAGATGAGGCAGTTTATCCTTTTTTTTTTTTATTTAAAATAATTGGTAGATTTTTAATACTTTCGATGGTTAATTTTGTTGAAATATTTCGTTAAGTGTTAATACTTTTCATTGTTAATATTACAAATCGTTGGTTGAAAAAGTTTGGTCAGTGCTAATATTTTTGATTGTTAATATTACAGTTTGTTGAGTGTTAATACTTCCATTAATTGTCGCAAACAAATGCATTGCTTGGGACAACGAAAAGTCTGATAGGCTGAGTTTTAACAATGAATTTGTTATATTGATTAAAAAATTGGTTGTAATTAATACAATTATTATAAGTATATACATATATACAATTATTTTTGTGAATGTAACAGATAAGAAGGAAGAGGAATGGAGGATGGATCAAATTACGTTTTGGAATATATGAAAAGTCGCCGGATTATTGAAAACGGCCTCGGATTCTTTGTTCTTTTTATGATATTTGAAAGTAAAATTGTATTTTTGATAATACAAATACAAATAACAAAGCCCAAGAATTTAGCAAATGTATTCACAATAATTTGACTTGCATACTTTACTTTCCTTTTTTTTATAATGAATTCCGTAACATCTTCATGCGATAACGTTCCACTTTCTCATTCACTGTTGTTATCAGAAACAGCCTCTGACGTCTTAACACACATAGTTCTGTCTTTTTCCTGGTGAGAAAAATTTTAAAAATCCTTTTAAAAAATCCTTTCAATTTTTCGAGAAAACTCCCGCGCCTGAATTCGATCCTTTGGATTGAATGAAAGGAAACAAAAGGAAACTTCAGGATTTTTATTCGATTTTTTTTTTTAGAAACTACGTTGGAATTTTGATATTCAAGTTTCCTTAAAATGTTGTTATAGATATGATTATAATCTTTCGAAGTAGGCATTGATTTATGATTAAAAACAAAACTTCAAATAAATGCAAACGAACAAAATTATCGACTTTGCCTCTGAAAATCTTCATTTAATTGAATAACAGCCTTTCAAAACCAAATAGTTAAGTTCGGTGCGGTTTTTGCACGGATGTGACAATCGGAACATATTGGTGAGTTTATCGGGCTATTATAACAGATTTTTTTTTATACCCATTATTCGTAAAAATAATTTGGACGACTTCTGGATTCAACAGGACGGGGCCATATGCCATACACATAGATAACAAAAAAAAATCAATATATTTCGATGTTGGACGCACATTCTCTGCTCGTGCTTCAAACAATTCTTGCTGCAGTAGTGGTTTGCAACTTTTGTTAATTTTTCAATAGATTTTTGGTATTTTTTGTGATTTCAGGAACATCGTTTTTTTCTTGAACGCAACATATCGGGAAGGTATTTATTTATCCAATTAATAGACGGCTTTTGGGTGTTTTCATTGGTTTTGGTTTTATCAGAAAGATCTTTCTTGATGTTTTCTTCCAAGTTCTGGTTTTCTCATCTATTGCAGCAGACTTCTTTAATAACAATATCAATGTCAGCCGATATTAGGTGGACTTAGTCGTCTTCGCGCCTGAAATAATCATGTTAGGTATCATAGTAGTATATCTCTGTATAAATAGTTAAGTTATATTTAGAAAATAAGATTTGAATAATTACTGCTAGTTCCCACCCAAAGGAAGATCCAGTAAAGAGAAGCAAAGTTTAAATAAAAAAAAAAAAAAGGTATAGTAAGACTGCGGAAACACCGGAACGAAACGAAACCGAAACAATTTGCTTTCAAAAACAACAGTACATTTGGCCTTATGAGAGCAACTTAATTCAAACGATTTTCAGGGGGTTTCTTGATTAACGAAAGGAAAACGGTTCGTTTGATCCGATGTGTTCGCATCCTAAGTAAATAAGTTAATATATTACCTTGCCGCCGAAAGGCCAGATTTCCATTTTCTTTGTATTTATATAGTGTGCCCGTCTCTATTCATAAAAAGTTCCTTTCGCTCGCTAGCTGTTTGTTGTTGCTAAGCATTTGTTTGTTATTATATTGTTTTAAAGATATTTTTCGAACGGACCTAAAAGAAATTTTTAAAATCAACTTTAAAAATAGTGTACTAGTTATTTGAAAATCCATTTTTAAAAAACTGTTTATAAAAAACGCAAGTAACTCTTTTATAAACCTCAAATCCAAACGATTAACCATTGCTTAAAAGTAAAGGTTTAGTAAACAAAACAATAAAAAAACTTATAAGCAGGGATCGAAAATAATAAATATGACATTGATTTTTTACCGAAAAAATCATTGGGCATTATTTGTTCTACGGAAACTTGAGATACACCAAAGTTATTGTTTTTTAAATACCTAAAAAAAAAAGAAAAACCTTAATTTGCAATTTTTATTTAAAAATTGAGATTTAATTATTAATTTCTAATTTTTTCTTATTTTCGAATACTTATATAAAAATTTAAAAATATCTCTTAAATTGTAAGATTTATTTATATATCATGGAATAAGTCTTACATATTGATTTTTATTTCAAAGTCAGAAAATAAGTCTTATTTTACGATATAAGTATACTTATTTTAAAATCGAAAAATAATAAGGGTCTTCCCTTAAACGTGTATTTGCCTCGAAAACTACGAAAAATCGTAAATCAAGAAGGCTTAGAAATTAATGAACGAAATTTTGTATGAAAAATTTTACACTTACGATTTTTCAATCTTTTCACTTTTAAGGGAATACCCTAAATAAAATTATTGTGCAATAATTGGCCAAAGTTTAGCAAAATTCTTCCTTTAAGACGAAATTAGGCAAATGCAATAATCCATAGTTGGTTCTAATGCAGTACTCAGTTATAAAATTTCTCGCTCGTTTCAATTAAGAACAGCCTTCTTGGCAATCATTATAGAACTGGGCATTTGAAAAAATTTTAAACACACTTTATATTGGGAACAAATATTTGTTCGTATAACATATTGGGCAGTAGAAAGTTCCAATTTTTTCAGCCTTCACATTAATGCAGGATGAATGCATTAATAGTAAATTACATTCGCTTGCGTTTCCGCATACCACTACATTTTTAATTGATTTATTTGCACAGAAGCATATGTTGGTGCCATGCCCATTCTCTACCTCAATATACATTTTTTTCAAAACTTTTTCGTATTTCATGCACGTAGTATACTTTTTCGGATTAACTTTCGATTTATTAATTAGATTTCTTAATGATTCTTTTATATTTCTCCTTACTGAGTTCCGTATGTACGGATATTGCCTTTTTGCAGGCCTAATCGCTCGCAACATCAGAGGATTCCACCACATCGGTGTCTTCAATAACATTGTTTGCATCGTTAGCCTTACTCGAGTCATAATTCAAGTTTTATATACGTTTATATTTAATCATAAATCGTTTCTTTGCTGTGTCTTGTTTTGGTAGATATTCATCATTCTCGAAAATTCAATGTATTGGTCGCCTACATTTTTGGGTGGCATTATTTCATGTGACAATAGTTCGCACGCTATTAATTCATTTGGAATATCTTTCAAATTATTTCGAAACATGAATGGCTTCAGGTATTTTTGCAGCAGAACAACAGCCTCCGACTTGTTAACTCGTACTCGTTTTTCCTTCTTTTCCTCAGGGTCATAATATAATTTTGTTAATTGCAACGCTCTGCACGCCGTGTTTCTTTGATAATTTTCTTGCAAGTGGCATCATAGTGCCACTTTGTGTCTACCCGTATTGTTGTTGGTAGCTTTCTGGTGAATTTCTCGAATTTGTTGAATTTCCTATTCCTGCTTAAGGTTTTTGTTGGTAGCTTTTTGGTGAATTTCCCCAATTTGTTGAATTTCCTATACCTGCCTAATGGTGTATTTCCCCATCGCGGCAGAGGCTTTTCGACGTCGACAGTTAGACCTACAGTCCTACATGGTGAAAACCTATAGATATTGAAAATTCAGTTGAAATTCCGGCGGCAGAATACACTCGAATTTTAGGGTTTCCATAGAAGTTTTGCCCACATAATAAGCTCTTGCATACCTATTGAGATCTTGAGGAAGGCGATCAAATGCCTTTTCTAAGTCAAGGAAGGCCATATGAAGTGGTACTTGTTTTTCGCGGTGTTTTTCCATTAAAAGTCGGGGGGCGTGAATTGCATCGGTGGTGCCACGGGTTTTAACGAATCCAGACTGGTTTTTCTTTAACCTGACTATTTCATGAATTTTTCAAACAAACTTTAATTAAAATTTTTTTACATTATTTATTTGCAACTTCCGTACGGAACGGCAAAATATAATGATCCAATATTGTCGGGAAACAGTGTATATCAAAGTCGGCTTCGCCGATATTATCTCTCTTACTTGTTGATTTTATTGGTTTATGGGAAAATATTTTAAGAAACTTTAGAATAAAAACCAATAGGATGTGAGACTGAAGAATTCTGAAAATATTATTGGTAGCGATGGGCAAAACATATCAAATTATAGAAGCATCGATATTTTTAAAACGATATCGAAATTTTCTACAGAATATCCCTTTTTTCTATTTTCAAATAAAGAACTTAAAATTAATATAAATTTTTATAAATAAATTTTTTATACCAGCGTAGCTCTAACACATTGCAGGGATTAGGAAGAAGAAGAGTTAGACCTATAGTCCTATATGGGTCCCATCTAGGAAGCTTCTTTTGTTTTAGCCTAAAGTTTGCTACTCCAAATTCCATTTAAATTGGATGGTATCGATGGTGCTTTCAAAAAAAAAAAAAATAAATAAAAAAAAAAATCCGCAAGGGCGGATTGAGACAATTAGGCAGTTGCATATGTTGACTATTCGGTAAATCTGCCATCGAAAGACCGATATCAAATCCTTCATTAAAAATAGTTGCACGTTATTTTGGACCGATCAGAACCATAGGACGAAAAGCAATTAGAAACGAAAAACGTTTCATCAAATCAATACGCCTACTGTGGAGAAAAAATTTTTTTTCGTACATATTAATATAATATTTAAGACAATATTTCGCCATATAAAAAAATATTTTGTTAAAAAAATTTTTTTTCGACTCAAAAAAATATTTCAAAGTAAATTTTTTTAATGCTTTTTGTAAATATTTTCGGTTGCCCTACTTATCATGGTAAAAAGCTTCACAAAAAAGTTTTTTAAATTAGCATCATTGTTATTTTCAAATTGGATGTTTGTCTAACCCTATATGAAGTTCAATTTTGGTCAGTTGCTACTTCGATAGTATCGGCGATATATCGATGGTTGGGACTATCACTATCGAAAATATCGATGGGGCCGACTATCGATAGCTTGAAAGCTCTACTTCACACGTATTTCTCATGGATATAAAGCGGCGGTTTTTTAATCGTTCATGTTTGCCTGCAAGCATTGCATCATGCAAAGAAGTTCAAGTTTTCCCATTTCTAATTATTAGGCCGCAGCTCCACCATTTCTTACTTTTCCGATTAAATCTTTCGTTCCGAAAAAACAAAAAAAAATTTATGAACATTTATCGATTTCAGGAGGATATTTTGACGAAAAACTTTAACGAGAACAGTATCAAACGGACCTTTATTTCGAATATTTTGAACTCTAAAGATGAGTTAGAAATTTTCTGTTTTCAGATTGTGTAAAATTGAAGGATTTTGTTTGCTGCCATTTTAATTTTGTGGATAGAACCACGGTGAAAAATTTTCTTCGAAGTAAATTTTTTTTATATGAAAGTTTTTTAATTGAACTTTAGGAGGCGAATTTCGCATTTTTCTGAATTGATATCAGCATGAGTTTAGTGTAAGAAATTTTTGGAAAGCTTAAAAATTAGATCTGCCATTAAGGTGAAATTACGAGGGCGGTTCAATAAGTACCCGTGTTTGATGACAGAGGGCGTCCCTGAGGGAAGTTGGTGTTATCATCGTGTGCTGCCATCTATCAAACGGCTGCAAAACAAATTTCAGACTGCTGGATAGGTTAGTTTGGATTTGGCAACCATTCGAGTAACACGTGTTTCGTGATTTTTGCTAAGATGGAAAAAGAGCAGTATCGTTCGGTTATTCGCTTTTTGTTTTTGGATGGGAAAAAATGCGAGGAGATAAAATCAAAATTGGATGCAGTTTATGGGGACACTTTGCCATATATGACCACAGTTAGATATTGGGTCAACGAATTTTAACGTGGACGAACATCCGTTTTTGATGAGGAGCGACCAGGACGTCCGGCAGACGAAGTTACCGAGGAAATCATTCAAAAAGTCCACGAGTGCGCGAAGTAGCAGAGGCCTTAGGTGTGTCGACCGGAACGGCAATTAATATTTTACATGATAAGTTGGCGATGAAAAAATTTTCGGTCGGATAGCTGCCGCGATTGCTCACTGTGGACAACAAGCGAGATCCGAAGGAGTTTTTGCGTCGAGTTGTAACCGTTGATAAAACCTGAATCCATCATTACACACCAAAAGCAAAGGAAACAATGGATTTCTCGCGTTGAATCTGCTCCAAAGAAGGCGAAGACGGTACCATCGGCCGGAAAGGTCATGGGGACGATTTTTTGGGTAGCAACGTTGGGAGAAATGTATCTTTATAAAAGGGGGACTATGTTGAAAAAGAAAAAAAAACATTTTGTTAATGGTGTTTTCTTTTCTAACACGGGTACTTTGCACCGCCCTCGTAGTATATAAGTGGTAGGGAATAAAGTAGGAACTAAATATGATTTTTCTTTATTTTCTCATAAATGATTGAACGAATCTTAGACATAAAATGGGTAAAAAATATCAATGGAGAAACGTTATTTTACCTCATCGCATTAATTAAGGCGAACTGCTGATAAAAATAATCCTCTTTAACAGGTTGGCTGATAAGTCCCCGGTCTGACACATAGATGGCGTCGCTAGTATTAAATGCATATTATTTTTATATAGTGGCAACCTTCATATGATTCGTGTCAAAATTTGACGTCTGTAAGTCAATTAGTTTGTGAGATAGAGCGTCTTTTGTGAAGCAACTTTTGTTATTGTGAAAAAAATGGAAAAAAAGGAATTTCGTGTTTTGATAAAATACTGTTTTCTGAAGGGAAAAAATATAGTGGAAGCAAAAACTTGGCTTGATAATGAGTTTCCGGACTCTGCCCCAGGAAAATCAACAATAATTGATTGGTATGCAAATTTCAAGCGTGGTGAAATGAGCACGGAGGACGGTGAACGCAGTGGACGCCCGAAAGAGGGGGTTACCGACGAAAACATCAAAAAAATTCACAAAATGATTTTGAATGACCGTAAAATGAAGTTGATCGAGATAGCAGAGGCCTTAAAGATATCAAAGGAACGTGTTGGTCATATCATTCATCAATATTTGGATATGAAAAAGCTCTGTGCAAAATGGGTGCCGCGCGAGCTCACATTTGACCAAAAACAACAACGTGTTGATGATTCTGAGCGGTGTTTGCAGCTGTTAACTCGCAATACACCCGAGTTTTTGCGTCGATATGTGACAATGGATGAAACATGGCTCTATCACTACACTCCTGAGTCCAATCGACAGTCGGCTGAGTGGACAGCGATCGGTGAACCGTCTCCGAAGCGTGGAAAGACTCAAAAGTCCGCTGGCAAAGTAATGGCCTCTGTTTTTTGGGATGGGCATAGAATAATTTTTATTGATTATCTTGAGAAGGAAAAAACCATCAACAGTGACTATTATATGTCGTTATTGGAGCGTTTGCAGGTCGAAATCGCGGCAAAACGGCCCCATATGAAGAAGAAAAAAGTGTTGTTCCACCAAGACAACGCACCGTGCCACAAGTCATTGAGAACGATGGCAAAAATTCATGAATTAGGCTTCGAATTGCTTCCCCACCCACCGTATTCTCCAGATCTGGCCCCCAGCGACTTTTTCTTGTTCTCAGACCTCAAAAGGATGCTCGCAGGGAAAAAATTTGGCTGCAATGAAGAGGTGATCGCCGAAACTGAGGCCTATTTTGAGGCAAAACCGAAGGAGTACTACCAAAATGGTATAAAAAAATTGGAAGGTCGTTATAATCGTTGTATCGCTCTTGAAGGGAACTATGTTGAATAATAAAAACGAATTTTGACAAAAAAAAATGTGTTTTTCTTTGTTAGACCGGGGACTTATCAGCCAACCTGTTACAAAATTTAAGTAAGTATGTACATTATTAGATTATGGTGTTTAGTTATAAAAAGTGCTCTATAGCAAAATGATTCTTTAGGGGTAAAGTTGAAGGAAACAATTTTTGGTTGGCTAGCATATTATATTAACCGAAAATATCAGCAATTAAAACATTTGGAATGTAAAAAATTTTCTTTTTCTTTTCAGCTAGATGAGATGGAAGAAAAAGAAGAAGTCCGTTTAGGGGAACTAAAAAGATATGTTTCATTTATGGATCATATACTCACCCTAGATTATCAATACAAAGACAAATTCGCAAGAATGCGGAAATGGATCATCGATAATAAAAAGTAAAATTCCTAATCTCATTTTATTGTAGTAAGATTTTTTAAGCTTAAGAAAACATTTTCGTAATAATTTAAACCACAAAGTTGATATCCATGAGCTTTCTACGTATGTTCTATTAAGATTATCAGTATCTATATTTTGTATAAGTTTGCCATGGAATTTTTATTCTTAATGGAATTTTTTAGAGCGGATCGATGTATTTTTAACTGTATTCTGAATTGTTTAAAACTGTATTAGCTATAAGAAACTTCTTGAAAAATCTTATATTTACTGTAATAACACATGGAATGTCTTGTAAATCTGACTGACTTTCCCTTTAATGCCACACACAGGTTATCAAAAGAATTTTTCAATAAAATAGAGAAATCTATAATTGTTACCTACAAGGAAATTGGCCGCCATAAGGTAAGCTAAATATATTATTATCTTATATTAAAAGGTAAAATAAAATTAACTTTCTTTCAGGGTTTTCCACCGGAGTTGCATAAAATTTTTACAGTTGATCTTTGCTCAGATGATGAAGGTGATAAATCAACAGAAACCAATATAAATGGAACACCAACAGTATTACAGACAAAAACCGTTACCATTAGCGATAATGAGCCAGACGATGATGTGGAAATCGTTTATGTTTCCAAATCGAATGTTGTGGATTTAACAAAAGACAAAGACTTTGGCAAGGAGCGGTGCAAAAGATCAGAAATACCAGATCTTGATGTCGATATCAATGAAGAAATCTTTATACGTATCAATGCAACGAATCCAGTGCGTAGCGATTCACCAAGAGTTCCTACACCACCAATGGATGCTAATTATTCCGTTGAAACTTCGGAAAATCAGGATCGTTTGATCTTTAGGCGCCGAAAAGATTTCACAGAAAACGAAATTTCGAATACTGAGGTTAACAATATTACACAAGAGCAATATCCAAGTGATGAAATTAGACCAAAAATAAAAAAGAAAAAGAAGAAACACAAAAAAGACAAACACCATCGCCATTGTAAAAATCGTTTTAAAAAGAAAAATTATAAAGTGGTTGATAATATAGTGATAGATTCATCGACAGATGATGAAAGTGCCATCAACAAAAGTTCAGAGACTGATGTCCCTCAAGCAGAGGAAACTTTATCCGGTATAAATAAGCTGAATGAACAGGAATTGTTAAAAATCAAAAGAATAATTATGAGTGAAATTGTGTCCGACGCGAAACAAGCAAACCAATCCAAGGAAATGGAAAATGAGAAACCTCAAAAAAATATTAATGAAAACTTAATGAATAGAACTACGGATAACTTCTCAAATAAGGAACTAGATGAAAATGAGCTTTTGCAAATGAAGGATAATCTCATGAAAACGATCGGTGTAGATATAAATACATCTAAACTACTTGAGAATATAAATCTTTCTGAGCTTAATAATGGACCTTCTTCACCAAAAAATAATTTCGTTGGAAGAAACATACCAATATTGATCAGTAATACTCCAAGAGCAACTGAAAACAGCACTCGAGCAAATAGCGGTGGTTATCGTAATATTTCGACAAATCAAGCACATTACCACCATCCTGTTCCACATCAATCCCTTCCAATTCATCAAAATTATATGCCAAATATGGATGTACCAATTCACACAATGCCACCGTTACCAGTCCCGTCTCCAAACAATGTGTCGCCGTATCTCACAGGGAACACCTTGTCGACATCAATACGTTATCAATCTTCTAATTTAATCGACATACCAACAACAGCAACACCAATGCCAATTCCAACACATTTCAATGGAACAACCCAATTGTCCAATGAAACTAATTACGGCTGTAGGAGAGAAACATCATCACTGCGGCCACCACCGTTGCTGCCAAAGCCGCAACAGTCATTGCCATCACCAGCGGAACAATTATTTCATCCAGCAGTAGCCCAACAGCTACTTCCACCATTAACACATCAATTAGATCGTCCACCAACTCAAATGTTTCATTCAGCGGTGATACAGGAGCCACGCCCACCAATAACACAACCATTGTTTCCAGCAGCGCCACAAAAACCGCACTCCACATTATCATGTCTATTACAAGCACCAGCCCAAGAACCGCACTCAACATTAGCGCATCTATTACAAGCACCACCAAAACAACCTTTTCATAGGGCAGCACAACAACCGCTAATGGCTCCACCACAACAACCATTAATGGCGCCACCACAACAACCATTAATGGCGCCACCACAACAACCATTAATGGCGCCACCAGAACAACCGTTTTATCCACCAATATCGCAACAACCGTGTCCATCAGCATCGCAACCATTACATCCAGCATTTCAACAGCCACGGCCTGCGTTACTTGAGGCACCATCACAACCATATAATCAACTAATGTCACAACAAAATTTCTCTTCAATATCGCAACCGCTACATCCTCCAACATCATCACAGCCATATTCATCACTATCACCACGTATGCAAAATGTTACTTCTGTTCCACCACCTTCATTTTCAATGCCGCCGCCACCACTTTCGCAGAGACCAACACTTGCTCCAAAAGATCCACGGATAAGAAAAATCTGCGAACAAGGACAATACGCAAATAATCGACCGACTGCAGGCACAACGAAGAGTCCATTCAACTATGGTGCATACAAAGAAAAGCAGCGACAAAAAGAATTGGATGAGGAGAATAGAAAACGAATGGAAGCTGCAGAGCGTGAACGAATACGTGAAGAAAATCGAAAAAAAATACAAAAGGAAAAAGAACAAGAAGCGATTGAGCTAACTGAAAGCATCAGAAAAATCCTTACTGCAAAGAACGTGGAGGGTTTTCTTAATGAAATGGTCTCGAAGAAAGATACTGGTAGTCTAAATCAAAAGAACGCGAGTCCTGACAATAAATTAAAAGAAGCTATAGATAAAATCAGACAGGATGACAATACACCAAAAGTAATGGAGCGGCGAAAAAGTTGTTCAAGTAAAAGTCGCGCATTAAAAGAGTTGGAATGTACTGTAAAAGGGTTTAATACAATGAAAGATTTTCTGCCACTTTCCAATGATGGTAAACGACGTTCTAGCCTGAGCGCTCGAAAAGCCATCGCTTCGCTTTTAACTCCACCTTCAGAAACAGAAAAAGAACAAGAAAAATCAAATGCCAATAAATCGAAATCTCCACCGAAAAAGCGCATTTCGATAGAAAGTGTCGACGATGACGTCGAACAAGCTAAACGCGCAAGGATGGATTTAGAAATGAGAGTTAAAAGGGCAAAGTGCATACCAAAAGTTAAAAAGTGTAAAGTTGTAATCCAGCGTTTGTCGTTATCTCAAATCGATCGATATACAAAGAAATCTGACAAGCATACTAAGTCTACAACGACATCAACGACTCCATCAAAGGATATGGCGACAGTATCAACGAAGACATTCCCGCTTCTTGAAAGAATATCACCAAAGAAACTTGCCTATGATAAACTTAAATCGCAAGAGAAAACATACGCCAGAAAGAGTACGGATGCATTCATGGATGTTAAGAATATTGATTGCGAGATGACTGAACGCAATTGTGACAGATGTGTTCTCTGCAAATCACGTTCCACGAACTTAACGAATCACTACATACGTGTTCACAAGAGGGAATCGTATTTATCGCGTTTGACGTGGGAGGAATTAGATGATTTGCAAATGAAGGTGCCGTTCGCTCAGGAAGTGACTGAAAAGAAATCATCTGAAACTAACAAAAAAGTCCAACGTTTTAAGGTTGAATGTCCATTCTGTCCCGAAGAAAAACGTGAAGTTATTGGATCGTTCGCGATTTTAAGGCAACACTTTTCTATGCATACGGGCGAGTATGCGTATCAGTGCAAGGGCTGCGGATTGCAGAAACCATTACGTAAAGATGTTATCGATCATCAAAAGCGCAAAAAGTGCTATGGAATGGGCTTACAAACGCTCTATCTATATCCGACGGATTTAATGGTTATCTATATGTACGTTTGCAATATTTGTAATTTCGTACAATTAAACGAAGAGAATGTGTATAAGCATTTGCGCGAACAACATGGAAAGCTCAATCGAGATACTAAATTGGTAAAACAATTTACTCTAGCTGCTATTAAAGATGGTCCCCTTGAACGTGTTCCAGTTGGAAATTTCGCCGAAATTATACCAGCCATGGAAAGCTTTTTTGATAGCGATTTGTTCAATCAAGCGGATAATGAGAACATTGTGGTGGGTAACGAGCCGCATTTGGATGATAGCTTTACGAATATTTTCAAACCGGAACTTTTGGATGTTGAAAACGAATTTGAATGGGAAACTGCAGCGACTCTGCAAAGCCAATCAAAGTTAAAATTGTGTAACGAAGCAAATGTGGGAGAGTTTCTGGAAACTTCAGTTGTTGATATAAAACCCGATATTAATACGTTTGATCAGAATAATTTGGAAAATGGTAAACAACCACAACAACAATTATCAGTGCCTGAAGCTACAGCAACTGCTAAAGATGAGAAAGACAGCAAACCGGATGTTGAACAACTAACTGTCGAGTCGGCAAAAGCTCTGCTGCGAAAAATTACTGCGAATACTGGTATTCGTCCAGATTTGCTTTTCCAATGTCCAAAGTCGGATTGTCGAGGATATTATTCGAATTTCAATTTGTGGTTTTGTCATATGAACCAACGCCATAACTCGTTTATTGCAACATGTCCACATTGTAAGAATCCGAAAAATATCGATGATATTAACTCCGAGCTGCCCCTGGCAGATTTCGAAGAGCACTTTAAAACGCATTGCATGCGTTTGTACGTGTGTTTCCATTGCGATGTGCAATGCATTGATAAAGCTGAACTCGAAGCGCATGCTCAAACCGCGCATGCCAATTTTCAAGACGTGCGGATCGAATGTATTCCCTTCAGTCCTTCATATGCTTATTATGTTCTCGTTAACAAGAGCACATTGACTGTGCGTTTGGAATTTTTGTTGGAGCTATGCAACATTTTAAGAGCACGAATTCAACGTATGGAAACATCGGCTGAGGAATCAGACAGCAAAGTTTCGCAGTGGACCGTTTCGAATAGTCCTGCTTGGTTGGATGATCTTTCAATACCAATTTACCATTCCGAAGCTTCCAAGCCGAAATGCATGTTTCCTGAATGTGTGCGTAGTTTTGCGAGTCCTCTCGATTTAGTCGACCATTGGATGGAAAATCATACTATCTACAAAGATAAATTGTTTACGTGTATATTGTGCGACACTTTAACTACATCGAAAACACTTAAGAAACTAGTTACACATTACTTTATGCATGCGGAAAATATATTTGTCTGCTGCGTGTGTTCTTATGTGACATACGATCGGAAATTATTGTCCCAGCACATTTGTGCTGAGCACGATAAACGTGACGTCGGCGTATTGGTTTTGGAACGTTCACTAAAATTTGTCAAAGTTAAAATTGAATTCGTTTTCGCTACCGATTCGAAAACATTTTCGACAACAAATTCCTGTTTCTGTGGCTGTGGCGTCAAAAACTTACGTGTCGGCACATTCGTATCACATTTGAAACGCGAACATTCACTTAAATTGCATTACTTCTGTGAGCACTGCAATGAGCCTTTATTGCAGTTACAGTCATGTGATGAGCACTTCCTTCTCAAACATGCTGCTGAGACTGGAGTAAGTGTGAAAATTCGCTGCCAACTGGCTTGTAGCAATGATCGTGATTTGAATATTCTATCGATTCGACCAATGCAAATTCGTCTGAGTGATGAGAACTATGAAAATTTCCAAAACGACTTCGGCTCACCAAAAAAAGTTCGTATCATTCCGCAGAATGAGAGTAACCCGGAAATTGATGGAAAAGATGACGATGAGCCCATTATAATGGATGACGATGAAATTGTGGCCGAGAATGAAGCAAAACAAGCGCGCCCCGCACAAATTACTGAACGCCGTGACATCAGCGTCAAGAATATTTGGAAATTATTTTAAATAAGCAAGAAGGAATATTGCTTTAAAAATAATAATGTAAGAATTTTGACAGTAAGGAGAAAAAATGAAATGTGTATATACAAATTATTTTTATTATGATATTATGATTTTGAATTTCACAGGTTGTTAATTTTAATAAGAAATATGAAAAGAATATTCATACTAGATGTTTGTAAGGAGTCTCATATAATGAATATATCTCGTGCTAAGCTATTTGTTGATTTAAAATCTTTATTTTTTCGTCACAGCGGCGAACCATTTTTTTTTTTCACACCAAAATATTAAGATTTTAAATGTGTAATAAGAGTTTGGCTTTTAATTAATTCACTTAAAACCGCACCTAAATGAGGATCACAGTTCAAAATTCAGATTAAATGCTACTCAATAAATTTAAAGCACCTATCATACAATTTTTTAAATGGTAGAGTAAAATAATGTAGAAATTTTACATTCGCCTATGTATTCCAATCAAAATTAACGGTATAATTTTGCAGAATCAGTTACAGTTACAATTGAACGTGGCTGGAACTAATAGTAGCTTTTTTACATCAGTCAAGCTCTTCATTTTGGTTCAAAACTTGTTATATTCCAAATCATTTCAATTGTTAAGAAAACGTTTTAATACGAAATATTTTAAGAATTTCTTTTATAATACGTGTTGATTATATTTCTTTAAAATGTAAGTCAAGGAATTAAAATAAGTTACTTTTTAAAAAGGTCAAAGTTTTTGTTCAAAACATAGTAAGGATCGTTGGTTTTATTACGTCAGTGGGAAAATAATGTTACAAGACAAATTCATCGTCACATATCACCGATTTTAGAGAACATACGTAAAGGTAAGTACTAAAATTCTTAGCCACGGCGAGGAATTCAATTTTTTTTCACATTAATAGTTTGTTGTATAATCTCTTCTTTCGCAAACTAACAACGCCGTTAAGATTTTCAATTAGTACTATCGAAAGTACATGGCATCTTACCTTAGTGGGAGTTCTTACAAAATCTGCAAACGCTCACACTGGAATGAAGGAAACTCGACAAAGTTCGCCAGAATTGCCTCGTTAAAAATTGAAACCAACTATCAAATTTTAGTGAAACCGATTAATGATCATTTATCGATGTAGAGCCGTTTCAAAACAAGTGTCATTAAAAAAGTACCTGGTACTGGAGGGCTTCACTTTTGTTGCCGTCAAACTTGAGAAAATCGGCAGCTTTTCACATCGATAAAATGTTTTAAATGCCTAGTTTCCAATGGCGCAGACACTCTGGTAAATTACACCTTTTACACTAGTCAATTATTGACACAAAGTCAAAGTAATTCGTTGGTGGGATTGAGGCTGAAAAAATTTTATATCTGCGAAGGAATGTCGGATTGACAGATAATTCGAAAATTCGAATACATATATATCAGCTGTTTGAAGCTTAATAATATTAATATTCAAATTCAGTGTAACTGTTCTCCATATTTTTTCCGATAAAATTAGCTGCTTATGCATAAATTCCTTCGCAATATATTCAGCTCGGCCAATAAATGGCAAAGAAATTCGCTTCAGCGCCTTCTTTTGACAATTTTTAAAGTAAACCCAACGTCAAATTCCTTTAATGATCGCTCTTTTTTCACTCTTGTGTACTAGCCGAAGGAATTTATCAAATTCCATTACATTTGTGAACTAGCTTTTAACAAGGAAAAACTCCGCAATTTCCAGCTTCCCAATTGGTAGTTTGTCCAATGACGACATTTCCAAAATACACAGCATCCCACGTGAGTAGGGATATTGCTCGATAGCATTCGATCAGCGCTATTGATATCGATTTCGTAAAGTAATGGCTCCTAATGGCAGCACACCATTTTTGAGGGATTTTATGGAAAAAAGGGATATTTTGTCAATGCCAGACGACGAAACGAAAAAATTGGGCAAAGTGAAATATTTCTCGATTCGAGACAGTTTGGCAAGTAATAAAAGATGATCGAAAAACCAATGCAGAAAGTAAACCTCACTAAAAATATTTTAATCAAAGTTTTAACGCAAATTATTCCGCAAAGAGCTCTCGCAATATTGGACTTTGCCCTTAATAAAAGCTACAGTTGACATCACTGCAGAAAAGTTCACTTTTCCCAAAAGACAGCTGTTCACTTTGACAACTCAAAAGAGGAAGAAGAAAAGGGACGCTGAGTACTAGCCAATCACGGTCTAATGGCGGCTAAAGTCTTTCTTGCTATTGGAGATTACCAAACGTTCTGATCCCCATTGGTCAAACAAACAAAAGCAAAGTAATCAAAATACAATTTAAAACACGTGCAATCTGGTAAACATAAACAACAGAAACAGAAACATAAACAGTGATTGTGATCGAGATCGAATGAATTGAAACAAGACTTTATGAAATCGCGTTGAAAGTTCGAACATTCAGATTACTCTATACCCTACGTGGCCACAAAAGCAATTACAAAGTGAAAAGTGCTGTAATATTTCGTGTGAAACGTTTTATAAACAAAGAAAGTCCAAAAGATTAAGAAAAGTATCATTACAAAGAAATAGATTAGAAAAATGCGAAATGTATCATAACAAGCAAAGGTAAGCCATTAACATTACACTTTTCCAATATGTAGCTTCAGAAGTTGAATTGCAATTGCGCATTATATATTTTACATTACATTACAATTTACAATGAATTATTTGAAACGAGCTTGAACGAACTTCGAACGTAGACCAAGCGAACATTTAATATGAAACATGTCATTTATAAAATTCTCTCTAAACTATGGGCAAACATAATAGAGATATATAAAGTACTCGCGGGGTTTGTTAATAAACACCTCTGAAACGGCTGGACCAATTTTTAATGAAATTTGTCGTGCAACATCTATTTTTTATGCCCTCAAACCCCAATATTTGGACCCATCGAGCAATTTTATGGTTTAGTACCCAACGTATGAGCACTCTTATTTACGTATGCGTCTTATTTTAACCCTAGAATGGTAAACATATTTTTTTTCTTTGTAATGGTAACCTTCGCCTGTGAGGCGACTTTTTAAGAAAACGCATAATTATTCTTAAAAAAAAACAAATATTTATTAACCCAAAAATGAGAATATATTGAATGCATGTCTAATAACAAAAATTAACAAAAACCTATTCACTTTTTTCATATTTTATATACATATAACGCGTTAATACGAGTAAGCGTTCAGGAAATATCGCAAAAAAAAAAATTTGCTTCGCCTCACAAGCTATGTTTACCATTCTAGGGGTTAAAAATTAATGAACTGCTTTATTTAAATTCATGGAAGACAAATTTGTAATGTCATGTTCGAACGTGAAGGAAAAGATGAAGAGAGTGCGAGACGGATAGACAGATAGAGATGGTGTGATGGAATGAGAGGGGGTGACGGAGAGAATAGGCAAGGTGGCGAGAGACTGTGAGAGAGCAAGTAAGAGGAATAGAATGAATAGAGAGAGAGACAGAGAGAAAAAATGAGAGATAGGAATTCAAAGGATGACAGAGGAAGAGAGAGAGAGAGATAGAAAAAAATTTGAGAATGAGACGGAGAGAGAGGGAAAGAGGGAAGAGAGATGGTGTGATGGCGGGAGCGAGTGAGAGAGGGAGTGAGGGAGAGGAAGAAAGAAAGATAGCAAAGGACAGAGAGAGAAGGATGGAGAGAATGTGAGGGAAATATGGAGAGAGGTTAGAAATTATCTTTTTCTTTTATTTAATGATTCTTATGTCTAAGACAGGATTTGCTTTAAAATCTAGCTCCTAACAATACTTTTAAACTGCCCTATGTCCTTAATAATACTTCCAATGCCGTTGCTCGTATGTACGCACGTCAAAATCAGAGACCTCCGAAAACCAGTATGAGCTTCCCATGTTCGAAGTTCCCTTTTTATTGGTCAATATTGCTGATATTGCAATATTGGATATCACTGTAGAATCTTCCAGAACCTCTTGCATAAGTTTTACTTTAGCATTCACCGGCAAGTGTACCTTCATTGATGCTATTGTCATACTGTTGTTGTTGTTGTCGTCGTAGGTCGGATTTGAGGACGTTGAACCTTGCGCAGAGCTTATGCAGCCACTTATTAATTTGATGAGTCGTCAGGTTGTACTCTCCCGTCTTGTCCGTTGTTAGGGTGTTGTTTTTGTTGCCCACTTGGTAAATTTTCATTTAAATACCCGTATCTTGAAAAATATAAGTGTTTCAACAAAAGTGTTAAGGAAACATAACAAATTTATTCAATTCTGAATATAAAGCATTTCAATTTATCCACGCAAATCTTAAACATTATGGCAAAAATAAAAATTTTATTGCTAAATTCATACGCCACTCAAAATGGTCCACTTTGCTTTAAAGCGGGATAACTAAAATAATTCCAAAAAATTTGTGGTTTAATATTAAGTGGGATATTCTTTTTGTTAAATAACAGATTTTATTCGGATTGGAACGGATTAGACTAGTTTTTTTTTTTACATTCCCCGGGCTAATTTTAACCCACACCGCTTGTAAGGCAGTTTCAAGGTATTTTACACAACTAATGTAATGTTTTTGGATTTGAATCTTTAATTTTTGCCAAAAATCCTCATTAATTTTGAGATTTGACGATTGTGGGGGCATCTGGAGCACTCTGGGATAAATTTATAGTCACCATTTCTTGACGATTCCAGCAATATGCTCAGGTTCATTATCTTAGTAAAAGTGATATGTCCCTGCTATACCTAACTTCCGCGCGCTTTGGATTAAATTTTCTCGTAATAGTTTCGAATAGTAGTTCTTAACCATATTTCCATCGATCAGGCATAGATTACCCACCTCAGCTGCCGAGCAAGGGCTTTCGGATCACCTCTTTTAAACAGTGGTATAATAAGAGAAGTTTTGAATGCGGTTGGCAATGTTTCACCAAGGAAGCAGTTATTCAGAAACGCAATTAAGTCATTTTGAAAATTGGTCGGCGAATACTTTTAGCATTCCATAGGGATGCCATCTGTACCAGTGCACAGGTTTAGAGGAATCAGTGGGCGATAGTAAAGCACAAAAGTTTGTACGGAGATCATTGACGTGTAACTGATTTCCCTTTTTTAAGGGTTTTTGTTTTAGGGAATTGGTAAGCTTCCATCAATCTTATGAGCTTTTTACAGTATTTAAGCATATTATATTTCGGTTAAGGAAGTCAAGTCTTTTTTTCGGCATAATGAGGGTGAATGGTGAACACCTTAGACGCATATGCACGATTTTTGTGTTAAGGTCTGACAAGTTTTCGTCTGGATTAGCCACTGAGCGTGCTAAAGTATTGGCTGATCGTTCCAGGGAATTGTCATAAGAGTTGCATTTATTATTAATTCATTTGATTCTATGAGGCATAGATAATTTTTTCCGAAATATGGCTGATTGTATGAAAAAGTTCAGAGTCTAATGGCAAATTCTTTCAGAAAACATAACGAAAGTTATATGGGCTTTTGAAAAGAAATCGGGACGTTTTGTCCAATACATATCGAAATAATTTTCAGACAGAATTCGAAGTGAAATACTTGGGAAATTCTGAATTCAGACAATGTCGCTTGTTTGTCTAAAAAAGTATCAGATTTTGCTAAGAAAATGAGGATAAAAATGAATACAGTTTCAGACATTTTCAGGACATTTCTTTTGAATATCAACATAAAAAATGTAGAAAAAAATTACGATGATTCGGGAATTATTCGCAAAAATATTGATATAAATATTCACCGGGTGGTTTGTCAACAATTGTCGAGTGTAAAAGGGCACAGTGTTAAGAAATCTCGCATCAATGTACACAAGCCTTATAGTGCATTTCTATTTGGTTTTAACTACGCATTTAAGGTTTATGGGTCCCTTATATCTAGGTGTCTAAACTCGTGTTTTTGCCATACAAACAGTTAAACATGTTCAAAGATATTACGAAAGATGTTTATACTCATTTAACACTCAATAAACACTATTCATCGAATATGGCCAAAAAAATTCGAGTTTATGAATATTCAGTGAATTATATGCATACTAAACTGTCTTACAAATGAAAAATCATAAACAAATATGACGAAAAAAATGATTGCCTTAAAAGCGAAAACATAAAAATTCCGCTACATAATAACAAAAATTCACACTGTAGAATTTTTTTACACACAGAAAAACTTCGAAATTATATATGTTCATAATATGCGCGAAGACGCATAATACTTTATTGTACGTATTCTTCGAGTAGAGTAATCGGCGTATGCTGAACGAATTTTTTATACCTAAAAATAATAATATTCAAGGTTTAATAAGGCCATGTTAAGAAATCGATTTCAAAACGTTAAAAAATTATAATCACTCCTAAATTTGTCAGATTCAGTTTTTCATGCGTTTTTCCACTGTCCAATGTAATCTTTCAACACTGAGACGAGACGTTTATTTTAAGTCTTTTTTTGTTCACAAGATAACTGTATTCAAAATTCTCTTTATATTAACGATATACCACAAATTCCCTAATTTTGCCGAAATTAATATTTATTCTGTCGCCATCTTTGCCGAAATTTTCTTCAATGATTTTCTTACAAATGTGGCAACTTACTGTTGCAATTGTAAATAAACAAACAGCTGTGTAAACTTTAAACACTCGTTCATACTGTTGATACCGTCGAGTGCTTTAGCTATATACTATCCAGATTAAACCGCTAAAACACGCGCTATTAAATGCTTAGAGCTTCAAAACTATTGATAGTAGTGACTATCGATAGTTTTGGTAAAATTCTATTTAACGTGCTGGAAAAACACATGTCGGCATATGGGAAAATTTGGAAAAATACATAATTAAATGTAAAAAGTACTATTTTAATTCGTTTGAAAGTTTTTGTATTGAATCAAATCAAAACGTATTTAAAAATCGATAACTTTAAGAATATAAAAAATATCGGTACTTCGACAATGAAATCTATTTTCTCGCAGCTCTATATCACAGTGCTGCTAGCTTGAGGGATTTTCCCCATATTGTGGTACTTTTTGGCATGATTTTTACAATCTGGGAAAAGGGGAATTTTTCTCTCTGCTAGTACAAAAAAGGGAATTTAGTTTTTATTACCATTTCGAAAAACAAACCTCTAAACCAGAACTGCACAAATGGTAAGCTCCAGGGGTAAATGAGCGTAAGAGAGAACAGTTTCGCACACGCACAAAAACCGTGAGCGACAAAGCGAAAGATACAACTATATTCACGCTTATTCAATTCTTCAAAATATGCCAATAATTTTATACCTTCGAAGTCGGCGTCCAGGTTTTTTTTTTTCTTTCAGAAATATGCCGCAATCAGCTGTTTTGTCAATTACTTTAAGTAATTACTTCGAAGTCATTTCCGTCATTTTTTTTAAATTTTTATAATATTTACTGTATATTATGCATATATTTTGACTCTGTTTAGTATATTCATCAAGTTCATCTGATGATCCCATTATAATCTAAAAGAGATTTTCCGTGGGTTTTTACCTGAAGCAAATAGGGAAAAAAGGGATTTTCAGAAAACTACCGAGGGAAAAGTTATCCAAACCAACTGGCAGCACTGCTACAGCTGCGCCTTCAGAACAACTTTCGTAAATATTTATTTATTAATCATTCAACATATCCTCAAAATGGAAGCTTGGAAAATAGTGATCGTGATACTTATTGCAGTTTACTATTGCAGTCAAGGTACGTCATATTAAAAAAAAAAAAAACAAAAAGGAATTGTTCACTGAACAGCCACACCTAAAAAAAACTCCGTTGTTGTTTCAGTGAGTTTTGTAAGCGGATTGGAGTGCTATGTTTGTTCGAATCAATCCGGAAATATTGAGAAGTGCCTTAATACAATAAAAACCTGCGAACCAGGTGAGGATGCCTGTGGAACAGAGATTCGGTGGGGAAGTCAGCCCTATTTCTCACAGGGCGCAATAAAGCAATATTACGTTTCGAAACGATGCATGTCAAAACAGGCGTGTCAAGCGAAAAGAAAACGGTATATGCCCTATTGCACGCACATTTGGTATGAGGATTGGTCTTGCTATGAATGCTGTTTGGGTGATCGGTGCAATTATTTCGTTATTGTAAGTTTTTCAAAGATTACAATGCACGTTGATTAACATAGAGTTTTTTTTCAGAGCGCATCAAGTAGGCTGAACTTTGTGACGACAACTTCAATAGTCATAGCATCAATAGGTGTGGCACTCACAAGAATGCTTTTATAGAAGTTGGATGCATTTTGCATTTGAACTTCATTTCCGATTATCAATTAAGTATTTTTATACAAAAAAATATGCTCTCAAAAACGTATCATTTGTTCTCGAATAAGCTGAAAAACAATTTATAAAGAAAAGGAATGTTTTTTTTTTTATATCAATCCGTCCAAGAGTTTGTACAAATTGTTTTATCTAAAAGCTTTTATAGATATTTATGTAGGTTTGTAAGCCAAATGTTCTATAGTTTTTTAACTTTTTTATTATATCGCTCAAATGACATTCCAATAATAAGAAAAATAACATTTTAAATTGTTCTATTTGAAATGTTTTTATTAATGCATCTTTATATATTATCTCTTGAAGCTCCGTGTGTTTCGAATGGCACAATCTTTTTTGGTACGAATCCTAAAAGATACTCGACCTTGTTCCACCAGCTTTGATGTGCCATTTATGATGATAAATCATAACACTTCACTATATCTTAAGGGGGTCTTCTCATTGAGCAACTTTTTTTTTGCATTTTTTTATAGCTTGGGTAGTTGTGAATATGCCCCTAAAAGGATTTTTTGAAATTCGAAATAGTTTAGAGGATATAGCCTTCTTTGTCGAGCAAGATCCGCGCTAAAACGAGTAATTTTTGCGTTGCTTCAAACTTTAAACGCGTTTATCTCGAAACCACGTTTTTCGAACTGGCGGCCATGATATCTCCAGTTCAACTGAACCGATTTTCATGAAACAAAGTGGAATCGACGCAGAATTGTCACCATTCTCGGGTGAACCTCGACCATAATTTAAAAAAATTTTTTACTATTTTTTTTTTTACACTAAACTACAAAAAAAAGCCCGAAATTGAAATTTTTTTTTGAATAGCCGCCATTTTGTCAAAAAAAAAACACAAAATTAAGCTTGAGGTTCACCCGAGAATTACATCTATACTGATTATAACCCCGTTTTTTTTTCCCATTTCGGACGCTCCGGAGACCCGGAATCGTGGCCGCCGTGACGACACCTTTTTTTTTTCACCACCAACTTTGAAGTCTCATTACTTTTTGAACAGCCCACGTATCGAGGCAAAAAAAATTTTTTTATTTACTTTGAACCTTTTGTAATACAATAAATAAAAAAAGTTTTCAATTATTCTTTGCGTTTTCAAATAAGAATTTTTTTAAAAAGGGTCCAAAAAACGGGTTTTCAATGAGAAGACCCCCTTAAGGAACAGAAACACTACTTGATACAGTTAAAATGATGGCGGTAAATTTTCTTTGAAAAATTTTTCTCAATAAAAAATTATTTCGGCTTCAAAAACCCATTTTCGACGAAAGTATTTCCAAACAATGTCCGTGTCGTCCGCTTATGGGGTCTCTTCACGGTCGTTATATTCGTTATAGGTATATAAAATATTCAACGAAAATCTGGAACCTGCAAAACTAGCACAGTTTGGTCACTTAAGTCACAAGACTTCACACTTATATTAACTTATATTTGTGAATGCTAAAATAAAGGTGTTAATTTCCTTTATAAAGACTTTATCAGCACCTTTTTATTCTTTAGAAACAACTTAGACGCATCAGTTCTAAAAATTGTTTTGTAATGGAAGCTATCGCAACTGCTGAGCTTGATAACAATGCAAATGTGCATGCGAGACGACAAAGGCGAAATAGAAGGTGAATTAAATAAATATTAAAGAAAAATCAATACAAAATTTTATTTAAAGAAAAAAATAATAATAATTAGGCCCATTTGCTACTGTTCCGGTTAAAGTTTATCGTCACGATATCCTCTCAAAATGTCAAAATTTTCATAAAATTTTTTTTTGTTTTTTGGAACGAAAACTTTAATCAGAACAGTAGCAAAACGAGCCTTAAAGAACTGCTTCTTTTTTATAGAGTCGAAGAGCATGGACTCGCTAAACGAAAGAAATGCATTTGGCTGAACAAAACGGCTAGTAGTTATGTCAATATATGCGGTGTATTTCTCAATACACGTTTACTTATGTAATATTCATAATATTTCTTTTAATTGATTAAAATAACTTATTTTTGAACGCTGAAGTATCCGAAATGATTTTTATTCAAAAATTTTCAAAGAAAATAAAACTTTTAACGTACCTTTATGGCTTCTAAGTGAATTTAATATGCAGGATATATGTATGTTCAATATATTATCTGCGATAAGAAATTTTGAATATGGCTTGACATTGAAGTTGGTGAATTGTCCTACAAGTATTTCGAACTAAGTTTTTTTTTTTTTGCTAGTTCACCCTGAAACCTTCTCGTGGGCACATAGTGTTGCCTTCCCAGTCGAATTCGTCAGAATCATAATCTAATTCGAAAACGTACGGCTGCTCCAGTTCCAGTATTTCTTCCAATTCGTCGAAGTGTAAGCATCCATCTCTCTACAAGGGCCCATTTCTTGGTCTAAATCGGTTTGGTCGTCTGAAGGCATTTTCGAAGGCTCCATTGCCTGATTTATGAAAAAATTTGAGATCTACTCCATCATTCGGGACTATTACGGTAGTCGCCGTCGACGCAAAAAATAGACGAAGCGACAGATTCGTATTACAGTAGTCGCCGTCGACGCAATATTGTCGTCGTCGTCGCTAAATACCTATTACCGTAGTCGCCGCGAGAGTCGCTTTTTGTCGTTTTCTGTCGCTATTTTTTTAGGTGACGACTAGCAGGCGAGCAGTGCGATAAAAGTAATAAAATGAAAACTAATTTCACTCAATAGTGAGCCAGCTTGAAAAGAACCGAAGTATGGCAAGAGGTTACCGAAAAGGAACTATTCCTAGCAATTTTGCGGAAGAATGGGAAACTATTTCGTCAAAAATGAATTCACCTTGTCCTCCCATGCAAACTTAAAATATCCAATCTTTGTCTTAAAATTCTCCTCTGGTAATAACTTGAATTTCTTTAATTTTTGCTTGAGCTTTTAAAATTTTTTTTACTCTTAAAACTATGTCACAATCAAATTTTCATAAGATTTGTTCCATTTTCCGAATAAAAAATAAAAGTGCTACCAATTTCATTTAAAATTCGTCGTCTCGAACAAGTACCGTAATAGCTATTAAGGGGCGAAGCGACGATAGCGGCGACAACCGTAATAGGCCCGATTATTTTTTTTTTTTTTGCGAATCTAATCCGTTTTTGAATGACTTATTATGTTTGATTCTTTTAAGAAAAGTGATCTCGAAACGAAATCCAATGAAAGACTTTTTCACATAGCTCTGTTAAAATTAACATATATTATAATTATAGCTTAAATTTCATTTTTATCGTATTCATTATTAAATTTATCTACTAATGATCTAAGCTTGTGATGTCGCTGTCATCAATGTCGCGTTCGGAACTGAAACTACCGCAACCGCCGCCGCTGCTGTCGACGAAGAAGTAGCTGCTGCTGCTGCTACCGCTGCTGATGCTGAAAGATTTGTGGTGGTTGCTGTCATCACTTTATTTCGCTCGGTATGTGCCGCCGGTTGCGCTTGCAGCAGGACAGATTTACTCTGGAATTGACTCGCCTGAATGCGCATCGTTACTGCATGATAACAGGGTCCACACAAGCGTACAGGACTAAATAGCTTTTCGTCAGGTAATGGTGCCCAAAATTCAGAGCAATCAGCGCAGAAAATCTGACCACAAGACCTGCAAAATAAATTCAATTCGATTAAAATAAATTTCAATTCAAATTCAATAGCAAGTAATTTTCTAATCCAAATGGAATAAAAACAAAAACATAACTCAATAAAATGAAATTTAGAATGACGAAAAAGAAAGCATGAATTAATGTATATTTTTGAAAAGCAATCGTAACTTTGGTAGCATGAGAGCCCAACATAAGTTGCATATGAAATTTATTTATCGCCGCTTAATAGAATTAGCCCCGAAAATTTATCAATGAATTATAGTGAAACCTCTCATATGCGGACACTCGCGGTGACGACCTTTATGCCCGCATATGAGGCTAAAGTTTTCATGAAAAACAATAAGCAAAGCAAGTGTAGGAACAAAAATATTGGCCGCGTATGAGGGTTGAGAGGTTTCACTGTGTGTGCGAAATTCAATTTTTTAAAATTTTCTGTTACTATCTGACAATTTATGGTTCAATTAAGCGATGTGTAAATCATGAAATCATGTGCAATTTAGCTAAGCAGGTACACCCGCTCTCTTTTTACACGGTATTTTTTTAAGACGATTTTTAAAAAACGCGGTTCACCAACAAAAAAAAAAAACACAAAAACAAGTAAGGGTGTTATAGTCAGGCGAGTCTGACAATAGAATACCCGACACAGACACATAATTTTTAATATCAACAGGTGTTTAGGGCATAAGTAGCCCCATATACCGACTTTTGTTAAATTTCTAAATGAAAACCGCCCTTTTGCCACGCCCACTTTTCAAATTTTTTTGGAATTCTAATCGGACCCTTATATATACGGTCAAATTCTAAGTTTCATTGAAATATTTCAATAAAGTCTGATTTTGAGGCATTTTTGGGATTTTTGTGACAGACCCTAGTACTAGAGGTACCCTTAATAATGGTCCGATCGAAAATTTTTTTGGGAATTACGTTACTGGCTATCAAGGAAGTATACGTGCCAATTTTTGTTCAAGACCCATTGGTATTTCGGGAGTAGGAGACAATTTTTGAAAAATGCCCTTATGCCACGCCCACTTTTCCAATTTTTTGAAATCGTATTACTTGCCTTTAAACATGTTCAAATATCAAATTTCATCAAAAAACTTCGATTTTAGAGCAGTTTTTGTGATTTTCGTAACAGATCCTAGTACTGGAGATACCCCTAAAAATGGTCCGATAGGGTCCATTCTCGAACTTGTTCTTACTCATGTCCCCGTGAGCACGCATACCAAATTTTGTCAAGATAGATCAACTCCTTCGATAAGATAACTGTATACAAACAGACAGACACGACAGACGGACAGACAGACAGACAGACGGACGGACATGTCTAAATCGAATCTCCTGGTGACGCTGATCATTTCTATATACATTTTGTATGGTCTATCTCGACTGGTTCTGGGTGTTACACACAACCCAACAAACGCAATATACCCTCGACACAGAGTGTGTCGGGTATAAAAACGGGTGTGCTTCAGACCACACCGCTGAAGTAAAACGTAAAACTTCTCTAGCTCCATCTGTAAATACGTATGTATTTATCCCTACTTCCTTACAGTATTAAAAATTACTTCGAAGTCCGAAATAATTTTCGAACGTATCTATCTCTCTTTTTAGCTTTGCTAATTTATGTATGTCTCCCTCTCAACTTCCGTTTCATTTTTTTGTGACAAAGTTTTCTTCTTGCCCCTCCAAGTTAAGCGTAGAAGTTTTACTTCAAAAGAATTTTTTTACACGAAAAATTCCGCGATTTTACTATAAGCCACGTTTATTATATTTTATAAAATTTTTTCCTCGGATTTTCGGGGAACCGATCTACCGTGTAAACAGAGAGCCGGGTCTACTATTGCTATAGGAATAAACTATATTCTTGTACGGTTTGAAGAAGAGTTTAAAATAGAAATATAGGAATAGTAAAAGCAAAGAAAAAACTGAAGGACATGCATATTTGTAAATGTTATATGAAAATATGGAAAATGTCTAAGAGTATCACCACTAACTTGGACTAATGTTTTTTTTTTAACGGTTAATAGCAACAAACTCAATGAACATTTACGTAAAAAAGGAGGAGTCAATTGCACATGTTTTCTTCGCACCGGCAATGATGTTTTCTACGGCCGAGCCAGAATTCTGTTTGGCAGCTTGTACATCGTGAGACTGCATGATCGGGTACCCATAAAACGCTTGTCGTGGCATTCGGCTGTATCGAGGAACTAGTACACGAGGATGGTCCACTACGATCTTCGACCGCTTCCCATGAGCAGACAGAAGCATTTTCGGCATTATCTATTGCCGAGCACTGCAATATAAAATAAGAAGAAAAAAAAAGATATTCGTATTTATTTCTTTAATTTTTATCATAATTATATTCGTAAATAAAAATAGAAAAAATTTTCATGCAGTTATTTTATTGAAAGAAACACTATGTCTAAGCAGAAAACCTTTACATCTTTCAACCAGAACGACAAAATCAATACACAGCTCATTTGTTATGCATAATAATTCAACATTTATAAAAGCAATTATCAAAAATTAAAATAAAAACAAACAAAAAAATTAATAAAAAAGAAAAGAAAAGAAATTTTGAAAAACTAACCGCCGATATAGAACTATAATCATCATCATCACCATCGTCACCATCATCATCATCATCATCCGTCATTTCAATGTGACAATTGCAGTTGCAATCATTCGAATAGCCATCATTTAAAATTGAGGCCTCCTCTGCCTCTTCTCTTTCGTCGTCATTATTATTTTTTCGATATCGATCTGAGCGCATATACCGTTGGCAACATCTGCGGCGTCGTAGGCTTTTGCGTCTTCTGCGTTTGCAACATTTATGAACGCAAAAGAATTTACCATTTTTCCCATTACGAAGTTCATCTACCTTGATTAGGTATTAATGAAGGGGAAAACTATGAAAAATCGACTTAAATTTTGATCTGAAGTTGTAATTATTTTGTTAGTGAAGGATTATTTTGCTCGTTTGCCATATACCCTCTCTCTTTTTCTCCATTAGTCTTAACTCTGATACTTTTTGCACAAAATGAACTATTTTCATCGGTAAAAATCTTCATTACTTCACGAACTTAAAGAAGATTTTCTATTTTCTGTTCTCACCCTCTTTCCAATCCTCTTTTTCTCTACGGAGTAAATTAAATTTATCATAAGATATATTTCTATATGTAAACGGTGCTAAATGTAAATATTAAGGTAAGGTAACCTTAAGTGGACTGTCACGTTGACTGGACCACTTGAATGATTACTGTGTTGTGACAGTTAAAATTTCAAACTAATATTACAGCCAACTTCACTCCAAATGTCAACAGTAAATTATAAAGTTTCCAGCTGAACATACGCGTTTTTGTTTAAAAATGAGCGCTTCAAAAACAAACAAACAAGTGAAAACAATTCGCGTTTTTATAAAATTGTACATCTTTGTGCCTGCTACGAATAGTGTGAAAAACGACTTGTTAAACTTAAGAAGAGTATGTTTCATGTTAATTTGGGCATTGAACTTTAGCTCAAAGTCATTTGGAAATTTAAGTAGATGTTGGAATAAGTTTTGGTGGCACACTTGAAATCGTATGATTCACCTTGAGTGGACCACTTCTTGCAACCTTGAGTGGACCGTCAAACTTTTTCATTCTTACTATAAATTTAGCATTTTTAAGGATATGAACAGTAGCGGATTAACCATATAGGCAACATAGGAAGTTGCCTAGGGCGGAAAACTTTCAGGGGCGGAAAATTCCGACCGTCAATGTTTTAATAAAAGAAAAGGCGAAAATTAGGCTGCTGTCTGAGGTGACAAAATCGGAACTGCCTAGGGCGGAAAATTGTCTGAATTCACCACTGGATATGAATAGACTTTAGAACAGTGTTAACTAGTTTTATGAGCTTTATTAAATTTTTTGGTGATTTTTAATTAGTATTTGGGCATGTCGTCGGGTAGTGCATCAGTATCAAAGGCGTTTTTTTATACGCAAACATTGTGACTCGTATAATGACACTCAATCCGATTCGGCGTAGGCAAAGTTTTTCAATGATTTTAATTAAACCGATTGCCTTTCAATAAAAATGCAAACTTTTGTAGTTATGTGATTTTTTTTGGTATTTCGACCGTTTTTTTTTTTTTTTTCATTTTCCTCGGATGGTCCACTCATGGGTGCATTTTTTTTTTTTGATTCTACCCTTTTTTCAAAATCAAATATTTTTATAAACAACATTTTGAAGATCTGCTACCTTGGAAAGTTGCGTAGTAATATCGATTAACGAATGGTATATAAAAACCACGTTATTCACCAAATTTTTATTTAAACTTTTGCTTAGGGGGTCCCATAATTGGTGACATTACCCATAAAAGATAAAAGAAAATATAGCATGAAATTTGTTGGATTTTATGAACAAACAAAGTCTTCGAGAAACTTCATTATAAGGAATAATGTTGAATAAGAAAAGTAACGTTGAGCAATTCTCAAAATGGAATTTTGAGAATAGTCTTCTTGTAATTCGAAACAATAAAGTTTTTTACGTTCAGTCCTGGTCCATAATAGTTTTTTTTTTTAAATAAAAAAGAGGATTATTAGGTAGTAGGAAGTTCGATATGGGGTGGCTACCTTCTGATGTTAAAAAAAGAATCAAAAATTTTTAATCCTTCCACTCGGAACCACTTCTCATATAGAGAAAAACAAAACAAAACAGTCTACAATAAAAATAAAACGTAAAAAAAGGATGCGTTTAGCTCCAACGTAAACCTTATTTCTTAAAAAAAAAAAAAAAAAAAAATTATCACTGAGCACTCACCTGCTCGTCATTGGAGGGTGGAGCATTATTACAGTTTGGACAAATTTTTTTCAACAAAGCCATTCTCATGTCATGGATCTCACGTAAAAGTGCATCTTCCCTTAGCTGAAACAATAACAACAACAATGAGAATAATAAAATTGCATTGAAATTTTATAGCTAGGATGAGATTTTTTTTAGGCATTCGCGTTGTCTTCAGCTTAATTGAACAATAAAAGTACTTGGTTATTCCATTACAAATTTTTTTTTTTTTTTTGGTAGTCTAACAATTTTTCATTCAATTAAGTTCATGAAATTCAATTAAGCCCGATTCGATTAAGCGGGTGTGTACATACCTTATGCTCGTGCACAATTTGTTGTAGTCTTAAATTTTGTTCACTTAAGGCATGCGCCAGGCCATCTGGACAAGAAAAGGCAATTTGTGGACGTTCAGGCAACAGACTTGGTGGTGTCATGGGTAAGGAACGTATTCTGTGGGATATGCGAAATTCATTTTATGAAAAATGGTTTGGCTTTTAAAAAAGCTTTTCTTTTTTTTGTTGTTGGAATTTCATTTACCTGCTACTGTAAATTTGCTTTGAAACGAATCCATCTCGCCGCGAATTCGATGAGGAGGCTCGCCTTCGTCTTTGCGTAGCAGCTGTTGACATGTACGGTGGTGCGTATGCGTATGTAGATGAGGGTGCACTATTTGCTGGCGCAGCATTGACATTGGTGCCATTGGAAGTTTCGGCAGCAACCGTTTGTGTCGTTGCGTTGGCAACCGCATTCAATGGAATTGTTTCACATTTTCCGCTTAGCGATATATCCAATTTTTGATGCTCAGGTAAAATGAGTATGCTCTCGTCCATTTCATTGTTAATTGAGTTAGGATGATGATGATGGTCTCTATAGTCGTAAGGGATGTGTTGTTGTTGATATTGTAGTTGTTGGTGTTTTTGATCAGTACTATTCGCATTTTCGCTGGAATTATTTTTATGTAGATTATTTGTTAGAGATGAAGTTGAAGACGATGCAGAAACATCGCTCGATGAGGCATATAAAAAGGCGTTAGGTCGGGTCTTATTGTGCACTTTTGATAGAATACTGCTGGGATTGGCAATTGATTTTCCCTAAAACGAAATTAAGATGAGAGACTGAGAATATTAGAATGCTTAAGCAATCCTTACATTTTCATTTGAAAATTCAGGCAACGTTGTAGCTTCCAAGCGTGTTCTCGAAGAACAACCACCACCATCGATTTCATCTAAATTTTCTGTACTTATAACATGACTTTTTTGACGATATTCTTTTTCCTGAGATTTCTGAGGTGGACGAGTGGTTTCGATTGGCACTAAAGTGTCCGTGCTTGTATTTACAGAACCGTGCCAAAAATTCTCTTGATTCGTATTTTGTTCCACTTCACTGAGTCCGTTTGTATTGACGTTCGTATTAAAGAATGGATCTTAAAGTTTGAAAAGAGGAAAAGTGTTTTTAAATGTTTTCTTATTTTGTACTATAAACTCTACTAACCACCACTCAAATCAACGCTTTGCATCAAATCTAAATTGATATCACCCGTTTTATATATTGTTATACCACAAGTTTTTGTCAATTCCCCATCACAATCAATATCTTTTGACGTTGTATGCTCGCTGTTGACTATTTCTTTGCTAATTTCATCGTCACCATTATTCAAATTGGCTGTGGTGGAAAAACCATTTAATCGTTTCGCTTCGATTACATTTTTCCCATAATGATTTCCTTCAATATTTTTGGATACGTTTTTGGCGTCATTGATTGCATACGAATCACAGTCGAATATTTGCTTTTGATGTTCTCGTTGTTCTTCCTGTTGATCGGATTCACCATTCATTTCAAAAATACTTGGACTAGAATGCAAGGGTTCCGCGTTGTTGATTGATATTTGGTGTTGCTCTTTTTCACCATTCACATTTGCTAACGTTATTGATTGTTGTTGTTGTTGTTGCGATAAATGTGATTGATGTTGTGCTGATGAATCTTTGAACATAAACAAGGTTTTCTCATGATTGTTTTCCAAGTTTTGCGTATTTCCAAAACCTTCGTCATCGTCGGGGGTGTTTAGTTCGATTGTTAGATTCTGCAATTTGCGCGTTGTATCGTGAATAAAATTGGCTATGATATCCGGAGAGTCTTCACGTTCAGACTGGATATCAGCTACCGAAGTATTTTCAGAATTCGAGCCCATTGTCAGACTTTTATGAAAATTAAAAAAAAAATAATAATAATAATCTTTAGTATATGGAAACCATTAGCCAATTGAGAAAGAAAGAAGAAACATACTTTGGATCGACAGTCATATTTGGATCACTTGAACGACGTGAAATTCCATTCTGCAGTATGCTGGCGGTTATAAGATCGCCATATGATCTTGTCTTTACCACAGGACCTAGAAAGAACACGAGATAAATCAGATGAAATAGTTATGTAGAATATTTCACGCTACCGAAATAACTTCTTTCTAGGACTAGACCGAGTTATTTTTTGAATGAATAATAATATTTTAAACTATTTCTGGATTATAAAGAGAATTAAGAATAACGAAATCAAACGAATATTAAAAAGTATTTAAATTGTCTTCACTCACTCATTGAGTCATTTAAGCTGCCCTCTGCAACATTACACGAGGGTATATCGGAGCAATTCTGATTTCCTAAGCTACCTAAATATACTTCAGTCCATAATTCTATGTCACGCACGTTATGGGCAGGCCAAAGTACCTAAAAAACAATAAAAATTTGAAATTCATTTATCCATAATCGAATACACTATGAGCGCTCAACACTCACTTTCTCTCGGTTGGGAAGGTAGAGAGGATTTTTATACATCTGTCCTGACAAAAAAGGCCAAACGGAAAATGTACGCTCGAAAATAGCATTTTCTATGCGTTCCTTAAGTGTATTGCATAAGAAGGTACCAAAAAGTGTTGAGTGAGAATGTTGTGCCAGTTTAATCTGTAAAAGAAAATATTTTTCATACAATTAAATATTAATATTAATATTAATAATAAAAAAGAAAATCTTTTTTTTTACCAAATAAGCCATGTTAAATTCGAAGCTGCATGGAAATTGTTCATGTATCTGATGTATCAAGTCCAACCATTGCAAGAATACAGGACAGCGTTCGTTCAGTTCATCCGATCCAGGACCATGTCCGCAACGATCGGCAAATTTATGACCAAAACTCAGCCATTCACGCTCAACCAAAACACGAAAGCCCTTAGAGACAATTAAATGGATTGACAATTAAAAAGGATTATTATTATTATTAACACGGTGCAGCAACACGTAAAATGTTGACAAAGTTTTGACTGCAGATCTTGAAAGTACATGATAAAAAAACAAATCTGACGTCACGTATTTTCATTGCTTCGCACAAGCTTACGAAATCAAAATCAATGCAACATTGATGCAACCACTCGGGCTGCATGAAAAATCTATAGCATATGCAAAGGGATTTTTTGCGCTTTTTCTTCTGATTTTAGGTAAAAAAATTTAAACTTTGAAGTACAAAAACGGTATAAAGGAGCTCTCGGATACAGTTGGTGTACTCCAGGGAGTTGTCGAGTTCTGTTTTGCCGTCATTTTAGTCAAAACATGTTCATAAAATTCGTAACGGCTTGGGAGCTATTGGCCAGAAATTGTAAAATGAGGTGAAAAATTTGTAAAATTTTTCAGGTTTTTGCTATTTTCAGTTACTAGATAGAGTTTTTTGTGTCAGGTATTAATACAGTTCTTTTCTCCATGTCTTAAGCTAAATCTTTGTTAAAGACAGGGAAGTAAAATATTAAACCATTTACGAGATAAAGCCATTGGGAAAAAGCACAAAATTGTGTATTTTAAGTCGCGGACACAATTTCCAAAATCGAATTATATTTGAACACGAGCAAAACTAGGAAAACTAAATATAGGGATTTCCTACATTTATCAAGTACTTTCAAGATCTGCAGTCAAAACTTTGTCAACATTTGATAACCTCGAAAATGTGTCACTGTGTATATCGAAGACTATTTTATGATGTTACCTCCACTGTTCGATAGTATGGGTCTAGGCATAACTGTGCAGTCGCTACTAGTTGAGATGTTCGATCCCAGCCGTCAGAGCAATGAACCAAGACCGGACGTCCCTTCTTTTCAATAGCGTGACAGACAGTCATTGTTGCTGCCAAAAGCCCCGAAAGATGCTGAAACCACATTGTCTTTTCCAAAAGAGTAAGCCAACTGCGAAAAACAACAACAAAAGAAAGAGAGCCAAACATTAACATCTATTTTCGATAATATCAAAAGTTCGAATTACTTTGGAACATCTGGCGGTGAAGCGCAAAGCTGTCGTAGCGCATGAAAACTTTTTCGAATCGCGTGAATGTTTCCCAGATTCATAAATTCAATTTCGGCACATGGATAATATTCAATGCATTCACAGCCGCCGCCTCGGGCACGATTGGTCACCGCCGAAGTATAGCTACGCGCGTCAACAATTAACACTTTCTACAACAGATGGGATAGGGGGGGAATTGAAATTAGAACAAAAAAACTATGGCAGTTTTATTATTACGCTTACCCTGACTTCATCGAGCGGTACTTCTTCGTGACTACCATCGGGACTCGAAGGTGAACTCTCAGTGGAAGTCACATTCACAGCTATCGAATTAACGATGGCATTTTCATCAGACATTTGCATTTGCATTTGAGGTTGTCGTCGTATTTGCTCGCCACGATCAAAGGCGCATGCATCGGCGAGTGCTTTTAAAAGCTTCTCATCCTCACCGTTGCGCCAACCCAGCCAGCCAACTTCCGGCTGACTGCAGCGTGCGATAACAGCACCCGATTTACGGTGCCGCCAAACAACAGCGGGCAAACGTCGAGAGCCACGATAATTTGCAACCTTATGTAGCGTATCATCGGAAATGCAACTTGGTACGAGTATCTTCTGCGGATACGATGGACATAATTTGAAGTCCTTGTTTGCTTTCGAGATACGCCATGGTGCCTTCAAATCGAATCCTAACCGCTCGACTTCACGCATAAAGAATTCATCTTCGTAATGTGATGCCCGCTGCAGCCGATCGGTGTAGTCCGAAACCGAACATGCCGACGATGGCAGCAGCATATTCTCGAGACCATTAAGGGGCGCTACATTTTGTGACATCCCGACGCCGGCGCCAACGCCAACGCCGACGCCTCCGCTACCACCATTTGCAGTCAGACCATCACATGTCCACGAACAGAATGGAAATGCAAAAAGTGTTTCTAATGTTTCAGGTACACCAACCGATAATTGTATACGACGTTGCGATTCAGAGCATTGCTCTGCAGTCTCAAAGGAACATTTCACTGTGCTCGCATCCTTGCAGCTGATTATCAAATGAAAAAGATCACGTATCTGAACAGTTTCGATCAGACTCAATGGTACTGATGTTTCCGAATTGTTTGCTGTTTTCAATAAAAATATACGATAATTGGACAATGCCAAAATTCCACCCTCCGTACGTCCAAGGTATTTCACTGATTCGCCCGCAACTGCAAGTGAGAAAAGATAATGGGAAAAAATAAAAACATTATAATTTTAACTTTATTCTCTTAACTTACGTTCTTGAAATGGGACTGTCAGTTCAATATCTTCTTTCTCCATTTGTGATTTGGGAAATAGTTCAGCTGCTCGTATCATGCAAAGTGATTGCGGAGGTGATCCATCGGATTCCTCCATTTAACTGGAAGGACATAAAAAAAAAAAAAATACAAATTAGAACGCTGGATAACATTGCTTTGATTTTTGCTCCATTTTCTTTTTTTTTTCTCATACAAAATTTGATGCAGATCCTTCTTCACTTGGCCTGACAAGAATATTCTCAATGATGACTTAAAATGAATTTTACCGCATTTTGATTTAAAGAAAATACATAGCCATGCTGATTAAAAAGATTGAAGCATATTAACCGAGCCGCGAACAGTGCCTGTCGATTACGAAGTATACGAGACTGTAAGCGACTTGCCTATTAATAGCTTCAAAGCATGTATCATGAAAACAAGATAGCGCCACTTGAGAGAGGAAACGTCACAAACTCAAAATCGCGATTCGTTGTTGTTGTTTCCCATGTTAAACCGACTTTTTACTTTTTTGAATAGCATGAGAAACAACAACAATTTCTCGCTCAGTGACGTCACAAACAAAAATTTCGGCTCTCAGAGAGAGCCTCAAAATAGCGGTACTGAAGTGGCACTATCTTGTTTTCTTGTATCATGCTTCAAAGTATACGAGACTGTAAGCGACTTGCCTATTAATAGCTACATAGTATACGAGACTGTAAGCGACCTGCCTACTAATAGCTTACTTTATTTGGTTGTGGTAGGCGTTCACTCTACAAATCGGCCACGCTCGAACAAAAGTATACCAGGATGGTATATGAGGTAGTATGCATTAACGCCTACAGCATAAGAAATGTGTTGCGGTTCATCGCTTCTGTAAGTAGCATTTTGGCCGCTGAGAACGCTCTCTCAATTTATCTAACGTTTTTGGCGTTAAAATTTTTTCAAAAAACTGATTACAACTAGTCTAGTTAGGGTCTAGTTACAAACTGGTCCAAAATGGAGTAGTTGTAATCAGTTTTTTCAAAAAATTTTAGCTCCAAAATTCTTAGAATTTTTCACTTATTCTATACAATAAATTTTCTTCAAAATCGGACGTCATGATTTTTTTGGATTGTATGGGTTTTTGTTCCACAACTCTCTTAACTTTCCTTAAACCCCTGACTTTTCTTTGGGTTAATTTCTTATAATTGTTCAATATACCACTGTGGTCAATATAAGCACTACCAAAGCACTCTTTCTCTAGCTACGTCCCTGGATTAAGGCATATCTCGTCCGCCTGTGGTCGGATCTCCTACCAAACGACAGGACCAATAATGTCGAAATTTGATACACCGAAAACCATCCCAACTGAAAATTCGCGATATCCGCTTACTGCCACGCCTAAAAATTGAGATTTTTCGTAACTTCTGAAGTAAAAAGGGTAGAAGCTTCAAATTCGAGACACTAGCTAACCAAGACGAATGAAATGTGTAGGAGAAAAAAATTGATGGGTTCCGCCCATTTTCAAGTCCACAAACATTAATTTTGTGTAGCGTTCTTTGTTTTTTTTTTTTTTTTTGGTTTGAGAATTGTAAATTGCTCGGAAAGCACACCTGGCTCTCGGTGATTTTAATTATAAAGTTGAAAATCAAAAGTGAGGCAAAGTGAAGGGTGAGATTTTATATTAAATAATTTTTAATTATCGATTAGAAATATTAGTTTATATAGTTTGGAAATGGACGACTAATTTGACTCTAAAAATTTTCAAGGATTTGTTCGAGTTTTTCAACTTTTATTCTTTCATTTTTCACATAAGAACCGTTACTTTGTATGTGTTCAAGTCCTTGAAATTCGAGGACGTATCCGGACAATGATGAAAATGGGGGCTAATTATTTCTTTTTTATAAAATTTACTGAGAATTTGTTGATTCCGTCTTAAAGGGAGCGAGGTTGATCAATCATTGCCCTTTTTGCCTTCTAATTATGGAGCATACACTGAGCGAACTTTAGCATGATTTTTAAAAAAATGCGCATTGTTATTCACAGTCCTTTTGATTTTCGAGCAGAACAAAAATTTCAAAAGAAAAATGGCTGAGTCAACAACACTTTTGGTTGATTTAAAGGAAATATGTTTAATAACGTTTCTTTTCGTTCGGTATAATTCTCATTTGGTTTATAAAATAGGACATATAAGAAATTTCTTCATCTTAGAACTTTATAAGCATTACGAAAGCAATCACGACAACGGAGTGACCAAATCGGATGAAGTGCATCTGATGGCTATTTTTTGGGTGATGTTCAGCAGAGTGCTCTATGGCCATTTGCTTTGAACGTTAAATAAATTTGTTTTGATATTTCTTCTTTTATGGGTATTTTAGAATTTTTTATTTTTATTTTAAAAATTATCTTGTCATTTCAATTATGTCCGTGGTTAGTTCAACAATTTGAATTCATTTTTGAAAATTGTCATGTCAATTCAACCTTAAATATGGTTGATTCAAAAGGAAAATATTTATAATTTCCAACAAGGAAAATTGTTAAATTAAAAATATTCCTTGTTGAGCCCGTTTTGTATGTTTTTCATTTTGATTTAACCAGTTTTCTGGTTGATTTTTTTCTCTGTGTATAACCTTTTTTTTAAAAAAAAAGGATTGACAACAAGTGTAATGCCGGCATTATAAAAAAAGAAACAACTCTTAAATGACAAAAAAAAAAGACTTTAAAACATCTTTCTCCTGGTAGAGCAGATATGTAGACGCGTAAAAATTGTCGTTTTTTACACCAAGCTATGAAAAGACCACATCAAAGTCCTTTTTATGTTCCCATCAAAAAATCAGCTACGCAGTTGCATTCATAAAAATCTTCAAGGACAAAAGAAAAGTTCAACATCGAAGACAATAAGACTAAAATCTAAAGCGTTTGAAGTAGCGCGATTCTCATGCTCTTTTTCGCGCAGACTTTTTAAGGCGCGATAAAGAAAAAATTTACAATTCAAATATTGCAATTGCAGCTCTTCAAGGGAAATCCGCCGCTAGCCAAGCGCTCAATTTATCAATAAAAACGAATTCGCGAATCGACCATGACGACAAAAAGCGACGACAACTTTCACTGAGCTTTTCATATTTCGCATTTCGATTTAAATCAATGCTAAATACGCAGACCGCAATTTTTTCATTAACAAAAAAAAAAAAAAAAAATTTAAAAAAAATTATATCTATAAAAATATAAATAAATCAAATTAGAGAAGGAAAAATTTTTAATTGAAAAAAAAAAAAAATCTTATAAAATCAATTAACGAAGATACGAAAATGGAAAACGTGTTGTGTGACAATGTTTAAGGCATTGGATGTCTGGACTGTGATTGGTTCTGTTCGTCGGTTGTGTATCTGTATCTGAAATTGAATTGTAGCGAACTTGTCAGATACGATTGCGTGCATAAAAAAGGCAGTCGGGGGTCATTTAAAAACAAAAAAACAGAAAAATTCATTTTCATTAACACTTTTCCTTTCACAAATCAATCATCCACCTTTTTTGTCCGCCCACATTTATTCATGTCTTGCACGTTCATATTATAAAAATCCCTACCACCGGCCCGTGTACTTTCGTGATAACGACCTACCACAAACCTACCTACCCACCTACCTACCCACCTACCTATATGACGGCGTTTCAAAGATAGCCAGGCGCCACTTCACACGTTTAACACTTAAAAATTCACTACTAAGTTCTTTGACTACACACTGGACTAAAATTCTGTTCTCACTTAAAAGTGAATTAGTGGTAAAATCGCATTGATATTTCGATGGCAAATTATTGATCTCAACGGCGCAATTAACAATTCCAAAATGCTATTTGCCTTTGCTCTGAATTTCTTTTTTTTTCATTTTATGATTATTTTTTTATTAATTATTTCTAAAATGTATTCGCGAATATGGTAGATAAGCGAGGTATACAAACAATCCGATAATTATCCGATTCTGAGGTATACTACACGCAATTCGTGCTCGTAGTAAAACACTCGTAGCCGAATTCTCATGTTCTCGGGATTACCGAATGAAATTTCAATGTTACTATCGTACACTGGAAAAAATTTCTTCGATTCGAATTTGATTTTTATGCGAAAAAATGTTTTTGGTTTTTAACAGGACTGAGTTAATCGATTTTTATTGTTCTTAAGCTTATGCTGATTTTGAATTTTGCAAACCCTCTTTAATAGAGGCACAAGTCAAAATTTTTATACATTTTTCATATTTTAAAATTAGTTAGGGGTTTTCCCTTAAACGTGTATTTGCATCGAAAACCTCTGAAACTTGCATATCGAGAAGGCTAAAAAATAAATGAATGAAATTTTGTATGAAAACACTTTTAAGGGCATACCCCCCATTAATTTGTACAAAAAAAAAACCCCTGTGTTTAATATTTGGCTACAAGTTCAACCCTGGCATTAATAAACCATCAGGCATGTGATGCTTTTCCCTTTCCCAGGGAAAG
This sequence comes from Chlorops oryzae, assembly GCA_020466095.1. NCBI lineage: Eukaryota > Metazoa > Arthropoda > Insecta > Diptera > Chloropidae > Chlorops > Chlorops oryzae. The sequence goes on from CM035808.1 coordinate 12,226,546, forward strand.
GTAATTCGATTCCGAAATTGATAAGATTTCAATTCAAATTATCCCTCCATCTTGGTAAAGGGAAATAAATCACATAAATTTGGGAATTGAATTACCTTTTCCCGGGAAAGGGAAAATAATCACATACCCGTATTTTTGGAACATTTATCACCTCTCAAATTATTTATTTGTCACTAGAGGGAAAGAAAGTGGAACTTATACAACATGAAGATAATAAAGGTGCTGATCTTTGTCAGACTCCATTTGACACCAATATCCTAAATGGAAGGATTAGGATCTTAGAAATGATTACCGAGTCTTACAATGGAAAAAATGTATCTAAAAAATTTGGAGTTCCAAAGCATTTCATTAATTAAATATCCAAATACCTTACAGTATATTCACAAAGATATGGTCATTTTCTAGAATCCATTATTTGAAGAATTTCCTCAATAAGCTGTTTTTTTTTTTTTTGGGTCAATTTTGGTAGGAGAAAATTAATTTATCTAACAAATTCTTTCTCCGTTTTTCCCTTAACGTTCAAACACACATGATTTTCTTTTTCAAAATTAAATTTTTACGGAATTTAGTCCTTGTTTTGAGACATTCATGGGAATATTCCCCCAAAAACTGGCAGCAGTGCGTATACGTAATGTATTTTTAAATAAAATTACTCATTCGTCGGGTATTACAACCGATTACTCGATATTATCAAATATTGAGATTTAGGGGCATGAAAAATAGATGTTGCCCGATTCTCAGATCTTCCTGATATGCACACAAAATTTTATTAAAAATATGTCCAGCAGTTTCAGAGGAGTTTTGTAAGTAACACCGCGACATGGGAATTTTATGTAGTAGGGATTTTCTTTTGAAATATTCGAAAGGAATTTGATTAATTGAAACTGGCACGAAGACTAAAGGTCATAGGTCATAGTCTTTCACTAAGACTATCATCACACCTTCAAAAATTTTAAACTAGGGCGAAGACTATGGGCTTTAAAGAATGTGTTCGAAAATTTAACCCCAAGTGAATTTGTATAGAAATGTCACCGAACGAAAATTTTTTCCAGTGTAAAAAAGCACATGTACATACCAAAACGGGCGAAAATGAATTTTATAAAAATGCACGTTTCGAAATAATTTAGAAAGTCTCTATAAATCTGCCTTCGTATTTCATTAAAACAATTTCTTTCGATTTCTTGTTCGCACAACAGAGAAAAGAAAACAATTTTTCCGTTTTATAGGTAGGTTATAATATACTATATTGTTCAATTGAATTTTTCCCGTCCGGCTTTTTTATATTCCGAACTTTATGAGACAAACAAATTCAGCGGACTAGTATCTAAACTTCACTTTCAAATCGTTTGTGAGAGGTTGGTTCGCTAAAAAAGCATGAAAGCAAGAAAGAAAGGAAGGAAGAAAGAAACAGAAAAAAAAAACGACTCTACATCGAACGAAAAACTGGAGAATGCGCAACACAAATACGACGAAATGGGAAATTTGAAGGTGTAAGGTGCTTTTGGGAAGGGTAGACGACGACGACGACGACGTGTTATCAAGTCGGCTTTTGGATGGCCCACTTAATGCACTAACATTCACGAGATACACACGACCGCGGCCGAACGTAGAGAATTGAGAAAGGAAAATATACAAAAAAAAGCACAACACAAACGACTACGAATAGCGGAGAAACGATGAAGCGACCGACCGGCGACAACGACGGCCTTTACTGGAATGTGGAAAATCAAACTGGAAATCTCTCAGATATACATGCATGCACACACGCGAACCAATATGTACATATGTACGCTTAATACTTGTACATACGTATGTATACGTACTTTTGGTTGTTTATGCTTGTAAGCTTAGAAAAGCACAGCACGAGAAAATGAAAAAGAAAAAAGACAAATACCGAAAGAGGAAAACTTGGAAAACACCTTTTTGTGCATGAAAGCGGTACGGCACAGAATGTCTAGCGGTTTTTCTTCAGTGACTTTACGTCGGCAACTGTTAAGCGTGTTCAGTACAGCATAATAACCGAAAGAAATTTTTTTTAATATATTCTTTTTTTTTTTTTTTTAATATACAACTTGATCTCTTTGCCGCGTGCATTAAAATAAGCACTTATCATTTTTAGCAACAAATGGGAATGTTTGAAAACCGTGAACTTTTTGAAGTTTTAGGTCAGGGAAACTCTGACATTCCGTTTATTAGATAACCTTGACACAAAACAATATCTACTTATATACACACAGTGAAACATCTTATATGCGAACCGCCTTCCTATTACTGTGCGACGCTTTTAAATTTTTCCTTTAAGACCTTCTAAGATTTTACGCACAAAGTGTCCTCAACTTTTGTCTTTTAACTCATTACTAAATGAATATTCCCCGGGAGTTTTTTTTACCTAGAAAAAGGGAGTAATCTTAGCCCCAATAAAAGAAAGAAAGTGATGACCTTTTTTTAAGGGGCTGTCCATTAATTACGCAAGGGAGATTTTTACCATTTTTGACGCCCCACACATAAGCATATTTAACCCTGCTGTTACCTTAAGAAAGTTTCACAAAATGCTTTAGAAAACATTTGGTCCACGGTGTATTTTTCATACAAAATATATAGTCAAAATAAGAATTTGAGCTCATTACAAGAAGATTGTTATGGCTGAAAGTAAATAGATTTCATCAATATCCAGATAATGGCCTCAAAAAAATTGAATTTTGGACCAAATAGTCCTAAGGCACCAGGAGGGCTAAGCATAAATCAGACTCCCATGTAAACGACTATAAGATTTTTTTGAACCCTATTTTTTAATACTTACGGAGTTATTGGACGGCCCCCTAACAACGTTCGAAGTTCCTGCTCCCTTTATACTCCCTTCCCAGTATGCTAAGAAAGGCAGCGATTTCTTCAAATCTCCAGGAGAAATTCCCCTGGAATATTTAAAACCGCCTTTATATGTGGACAATGTGGGACTACCCGTGGGTCCGCTGATTCTATGTAGATTTTAATATTTTAACCCCAGAAAGTTGGATATTAATATTCAAACCCTAACACCCGTGCCTGTGTATGTTTAAATATATTTTTTAAAACAGCCCCAAAGACCACGACTATTGGAACAAAGTATTCTAGAGATTTTCAATGCTCTAAAGGTCCCTTATATGCCGACTTCTGTTCAAAATTCTTCCACTTGGAAACAGTGTCGGATTAAAATAATTTATCGCCCTAGGCAGTTGCGATTTTGTCGCCTCAGACAGCAGTTTTTTCTTTTATTGATGCATTAACGGTCAGAATTTTAGGCCCCTGAAAATTTGCCGCCCTAGGCAGTTGCCTATGTTGCCTATATGGATAACACAGTGCGACACACTTTTGTAAACAAAAATTTGAAGACTGTTTTCGATAGTACTCGGTGAGTATAATAACGCCTCATACTCAGTTTTGTCAAGTCACATCTACTTTTGTTTTAAATAGACTTCAAAAAGAGGAGCCGAGAATTAAATTACTCACTTACTTATGGCTATATCTTGTAATCCGTTCAATATTTTCTATCTATCACAATTTATAGCTCGGAACTCATTTTAAATAGTTTTAGTACAAACCGATCCGAAAAAACTCTATCTAGTAGGTGCAAGTTGCAAAAATTCTCAAAATTTGACGTGTTTTTATCATATTTTATTTTGTATGGCCTATAGCTCTCAATGCAATAAACATTTTTTAAACTTTTTTGATGTCCAATTTTTGTATACAAAACATGACCTCTAAAATGTCGCACAGTTAAATCCGCCTCTGCTTGGAAATTTATTCAGAGGTCCATAACCAAAAAACGAGAAAGAAGTTACAAATGTCAGCTCAAAGTTAAAATTTCACTGAAATATCTTGAAAAACTCAGTTTTTATAGCCTTTTTTTTGATTTTTGTAACAGACCTTAGTACTGGAGATACGCTTACCAAGTCCATTCTCGAATCTGCTCTCTCTCTCTCTCATGTCTCGCATACCAAGATCAAGATATCTTCACTTCTTCGATAAAAAAAACCGTATATGGGCAGATAGACAGACAGACGGACATGTCTAAATCGAATCTCCTGGTGACGCTGATTATTTCTATATACATTTTGTTTATGGTCTATCTCGACTGGTTCTAGGTGTTATGAACGTAGAAAACAAATCCAATATACCCTCGACCCTGGTCGCTCTAGCCAGAAATTTCAAAAGGTATTTATGTACAGGAAACCTCCGGTAATCCGACAAACATTTTGCAGGGCGCTGTCGCACTTTCGAATTTTTCGGATTAAAGAGTGTCGCCTAAGACCCCATTTAGTCCGGAATTTTCTCTACAAATGAGTTCCCTTGTAATATGATCAATTCCAAATCAATGATAAGATTTTTTATGTTGCACTGTGAAGTAAAAACTTCGAAATTTTTCGAGTCGAGTCGATTTTCATTACGCCCCCTAAATAATGGTCATGTAGGATTACAGGGGTTGCCGGATAAGACAGGAGAGCGATTATCTGGGTTCACTGTATTTTCAAGGAGTTTAGGAAATACAATGAATATTATAAATCATCAACTATATAAGACATCCTGCTAGAGAACTAATCATGAGAAGAATTGCCACCAAAAAGCTTAAAAAAAAAAAAATAAAAAAGGAATAACGACGTCCAATGAGAACCAATCAAGGATAACTGCATTGAATACGGAAAGCGAAAATAGGACCGTTGAAGAAACATTGACATTCATGGTCAACATCAAGAAAGAGAACACTCAAGGGAAATTCGATGGAATTCTACCTTTGACATATAGAAAGAATTCATTCCGCATAATGGAATCCCGTTCCCCGCACACCAATTGAATTTCCGCGAATGCGAAAAAGAAAGAAATCGCAATGCAATTGACAAACATCCACCATTTGTTTTTTTTTTTGTTCTTTTTTTTTTTGTTTTTGTCTTCTTGAGTGAGATAAATGACTGAGCACAGAACCCTGATGGCATTTAAGTGCCACTAATGTACAAAGATTGACCTAAATTCCCACTGTCCTTATTGTCTTGTATGTGAGTACGTAAATTTTGTTCATTCTATCGGCGCTCGCCTCCCAAAGATGGTGATGACGAGGACAAAATCCTTTTCGTGTGCTGATGAAATTATCGCAAGTTTGTTGCAATAATATGGAAGCTGCTGCGACATAAGGATAAATGCAAGTAAAGGTCATACATTGACCTAGCTGATTTATGGCGAACTTTTTAGATGAAATATGGCATCTGCCTTTTATATATATATTATGTGGACATATATAAGGTTATTTTGAACAAAGCTGTAAATTAATTCTATTCCTCTTCTTTTCGAGGAAATTATTTTAAGAGGGGGCACAAACATTGAGAAACTCTTCTCGAAATGATTCGACATTTTTTTTTGATTATGGATGACTCAACATTATGGAAAATGAAGCAAATGAATTTATTGATTTTTAATATACACAGTGTGCTCTCTCTTAAGCGGACATCTACGGACCCAAAAAATATGTCCGCTTAAGAGGAAACTATTTGAGATGCAGAAAAACTAGAGCATTCCCAAAAAGCGTCCGCTTAAGAGGGTATTTCGCTTTAGAAGAGTGTCCGCACAGAGAGAGAACACTGTATATTATAGAGTTAATGATTTTGTATTTCCATTTAGGGAATTCCATTTTTTTCTAGGTAGGTACAATAAATCTACATATCTTATGAGGAGGATCTCAAATATAGAAGCAAGGAATAGTATAAAAGCCGGCAGGTCATGTTCAATCCAAATGTTAAAGACTCCAATATTTTCCTTGTCGGTAAATCGTAACTCAAGGGAAATTATTCGGCTCCATCGGGTCTAGATTACGCCATAACATCAAAAAAGAACCCCCAAAACCTAGGCTCGAGGATGCCTTTTTTGAGGTTGTTGCTAAATCTGGACCCGATGGAGCTATATAGGATTCAAGTTTGGGTTCAGATACCCCGGAAACGTACAGAAAGGATAGTGAGACCCATGGGTCTGGCACTTTTTTGTTGGGCCATGTTAACGTTGATTCGAAACGTCTTCAGGGAAGTGACAAGACAAAAAGAAATCTCTTTAGAAATCACTGAATCAGATTATTCTATATTTTCTTTAATCCTGAAACATTGGAGTGCTACTCCACTTGAATATTATATAAAGGAAACGCTCTATAACGAATTTGAAGGAACCGGGAAAAAATCATTATAAGGAAAGAAAAAAAGACACTAAAAATGAAGCTAAAAAGCCTTAAAAAGACTCGCTATAGAGAGGAATTCGTTATAGAGTAGTTTCTTAGAGAGTTTCGACTGTACATATTCAAATGCTTTATTTCCAGGTAAATATCTCCCAAACCAAATAAAACAGAGAGTTAACCTGTTTCCCTGTTTCAGGGAAGTTAAAAGGGTTCCAATAAATGCAGGTGTATTTTTTTAAATAAACTTTTTAACAACTTGATTTAAAAACAGGGTCATAAAAAAGTGAGTTTTCAACCCGTCTAAAGTCTGACCTATATTAATACATAAGGGGTCTTACCTTAAAGCGTGAAAAGATTGAAAAAGCGTACAAATTTAAAATTTTTTCATACAAAACTTCGTTCAATAATTTCTGAGACTTCTTGATTTACAAGTTTTCGAGGTTTTCGAGGCAAATGCACGTTTAAGGGAAGACCCCTATAAATATAATCTTTTTTTTTAAAGTGGGTTGATCCCTTTCTTGGTCATAGCTTCAAATATCATGTTGGAGATGGATTCGCAGAGTGAAGCTAAGTGGAATTGGGTTCCCAGAATTTAAGTTGGCATCAGTTAGTTCGGGAGCAGTTGAATACTGTGCTACAGATTCATAGGCCTTTCAGATGAACCACCCACAAACGTTTTCTATAATATTTAAGTCCGGTGAATATGGAGTTCAGTTTAAAAGCGCTAAATTTTTTTTTTGGCTTAGTATTCAAGACTTTACAATCGCGGCAGTGTGAATTGGAGCGTTATCGTGTAGGTAGATCTATGGCAGAGCTCCGAAAAGCTCGTTAAAGAATGAAAAGGGCCTTCTGAAGCACACTACAGCAAGACGATTCATTCATCGTCTTGTTCAAAAAATTAGGTTCACACGTGCCACAATACAAACAGCTCCCTGCACCATGGCAGTGTGTTTGGGATTTCGTCAAGCTCTTTTCATATGATCTCAGTTATTAAATAAGAGAAAAAGTATATAGGTATAACAAAAAATGCTCTGGTCTTAAAATTAGGCAATAGGTATTTCAATTATTTTTTTTTTTGAGTCCCCATAAATCATCATCGAATCAGCTAAGTATGACCTTCCAGGGTTCTTTAATGAAAAGGAAATAAAGAGTACTTAAGAGGCTAAATATTTGTGAAGAATTCTGTCAATAGTTGATGACAGCCTTTCAATTGTTTCCAACTCCAAGGAACTTAATGGCACTGGCCCACCTTCAACAAAAACGACACTGCATTTATTCTTACAATTTCTCGTGCAGATTGTAGATCAATTCTAGGTTTTATTACCGGCGGCCACACAGTCTCCTTCGCGCCCACGCGCTTAAGCTTATTCTGGCGGACTCCAACTGGTGCAGAAGATGCTCTGGACCTGGGGCACGAGAAACCGTCGAGCACATTCTTTGTCACTGCCCGGTTTTTGCCAGAGCGAGACTTAAATTATTCGGGGAACCCTGGCTCGTCGACTCATACTGTATGACGGAGTATAATCTGTCAACGCTCCTTAACTTCGTGAGGAGGACTGGTATGTTTTGGTAATCTTGCGCCCTCAAACTTACTCGACAACCTGGTTAAAGAATTACACTGGCATGGCTACAGAACCGTTGGTTCTATGTCTGGTTTTATTGACCTTCCAGTTCTACCTAACCTAACCCAAGGAACTAATTGATAGAAATTTAATTTCCCACATATTTGTACCTATGTATATTTGAAGATTGTTCCCCAAACTATAGTAGGTATAGCAAAAATTTTCATTACTATATCTGCATACTCCCCGCGATGGAACTGTCATAGTACACCCTAGCTAAACCCATAGCAGCAGGTTAATCGGGTATTGGACCAAACTGGTAGTATACTGGAGTTCACCTATTTCGTGCAATATACAAAAGGTTGCCCATATGTCCTTATTTAAAAATGGCATAGCTGGAATTAAGATCCCCAGGGTTGGTTAGGTCCTGCCTGTTCTTTTGGAGGCCCCCTTCTGCGAATCTCGCTGTAGCTCTGCGGTTAATGCTTAGGGGATTGTGTACCCGAATCTTGACCAACAAGGTTGGCGATAATGTCAATACCCCCACATTGAAGGTAAAATTTTACGCTCAGCAGAAAGCGGCGGCAAGCAATAAATGTCATTGAGTAAGGCCCACAGCAAAATTATGAATGTGAAACAACAATACCCAATGTCTTCATACTCTCTTATGTGTTATATTCTCTCTGCGGCATTCCATTATTTTCAACATTTTCTTTTTGCTCATCTTATTTATTGGTATAATTTAAAAAAAAAAAAAAAAATAAAAATATATTCATTTTGGCATTGAAGGTGAAGAAGAAAGCAGTAGAAAGCGAGAAAAAATAATCTTAGATGACGTAAATCATTCAATCATGAATCAAAAAACAAATAATAAAAAAATAATAAATAAAAAAAAAATTAAAATAATAAAAAAAAATTAAAAACAATAAAAAAAATATATAAAAAAAAATAATAATAAAAAAATGGAAATTAGAAAACGAATGAAAAGAAGTGAAGCAACGACAGAAAATCAATCTGTAAATTGCAAAAGCAAAAAAATTTGTTTCCCTTTCATAATAAAAGTCATTTTCCATCGATAGATTATTGAAATTGTGTAATTAGAGGTCAGCGGTAAATGGCTTGATTCTGTTCCTGCCATTGAAACAAAGCATTAGCTTTCAATACGAGTTTTTATTAATATTTATTTTTCATATTGCAGTCCGACATCTGCTTTTCCATTGGTTTTTTTGTGGGTTTTTCCTTCTTTTTTTTTGACGAATTCGAGCAATTACCGAATTATCGTTCGATGCACATATTGTATGACCATGTGAGGCGGCCATAAAATTATCGTAATCAAAGAATAGATGAGTATTTCTGTACATACATACGAGTATATAAATTGTAGCCAAATGAAAATATTTACTTTTATTTATTGAATTCATTCACTCAGTTGTGGTTGCTATGCAAACTCATTGAAAAAATTAATTGCTTTCGTTTTATTCAAGCGTCATTTCGAATGCCGAAGCGAATGAAGCACTTTTTAAGTATCCATTGCTATGCATTTCTTTATAAAAATGACCTTTGGACCGTTATTTTTATCTTTTGTGATAAAAATAAATTTTCGAATGATATAAAATAATTTTTTTGTTAAATTAATTATTTATTACATTGACGATGATGTCCGAACACCTTATTATTTTTCAATGGAATTGTAGGTACGGTTAGGATAATGTGGCCCTCATGCGAGAAGATTGGGAGCGACATCCTTCGATTTTTGTAGAAGTTGCCAGGATGAGGAGGAAGAAGAAACTCCTCAACACCTGCTCTTATATTGTCCGGCCCTTGCGAGGCAAAGGCAAACATTTTTTTGGGGTTATTTTCTTAACTCATTTTCTGAAATTGGATTTATCGACCCATTGAGTGTAACTAGCTTCATCGAAAGCGCTATATGGTTTAAAAAATAGATTTCCGTAAATACTTACGCATATATGATACATCTCTGAGAAGAGATCGGGTATCACAATGGACCTACCTGGTCTAAGTGCGCCCTAGGGGCGGCCCATCTAACCTAACCCAGGTTAATGTGGCTGCCACCATGAAAGTTGGCACACTTAGGCCTCATGGGCCCTTTGTGATATCACGAAAAATGGTAAACCAAGGAGAAAAACAGAAAAACTAAAGAACATCCACGACCTGAGCTGGGATTCGAACCCAGGTCCTCTCACTTTGTAATTTGGTATCTCAGCCAACTACGGCACAGAGGCCGTCAATAACAAAGTAGCAATCGAATGAAAAAAGAAGGAGCAAGGACTCGGATTCTTAATATTCCCGAGGAACGAATTCCTGGAGAATTTACTTTTCCCGGGAGTAAAATTCTTCTTTCTTAAATATTTGGGGAAATAAGTTTGATGGGGAATGGGTATTTGGCCCATAACCATGATTTTCCTTACTCTATCTATTCAAAAAAGTAGAATTTAAGTCTCGAGAAAAGTAAATTTGCTGAGAATTCGTTACCCGGGAAAATTCAGAATCGGACTGATGAAGTAATTTTGTTCGAAAAGTCTTCGGGTTTGGGTGCGGGTTCGTCCTGAAAAGTTAGGGAGCCTCCAGGATAGGTACCTGCCTGAGGGATAGGTACCTATCAGGCGCGTCCCCAGGTGGCGGATAGGGGTAAGCCACCCTACGAAACTGGGTGGCAAGCAGAGCCAAGCTTCAATAGCAAAACTCTGCCGCGGACCAACCTCATTCTGGCGGAAGGGGCAATGATGCAGCGAGCTATACCGACGGGGACGTATGTCCCCGGCAGAGTCACTCATGTCGGGAAGACCACTGCTGAGCGAATCTTGGCAAAGCTAGCTAGTTAAATCCGAATGGCTGTCTAACATCTAAGCGTCTCGGGGAGCAGGCAGATGCCCCGAATTAAATGCATCTGCTGAGATACTAGCTAATCGGTCAGACCAACTTGTTGGGAAGTGCGGCTATATTTCAGACCGATGGATCATCCTTAGTAAGGTCATGTCTCTGCTCTGGATGATCCGCTGATAGTCGGGCGGGGAGAAGGAAATAATTTTTCGACTCTAGGTAAATTTTTAGAAGTACCTACGTATTTATGTAATGTAATGTAATGTAAAGTTTATTTAGCTTTTTTAGCTACTTAATAAACAATTTCCATATTCCATATATTATATATTTGGTTTACATGTGTTTATATATGTAAAGCTTATAAAATTTCTTATAAGAATTCTACCCTAACCCATTCCCTAGCATTTCTTTTAAACGTATTAAAGTTTGATTCTGTTTTAATCGCATTAGACATTGAATTGAATACACTTGCGCCTTTATAGATCAAATTATTTTGAGCTGCACTGGACCTATACTGCGGCCTTCTAATGTCCTCCCTACCTCTAAGCATATACGGCTGAATTTCTCCTACGCGAGTAATTTCCGTTGTAAGGTAGCTTGGCAGCCTATTGCTTCTAATTTTATATATGTAGCATACTACATTAAGAATCAATCTCTGCTTCACCGACATCCAGCATAATTTTGCTAGCATATTCTCCACATTCGCCCACTGATTAAACTTAAGTATATATCGCATTAATTTGTTTTGAAATTTTTGCATTCTTTCTGTTAATATGTGTGACCTTAAGGTGGCACAGCGTTGAACAAAAGCCCCGGAAATTTCTCCTTAAGAGATTTTCTCTTTGAGAATCTCCTTTGTTCTAGTTTGATGGGTAAAGTACCCACCCGCCAACGAAGGGATAATGCCCACCCATCCGACTTATCGAGGTACATTTAATATAGAAACTTTTCTACTTTGTCCAATATAATCTAAAAATCCTATTCTTGTGCGGTGGCTTACGAGAGGCTTATTGAAGACTCTCAGTCTCAGTGTACAAAAGGGCAACCCATTAATGCCTTGAATGGAATGCGGTCGGATTGCCTCCAAGACAAAGTCTGCATTCAGAGTCACCTATGAGGTGCATTTTGTGGTTTTTTTTTTTTTTTTTAGGTGACAGTGCCCTGAAAGAAAGGTGGCTAATCTACCACACATTAAACATTCTGAGATTCTGATGGGATTTAAAAAGCACTTTAAGAATACATAACACACGTTCATAACCAAATCCGATTAGCTCAACTAAGAGAGGATTTAAAGAGTTTCCTTTTAAGTTATCTCGAAAAAAAAATACAGCTTTACTCTATATGAAAAGACTAAAATTAGATACTTGAATAGAAAACGCCCACAATTGAGAATTTATTTGTACTCGAGAGCAGCGAAACTACTTTCTCGTTGAGCGGATGTAAATGTCACATGCCTTCTCGTAGTTTGAATAAATTTTTGTTTTTTATGAGTATAAATACAATGCCGAAGACATTTTAATCGATAATTGGACAGAATCACAACAAGTGAATTCAAGTGCAGATATTAATATTATGTATTAAATTATAACATAATAATTCTGAGAAGATTTCATAGTCTCTTGTGTTTTTGGGGGAAAATGATGACTTCATATGTAACAAGTTGGAGTTATTTTTTAAAAAATTTTTCCTTGGAATCCAAAGCCAACAAACATGATATTCCTCACCGGTTTGGGTTTCTTTTTTTTTTTTTTTTTTTTTTTTGTTGTTTGTTGTTCATTAATAAACACAATCAAACACAAATACATTAAGACAAAATAAATAAATAAACAAAATGAGCAACATGAAAATAGAAGAACAACCTTAAAAAGCAAATCGTTACACTAGACAGAGGCCGATGATGTCGGTGACGTACATACATATCTCCTCATGTGTAAAGAATTCGATTTATTTTTGCAGTCCGACGACTAGTTTAGTGTGTCGCCGGCGCTTTCCTCCCCGTCTGTAGGTACATATTTATCTTTTAAATCCATACATTGCAAAGGTATGTAATGCATACTATGTATGCACATACTCCATGTGTCTGATTGTTCTTGAAGCTTGAAGTTTGAGCTATGCGAAAACCATTATCGAACCAGTTGTTTGCAGTTTCACAGATTTCAATTGAAGTAAATTTGAAGTGAGATAAATCTGCTAATGAAATATACACATATTTATATAATTACTCCACGCTCAGCTTGGTATTCCTTTCACGCCCCTGTGAAATAAAAATAAAAACGCTTTCAGCGACTCGACACAGATAAGGACTCTTAGGCAGCACGTCCATATATTACGTCAGCATGTTTTGACCAAATTTTAGTACCCCCCCAATCTATCATCATCCATCTTATCGTCCAATAGAAGCTACACCCGCCCCCCCCCTCGTTTGACATCATCTTTGAGCTCTTTATTATTACATAAGTAAATAGAAATTAATTTCTTCAAAATATAGTTAATAGTGTTTTCTTATTAAGATAGAGATGATGACGTGATCATTGCAGATTGATCCCCCTCCCACTCAATCATTAAGGTCATCATTCGCGAGACCCTCCTCCCCCCTGTATGATGACGTAATATATGGACGACCCTTACACAACTCAAACATTTTCAATCATTTTGACCGGCAAAAAAAAAAAACTTGAAGCGATACCAAATCTAATCAATATGGCCGATTAACTTTTAAAGGTTACAGATAAAATCAATATTTAAAAAGACTTAAGCTAGTAGACACCCCCGCGGTCTCAAGAGCTTTGAAATTGAAAATTAAAAAAATATATATATGTATACTAATTGATACTCAGGGGGATTCGATTCAGGTGTGTTTGCTGATATGCTGAAACGAATTTATCGAATTATCGAAGAACGGCTAAATAAAAGGTCCTATGCACACTGGAGGAATTCAACAACAATTTTATACAGTAGTTTCGCTATATAAGGTTTTTTCTTATATAAAAATGTTTTCCATACTAAAAGAGTTTTTGGTTTTGGTAAACAGTTTCTTAAAGGCGGGTTTTTTTAAATAAAGTTATCTTATATAGCGAAACTACTATAATAACAATCAGCAGTTCGACTGTAGTTGTTAATGAACGATCCCAGGAAAAAATCGGTATTAGCAATCTTGGAAAAATTTCATGATATATTCAAGAAATATTTGTTAATTAGCCCGTTTTTTAATGACTCAAAAATTAGACCTGTGGCCATAGGCGCATCCAGAATTTCAGTCATTGGGGGAAGACAGAAATACTTAATTTACTTTATGCGTATTTCAAGATTTTTTACGAACTCACATTAGGGTGTCCCAAAATGAAAACATCCCTTGAGGAATTTTTTTTTTGAAACGGCACATGATAGCACAAACTTGGGCAAATTTCATATTTTTTTGGTTAAATTCAAAAGGTTGCAAGCTAACTTAACACGAAAAAAGATTGACACCAAAAAAGCATCTGAGAAATTTTATTTTTTTGAAACGGACATGATAGAAACCTTCGTCTTTGATGCATCATTACTAACATTTTTTTCGAAATTCGAAAAAGTGCAAGCTAACTTGATGCACATCTAAATGACGCCTAAATGGCGTATATTTTGTAGTTTATTTACATGAAAACAAAGATTTGATGACTTTTCTTTCGATTAGTGCCTTAAAATTTTGAAGAAAAAAAAATACTCCTTACGAACCCGTCTTAGGAAAAACACCGAAAAGCAGGACTTTTTGGGAAAACCCACGCCGCGCAACCTCTAAACCACAAAAAAAAAATCTGAAAAAAATACAAAAAAAAACCGGAAAAAAATTTTCAAAAATACTTTAACCCATAACCTTTCAAAAACCCAACGTGAAATTATGAAATTGGAAAAATTGATTTTTTTTTGGACACGCTAATGGACACACTGGGAGTTTCATGCTGTCACAAGCCTTATTGTAGTATATTCTGAAAAACGATTAAGGACCTCTTGTTCAATTTCTGGATTCTTTTCAAAAACTCTTTTTAAGGCAAATATTGAGCCGGCAACATTTAGAAGGAGGACGAAAAAGAGGGTGGGGCTGTTAAAATGCCCTGCCCTACTTTGAATACGCCCATGTCTATGACAGCTTGGTTGTTTGCTGACGACTGCCATGAATAATAACTTGACCCACTCCCAAAACTACAGAAATTCATTTAGAAATTGCGGCCGTAAAAAAATTTCTATGAAGCAGTATACATTTTAACGTTCCCCTAACTTATTTTGTTGAATTATTGGATACAACTTATTAAAAAAAAAAAAATAAATACAAAAATAAAACAATTAAAAAAATAATATGAAAGTTATGAATACTTGAAGAATCGAACTAAAAATCAAAGAAATCTACCCAGTAGGAAATTGAACTATTGCAGAACTACTCTTCGACTATTCCCCAAACTAACACCACTACACGCTCGTAATTTCCGCGCCAGTGCATTGTACTGTAAACTTTTGCTCTGAGGTGTTATTCGGAAATCGACACTGGCGTTTGAAATGGTGCAGAAGTAGGGCTTCCAATTCCGGTATCGCGGGATCCCGAAATATCGAGATTCCGCGCTATTTTTCGATCTGGTACTATGCGGGACTATAGCTGTATCGTCTACACACACAGCAGATTTGAAGATAGGAGATGACTCTGTATGGGTCTGGTGGTTCCATGGGGGAATACCTCAGGTTCACGCTCAAGTAAGATAGGCGGGTACGACACTGTTGGGAAATCTCTCCTAAATTTAAGGGGGTCTTTTCATTGAAACCCCGTTTTTTGGACCCTTTTTAAAAAAATTCTTATTTGAAAACGCAAAGCATAATTGAAAACTTTTTTTATTTATTGTATTACAAAAGGTTCAAAGTAAATTAAAAAAATTTTTTGCCTCGATACGTGGGCTGTTCAAAAAGTAATGAGACTTCAAAGTTGGTGGTGAAAAAAAGGTGCCGTCACGGCGGCCACGATTCCGAGTCTCCGGAGCGTCCGAAATGGAAAAAAAACGGGGTTATAATCAGTATAGATGTAATTCTCGGGTGAACCTCAAGCTTAATTTTGTGATTTTTTTTTGACAAAATGGCGCCATTCAAAAAAAAATTTCAATTTCGGGCTTTTTTTTTGTAGTTTAGTGTAAAAAAAAAATAGTAAAAAAATTTTAAAATTATGGTCGAGGTTCACCGAGAATGGTGACAATTCTGCGTCGATTCCACTTTGTTTCATGAAAATCGGTTCAGTTGAACTGGAGATATCATGGCCGCCAGTTCGAAAAACGTGGTTTCGAGATAAACGCGTTTAAAGTTTGAAGCAACGCAAAAATTACTCGATTTAGCGCAAATCTTGCTCGACAAAGAAGGCTATATCCTCTAAACTATTTCGAATTTCAAAAAATCGTTTTAGGGGTATATTCACAAACTACCCAAGCTATAAATAAATGCAAAAAAAAAGTCGAAAAAAAAGTTGCTCAATGAGAAGACCCCCTTAATAGATATTTTCGATACAAGTGTCGAAATGAAGTTTTTTTGCACGAGTGGTAAATTTGTAAACGAGGCGCACCGAGTTTTACAATACCACGAGTGCGAAAAAAGCTGAGTTTCGACACGAGTGCCGAACAATATTTATGCAATAAGATTTCAAATTGGATTTTAACCTAAATTTAAGAAAGCGTGTTTTTTGTTTGTTTGTTATTGTGAAGAAATTTTTTATTTTGATTTGACAGATTCATAATTTGAAATTCTTTATTATACAACTTCGTAGTATGCTCTGCTTATTTTTGCCTTGTATTTTTTGAAATGCTGCATTTTGAAATTATTATTGCACGCCTTGCCTTGTATTTTTTGAAATGCGTGCGTTTTGAATTTATTATTGCACGCCTTGAAATTCATTCTTAAAAAACCATGTAGTATGCCAGCTTTTTGTTTATAAACAATTTTTTATACTTTCTCAAAACTGTGTCATAATATGCTTCATTATGTTTTAAAATCGACATCATAATAGGCCTATTATGATGTCGAATTGCATAAAAGACATTTATGATCTTTAGTGGAATTTTAGGGCCGAAAAGTGGTCAGGAAAAATTATTTGAAACCTTATGGGACCAAGTTATTGTTTTTAGAAAATTTGAAATTGAATTCTAGGGAATTTTTGTCTGGTTTTGAGACATTCAGGGGGAATATTCCCCTAAAAGTCTGGCAACAGTGGGGTACGAGTGCAGAAGCCGAGAGAACTTTTTGTTCTGCTGGCTTTATTGCTTCAAAAATACTCAGCGCAGCTTAGCAGATGACACACTCGAAATATTATGTTTCCTGTGAAAATACGTTCAATCGAATGATTCAGGGTAATTTCAACTTTTTACATAAAATTACTTTTAATTAACTCTGTTGAATTCATCGTTTTTTGTTTAAACGTTTAAAACAGAACAAAAGACTTTTTTTTTTTAATTAAATGAAAAATTTTCTTTTTTCGCAAAAAGCATTAAAAGCTTTAAAAAAAATTGTTTAAAAACGAATAAGGTTCTTAGTGTTTCAAAACAATAAATTACTTTAATGTTGTACTCATTTGAGATTTATATGATTATATCGTTATATGATTGCCAAGCGAATACGCTTTCACTACGCCACGGACCTATCTGACTCACGCGCAGCAAATATATTAGATTAATATGTGATCAAAATTGAACTGTAGACGCCTCGTTGACCAAGCCACTAGTCTATGTCTCTACTCGCGTACTAGTTATTTTTCCTATACTCGATAACTACTCGCTAGGTCCCCAATTGACGCCACTCTTCTTACAGGGTATGATTAAACAATACAGAGAGAAAGATCGAATTTTATAATTGTTCTTATGACTTCCACTTTGTGGGTTTATCGAAAGAAAAAAAAAAAAGTACACTGTTATCGTAAAACTATTTATAATCTGCCTGTTCAGAACATCAGCTGAGCAAATCACGCGACGTAAACAGACCTCAGCGTAGCGTTTGTTTGAGGCTTTTCTGTGAGTCGTAAATAAATTTTAACTGGTTTACTTTCGGTTTGTCATCATTGCCTTTTACATAATTGGCTGAGAGAAAAATAATAAAATACAAAATTTAACATTGATATATGACTTTTCATGATTTCTCTACTTTGTATCAAAAAATGACAACAAAAACAAAAAAAAAAAAAAAGCATTTTAAGACTTGACTTGATTATATTTAGAATATATTGTGCATATATTGGCAAAATAAAAGCAGAAAAACAGCTGTTCACCACACACAACACACACACACAAACTGCATGTTGTTCTTTGTAGGCTGACGTTCAAAATTTTTGTTTCACTAAACAGAGAAAACGAATGAAAGGAAATAAGAATAAAAACAAACAGGTGTATAGTATGCAAAGCAACAGAATACAATCAGACCCAATGCCGACAATCGGTTGCGAATTTTGTATATGAACAACAATTATTTTTCTCAATTTCCAATTTGTCTTCGAACAACAAAGAAACTGTAGATATGTTATATTTTCTGTTTGTTTATTGCTTTTTCGACTCTTTCGCTAATTTTTTTCCGTTTTCCTTTTTCTACACTAAATATATTTTACGTTATTTTGTATCTATTTTATTTTTTTATTTTCAGTGGAATTGTCTGAGGAAAGAGAGGAAAAAAGCTAAAGCAAAGACGACGCGAAATATTAAACAATAACAAAAAGTCGAAGAGAGAAGAGACAAAGGACAGAAAAAATTGAAAAAAATTTCTTACTCTATGACTGTGCAAAATTTGAACAAACAAACGAAAAATCATTTTTGGAGCAAAACTGTTGAACATTTAATGTAAGTATTTTTCTTTTAATATGAAAAACAAAAAAACAAAAAAATTAAACAAAAATTTCAAATTATTATTCAGTTTTTAAATCTATTTAAAGAATTGACCTTACATCATTCGGTGCATTTTTTTATAAATTTATTTCCAACAGTTTATTTCTTTTTTAGTTGTCTTCTTTTGTCATTAGTTTTATGTATCTCTCTTTTGGTTAAATTTATTTATTTTATTTTTTTTTTCAATATTTTCCTATTTTTATTTTTGGGAATTTTCAAATTGCGTTTTTCACAATTTCACTTGAGAAATTTTCGATGATCGAATTTAGGAAAAAAAAAAAAAAAAATTAACTCCGTTTGAATTGGTAACGAAGGCACATAGCGCCAGCGACTGACTGAATATATCTGAATAACTAGCTGACTGTGACTGTGACTATGACTATGACTGTGTGACACCTTTCCAACCATGCAATACCACCAACAAACTTCTCAATGCTACAATCAATCTCTTGGGTTTCGTTTCGTTTCATTTCGTTTTCGGTTCAGCCGTCGTAGTCGTGTCGTTGTCGGCGCCGTCATCGTCATCATTGTAGACGTCGTGGCAGAATCGGTTTTCGTTCTATTCGCGTTTTGTTGCTCTTTCCGCTGCATCCGATTTATAAAATTTTTTGTTATTTTTTTGAGCAAATCTTCGTGAAATTTTCGCCAGACAAGAACTCATAAATATAGTCAGTAAAAAATCTTCTTCTCTACATACGAATTTAAATGCGACGAATTCATAAACGAATTCTGGATACGCTCTTTTTTTCTTTATTTACTTTCTTCTAGCTAGCTGAGAAATGTCGACACTATGGCATTTCTCAAGGTTATTCGGTTCTCATATCAAGATCCATTAACAACCTGACTCAATATTCAACTTAATATGGCCTGAATGAACGTCCAGAGAGTTTAAATTATTTACTTTAATGCCGGAAGAGTGTTGCCAACAAAGAACTACAAAATCAAGACTGAGATGTTGCAGCAATTAAGCCCAAATAGGGATAGCCGTACGATATCTTTATTATAGATTTTGACTATAGACTGGATTACAAGTATATATACGGTCGAAACAATGAATTTCAAGGTTCGTCATAGAGTAAATTCGTTATAAAGAGAAGGAAAGGCATAAAAAATGTAGCGAAAAAGTCTTGAGAAGTTTCGCTATGGAGGGAAATTCGTTATAGAAGAGTTCGTTACAGAGAATTTCGCCTGTATAGGTACCTATACCTATAACAAATATTTTCCGAATCTAGTCCAACAATCTAAGATCATAGAATGGAGGTAATTAGTACCGTAGATAATTATCTAAGCTTTCAATATTTCCCAATCGTATAATTTTTAACGTTGAAGTTCCTGGAAATGCTTCTAAATCTTTCCGTATGTGGGAATATTATTTCAAAAAGCGATTCTTCCATGCAATTGTTCCTAGTGCGTAGATGTTTTTATTTCATTCATTTTTCCTCAATGTTGAGCTTGAATTTCTCTTCCAACAAGTCCTCTCGACATATTCACAGTGCTTCTGGAAGAATTAAGCTCCTCACATTCACAGTGCTTCTGGAAGAATTAAGCTCCTCACATTCACAGTGCTTCTGGAAAAGTAAGCTCCTCAACCCATCGAACTATGAATTCCATTAATAATTGGGTATGATGATTTGTCTGAAAGTCGAAATTGATGCTTACATCACTTTTACGCTAGATACACACGAGGCAACTGTTGAAGTAACATGACTTGGTTGCTTCAACCATCGCCTCGTATGTAGCATTGTTTCCTATTGAATTTCGTGTTGCCGCAACCGTCGCCTAAATATCAAAAAATTTTAATATTTTGTGACAGTTGCCTCAACGATTGGCTCGTATGTATCGTTGTGTACTGAATAAATGGAAAAACTAATAACAGCTGTTCACTAGTGCTGGCAAATAATCGAAAAATAAGAGAACTCGCCGAAAAATTTTTTGCGAATTTCGCGAATGGTGGTCATGGCCAAATTTTAACAGTTAGAGGACATTTTGTCTTGCTGAATACCAATTCAAAATTTGAAATCAAATTGTTGAAATTTCGATTATGACGCAGCATCCGAAAATTTCGATGTCTATAGGGTTCCAATCCCGTATGCGGGTCCGAAATCGAGATCCGGTATTTTCACCCACGTGGACTATAGTGCGGGATCCCGGGATGCGATTGGAGAATTTCTCAACAAAATTAAATTTTGAATTTAAGAACAAATTTCCTGAGCCCATTCTAAGAATTTACTAAGTGAGTAAAGTTTAACAAACCAAATGAGTTACTGAGCTTTAAGATTTTGATTGTTTGGGTTTAACAACAAAAATTAATGAAAGTCTTAAAAACCTAATATTTATTTTTTAATAAATAAGGAATTTTTTTATTAAGGAATTGATTTTATTATTAAATAATACTAAATTTTCTAATTGGACTTTAAGAATTACAATAATGACTTAAACGCTTCAAGTTATAAGTAAAATGGATATTATAAAGCTTTCAGTATTCAATATAATTACGGAATCCCGGAAATACCGGAATCTCCATGGGGATTATTGAACATTTTCTCTGCTGATTCCTGCAGATTGACATAAATGTGCTGAATTGCCTTCGAAAAGTCCCTGACATGTCTACTCACTAGGAAGAATACACACTAATGAGGTTGGTGTAACGGTTGCCCCGTGTGTACTGAACAGCTAAAACAGGTCGCCTCAACATGTTGCTTCAACAGATGCCTCGTGTGTATCTAGCATTAGAACATTGTTCGAAATATATACTTCAAAAGCAATCCAGAACCTGAATAGTTTTAATCCCTTTGAACCTAACTTCAACACGATAATGGCTCTATTTATATATATATAAAGAGATTTACATATAGAGATCATAGAAAGGTCCAAAGTCCACACAGTAACAGGTTGCTAACTCACCCAAAAATGTTCCTCTCGTCGTCCTTGCTCGAATATGATATCTGTAAATTAATAATTGATTTCGGGAGAGCAGCAACAATTTCTTTTTCCGTCGCTTGCACTCAAAGTTTTTTCTTCTACTGCACAAGACACGAATATACATATAAAAAACAGAACACAGCGATTACAGAATATAAATATATAGATAGATATATTTATATATATATATATATATTTATGTATATTATTTTTGTACAATTGCCTTTATTTCGAGGCACTTTTTACTTTAGTTGCATGTATGTTGGTGTTCTCATTGAGGCTTAGTGTAAATATTTCGAAAGCAAGAGTACTGATATAATCGCTTTTTAGTTATGATCTTTTCACATATTACACATTTGATTCTGTAAGCACGATTGTTTTCAGGTTTTGATTTCAATATGTATTCTCAAACGACGTGATGAAGCAACTTGTTTTATAATAGAAATCAACTCAATGACGACGAAACGCACTATCACTCTTTGTTGTTGTTGTTGTTGTAGGTGTTCTTTGTTGACGATTACAAAAAAATAAAAACCGTGCGGCGATAGCTTCAAGCATGGAATTTATTTGAATTGCTTACTCGTTGCTTGTGACAGATTTCCCATGTGCAATCACGAAGATGTAAATCGAATTTGTAAATACTCTTTGATTTAAACAATTCTGCGATCAAAGCACTTTAATAAATTTACAATTTTTGTCAAAAAGCTGTGCTGCCAACCATGGAGTTTTTTCTCCCCCTAAAGCAGTAGTAAAAATCTCCTAAAAACATGGTTTTCAAAATATTTTCCCCTAAACTTTTAACAGAAGTTTTCCTAAATATTTGGTCGCCATATTGCTGTTAGTAATTTGTAATATAATTTCAGTGATGCCTCTGCTAGATTTCTGCTTTAAATGATATCACATCCACAAAGCTTAATATACAATTAATTGCGTTAGAAAAAATTGTTGTAAAAATATTTTACCCTAACGATTAGCTTAAAAAAATCCCTACCCTAAACAAGCCCTGAGGAGAAAATCCCCCAAATTAAGAGGAAAATTCCCTAAGTTGGTAGCACTGTCAAAAAGAGGATTGCGCGATATATATCGATAATTTAAAAACTTCCGATCATGAAAAATCGAAATATTCGATAACAGGTCTGCAAAACAATTTTTTTCTCAGCTTTTGGAGTTATTTTTATTTATTTATTTACAAGGAAACGGAGACAATGAATCGTTAGGTTTCCAGTTGGTAGGAGCGCTGGCTGCTTGGGTCTTCGGCTCTCTTTTTTACTTATTTTGGGTGATTTGCATGCGACATGGTCTTGTTAAAAATTTAAAAATATCCAAAAAATTCCACACGTCAGTATTTCAAGAAATTCGAAGATTTCGTTTTTCAAACCAAAGCATTTTTGAAACTCAAATATCGTTAAAGCTGTTTTAAAGTTTTAAAAACTTTTGTATTCTTAAAACATCGTTCTTTAATTTTCCATCAAAAATATTATACAAATATTTAAATAAATGGTATAAAATGCTGGTCAAATTTGAAAATTTGAAATATTCTTGTAAAAAATTCATTTTTTTGGACTTTGAATGAACATAACTCAGCCAATCTTCAGCGAATTTTCAAGCTCGCTATCTGATATTAAAGGACAATTAATTCTATAATTCAAATGTGATTATCGCCGTCTTAACCGTTGCAGAGATATAAGGTGTTTTCTAAAACAACTCAATTCTGAGATTTGTATAACATGAAGCCTTTTTCACAGGTCAATTATTGACCGTCAATTCTTATTTTTATTCGCTCTTAGAGTTACATTCGTGTTTCCACGTACGAAAGAGGGCAAAAAACGATCTATCGAGTACTTGCAACTAAAAACAAACGCTTAATTTTTCTCTAAATTTCCACATTATGCACATGAATTTAGATGTTTCATATTGATTTCGTTTTTGTTGCTAAATGCAGATTTTAATTTAATTGCTAAAATCTCATAAGCTAAAATCAGTTCAAATGCAATAGTCTAATAGCGGCATAACGAAATAGCAATTTGAATTTTGGCAAAAATTTTGTTATTAGTCTGGAAGTTCTTATATTGGTGCTCGAACCTTTGAATTTAAAGGTAATCGATAACGGTAAAAATAACGACATTGATACAATTTTTTATATCAGCGATACTAGCTATGTCGCCGTTCGTCTTCTCCGTGCGTCCTTCGCCATCAAAACCTAGTATGAACAACGACTATGGAGTCACAGTAGTGCTCAAGGCTTATATAATTTTGCACGTGGTGTTAAATAAATTTTTATACAAAACTTTGTAGCATACTTAATGGCTGGTTTCCGTTGAAGTATCAATGGGAATGTAATCAATGCAAGTTTATATATATTCTCCATCATTTTATTTCCATATTTTTCCTTCATATTGATAAAAACTTTTAATTTTCGCGAATTCGAAGCCTATTAAGTTCGACGCACGAAATTCGCCATTTCGAGAAAAAATGATCGATCCTTCGTCGAAAATCAAAAAAAATCGAATATCGATCGAATTTACACATCTCTAGTTTTGAACACGCGAGTTAAGAACCGTTTTAAAATTTAATAATAAACGAATAAATATAAATGAATTAACATGTCTTCTGCATTCTTTCTGAAACCTGGAGCGAAAGGCACAAAAAAGAGGAAGGTAAGAAACTTCACGTCACTCCCTTCGCATCATATAAACCATTTCTTTCTAGCCAACTGAAGCAGCAAAGGGAAAAAAGAAATTAAGCGCGCCAACTCCAGTTCCTAAAAGCAAAAAACGTGCGAAAAAGGATGATGAAGAAATCGCCAGCGACGACGATGATTACGAGAGTGGCATTGATGCAACACAGAATTTAGAATTCTCTTCCGATGAAGCTGAAGAGGAAACGCCGCAGGACAAACGATTACGTTTGGCAAAGCAATATTTGGAAGAGATCGAACGGCAAGAAGCGGAACGCGCGGAAGACAAAGAGCTACATGATCATGTGGCTCAACGTCTGCAAACAGATTATTTGGATAGCGTTGGTCGGCTGAGACGTAATATTGCTGCCGATATCGACGGATATGATGAGAATATAGTAACGTTGAAGCACAAGCGCCAACAATTGCCAATTTGCTCATTGGCACTATCGACTGATGGAAAATATCTATTCTCGGGAGCTAAAACGCAATTTGTACTCAAATGGAATTTAGAAACCAATAAACTTGAGGGCTTCTTCGATGTGCAAAAGCACAATGAAGATGAAGTGAATAAAAACGTGAAGAGAAGGTCACATGTGATAGCGATGTGTCTATCGACGGATATGAAATTCTTAGCCTTAGCTGAGGGTGGCCGAAACATCCAGATCTGGTGTCCGAAGGAGTTAAAACATTTAAAGACTTTCAAAGGCCATCGAGATGTGGTTACAGCGCTAGTTTTTCGCCGAGACGCACATGAACTGTATTCGGGTTCAAAGGATCGATCAGTAAAAATTTGGTCACTTGATGAAATGGCTTACGTGGAGAGCTTGTGAGTGGATCTTCAATGTTTATTCATTTAAAGTTTTTTTTTTTATTGTTCCTTAGATTCGGTCATCAAACTGGTATAACTGGCATTGATGCTTTAAGTCGAGAACGGCCGATTTCCTCTGGCGGTAGTGATTGTTCTCTGCGTATATGGAAGATTGTCGAAGAATCGCAGCTTGTCTACAATGGACATAGCGGCAACATCGAAATTGTTAAATTCATAAACGATGAAAACTTCGTCTCAGGTGGCGATGATGGGTGAGTAGTGTGCCAAATCGAAGAATCAATTTGTATGAAATAACATTTTTTTTCGTAGTTCCCTTTGCCTATGGAGCTCTTTAAAAAAGAAGCCACTGTGTACAGAACTATTTGCACATGGAAAGCAACAAAATAACGATGCCAATTGGATTACAGCTCTAGCGACTGTCGTAAATACAGACTTAATAGCTTCTGCTTCCTCCGACGGCTATATACGAGTATGGCAGACCCTGAATAATGTGAAGAAGCTGAACAAACTCCTAGAGATTCCAGTAGAAGGTTTTGTAAATAGTCTAGCTTTTAATGGTGATGGTACTAAGCTTTTTGCCGCTGTAGGCCAAGAGCATCGTTTAGGCCGTTGGTGGCGTATCAAAGAAGCAAAAAATAAGATTTTAATTATCAATTTTAAAAGAAAACCAACAGGGAGTTGAGCTTATTTCCAGTTAGTTTAAATCTTATATATTTTTTTTTCTTCTTTGGAATGTTGTTTTAGTTAATCTAAGACTAGATAAGCTTAGAGTGTTTTTTTTTTAAATACAAAATACTTAAAGTTAAAAGCTAATTTTCTAATTATTATGTTGGCATTACATTTAAATTGCCATATTCGATTGGTATTTAATATTCGTGCGAGAAGATGTAGTGAGAAAAAAGTATTGATATTGAATTCATGGCTTAGAATATCTACTAAAACCAACAATGCATTAATTGCTCTAGAAGCTCTCATCGCCAATTACATCAGCTATATTGGCTACCAAACGACGTGAATGCTCCGTTGCACATATTGTAGTTACTAAGCCGAGGTGAATACAATAGAGTTCGTAGCATTTGATCTTACCTGGTGTTGCCTTTGGAAAACAAACCTCCACAAGCTGTTGATAATAATCGGAAGCTAATAATCCCGGCTCGTATTGACATTTGAATGCACTGCCACCGGGTGCAGTGGTTAAAAAGTACTGTTGCATATCAACTGGCTTTAATGTGCTGCCGGATTGATCTTCAAACCATAAAAAGTATGAGTAACTAAATGTCTTATCTTTCCACATGACAGTGGTTTGTCCCTTCTTCAAATAGGAGCGAGTGAAATTTAACATCGACCACAATTTCGCCTTTGGAATTAATTGATTATTACGAAAGTCTGGTGCAATCATTACGCCGCTTGAACGGTTTACAAGGATGAAATGAATTAGTCCTGGAAAGAAAAAAAAACATACTAAAGTTTTCCGTGGTACCTCCTATTAACAATGAACTAACCCGGAAACTCTTCCAAATAAGTCTCAATTGATATATTGCGTTTAGCTTTCACAGCTAAAAATTCGGATATTTCCAACAGGCGAGATTCTATGTTCGAAGACACCTCCGGCAATTGATCCAATACAATCGCATTGCTATCGCAACACGTCAATGTGAATAGCTGCTTCAAGTCCTCGATAAACGCTGGGACATTTGATTCAATGCGAACGAGCATTTCACGTTCGAATGTCTTCAAGAAGTCCGTATACATCTTACGGAGATTCTCCCATTTCATTGAAAACTTCTTGAGTGAAGTCTCAATTTCATCGCTTTTCATTTTTGACTTCTTTACGGCATCCAAAGTCTGTCGAACGAAGGATTCAAGACTCTCATATGTTGGACGTAATAGATCAGCATCTCCTTGCAATTGAATCGCTATGATTTTTTGGAGCACAAAGAAAGTATCGTACATGCTGCTGGCTATTTGCAAATTGGCGAACCTCGAATTAGAAATTTTTTTATTATTTTCAGTTGAAAAGGGATTCGAAAAAAAAAAAAAAAAATCTACTTACTCGACTATTTGCACTATGATGATGTCCTTTTCCAATCTAGATATATGCGCTATACATGGAACACATCCTGAGTTTTGATCATGAGAGATTCCCTGTAGAAAAACAGCAATACAATAATGCGCCTGTCGTTTCTCTTGTTGCAGAGTTTGAATGAGTAAATGTATAAAAAGCAAATCGGAAGCGCTCAGCGGTAAGGCCTGCTTGGATGTCGAAAGTCCAACGAATTTATATGCAACAAACATTAAAGCATGCGTTCGCTGATGTCCCAAATCACGTAATTGTTCGATTGCAGCATCCAATGTTATGTAAACCGATCGTTTTAGCTCAGCATTGATCAAAAGTCTTGGAAGCGCTTCTATGAGAAAGCTTTGTTCTTCAGGCCATAAGGTTTCTTCATAGCATTTAAGGCACTTTGAAAATAACTCTTCTTGAATACCGCTTGATTGGGCGAATAAATTTGGTCCATAAAAATGCCGCGATAAGGCAATGGCAACTCCCAAATGTCTCTTCAAATCCTCCAATGGTTTTTGCCCAATTTTAATGAACGCGCATCCAAGGAAATCTCCAAACGCAATGCTCAAATCATTCTCACATTGAAAACTCGCATAACTATTGTCGAATTGAACCTGCATTATACGCTGGGAATTGATGATCGGACTGAATATCTGGAGAACAATATTTCCATCAATTTTCTCACTCGCTGCAATGATAAAATTAAGCGAGAATGAATTCATTTCAATTTAAATTGGAATAAAGTGTTAATACCTTTGTCGGCCTTTGTTAGTTTTTGCGATAAGCATTTCGTGATTTGGCATCATCGCATAAGAACTATATGACAATATCCATTCATTTTTACCGATTCCGCCTCAAAGCATTTCAGTCATTAAATCCTCTTATCACAAAGAACACACCAAATATAGTGACAATCAAACATGACTTGTGTTTTGTTTCATGACTAATAGCGTTTACATATCGTTTTGGTAGTAACATTTAGTTTTGCTAAACATATTAGATTTTTCCCGTTGTAATCGTATCAAAATTAACGAGAATGAATTTCATGTTTAATTTAAAACATTGTAAACAAGTAGTTAAATACCTGTTTACGATAAAAATATCGAATTGAGTTGTCGATACTATAAATGCAAGATTTGGATATTGAAATTTCAATTTAAAAATTTGATTGTTTAACAGTGAACGAACCAATTTCATATTGCTTTTATCTAATAACAATATTCATTCATATTTTCACGTTGTTACAAACAATAGATAACCACAAAATGACAAACGAATTGTGCATATAAAACACGCGTTTGACTTAGTCGTTTTAGTTAAACGAGGAGCGCTAAAACGTATATGTAAATGCCTATAACGGTATGTTCACATGATACTTGATTTGTGGATTATGTGGAAGTTCTCTAGGATATACTTCATTTTTGTGTCTTTAAAGGCTTTTTAGTTGCTCAGCAGCAGTCTTGAAGGGAATTCCATATACGATCCCTAGGAATTGCTTTCATTAATAATTTTTGACGTAAGATTCAACCGTGTGAACAGACATTTACAGTTTCGTGTGATTTTAAATATTCAAGTGCTCATTCGGAATTGTAGTAAACTTATCGGTCAAAGGAAGATGGTTAAATTAGAATTAGAACACACACTGCAAGGTCATAAGGGGCGCATTTGGAACGTGTCATGGCATCCCAAGGGAAATGCCTTTGCCACATGTGGAGAAGACAAAGCAATTCGGATTTGGTCACTCAATGGCAGTACTTGGACGACAAAGACCATTCTTTCGGATGGACACAAACGCACAATCCGCGAAATTAGCTGGTCACCGTGCGGTCAATACTTGGCTTCAGCTAGCTTCGATGGAACAACTGCCATTTGGTCAAAGAGCACAGGTACATACATATGTGATTAGAGCGATTCACTTTTCCACTTTTTTGGTTTTACAACTCATATTTTTTTTTTTGCAGGTGAGTTTGAGTGTAATGCGACGTTAGAGGGTCACGAGAATGAAGTAAAGAGTGTTAGTTGGTCGAGTTCCGGCAGTCTTCTAGCGACATGTTCACGTGACAAGTCCGTTTGGATATGGGAAGTGGCAGGAGATGATGAGTTCGAGTGTGCAGCTGTTCTAAATGCTCATACACAGGATGTGAAGCGAGTTATTTGGCATCCAATGAAGGAAATTCTTGCTTCAGCTTCATATGATAATACGATCAAAATGTTTGTCGAAAATGCTCTGGACAATGACTGGGAATGCACGGCAACACTTGCTTCCCATACGAGTACAGTTTGGGCAATTGATTTCGATGGCAGCGGTGAACGATTGGTTTCTTGTAGTGATGACAAGACTTTAAAGATTTGGCGTGCATATCATCCGGGCAATGAAGAAGGCATTCCAACACCTGATAACGAAACGGTCTGGAAATGTGTTTGCACTATTTCTGGCGAACATTCGCGAGCTGTCTACGATGTTACATGGTGTAAAAATTCTGGACTTATAGCTACGGCTTGCGGTGACGATGCGATTCGAATTTTCAAAGAGGACGAGAATTCATCGAAGAATGAACCGACTTTTTCACTTCTTATTTCGGATGATAAAGCACATTCTCAAGACGTGAATGCTGTCAAATGGAATCCTTTCAAATCTGGACAATTGATTTCGTGTAGCGATGATGGTACTATCAAATTGTGGACCTTCATCGAGTGATAAAATTATTTCATAATAAAAAAAGAACGTTCTTTTTTACTTTCTTTACTTTCAATCCTTATAGATACATGTCCGCAAAGCGGTCTTATTTTTTATTGAGAAATGGTTCGTGAAGTGTTTTATATAGAGTTTTTGCCTTTCGTGGTCCAAGACCAATTACTTGAGAGAGTCGCTCTTCACTGGCATTTATGATATTTTCGAGATTTCCGAAATTCTGCAACAAAGTCACAGCATCTGTCTTATTAACTGGCTTGATGCTTGTCAAGGCAGCCACAAGCTGAAAACGAAAAATTAATATCGATTCCTCTGAATTAACTCTTTGTATTTCTACCTTTTGATGCGGATTTGAATCGACACGCTCCATAATCGAATCAGGCGGACGTTTTTCAATCAACTTGTACGTCTCTATAATTTTCCCAGCTTCCTCTGCATTCCAAGCCAGCATTAATGTTAAATCCGTCAATAAACTCATACGCGTTAAACTCTTCAGTGCATTGTGCGGTTCCTTTCAATTAAAACTTCAATAAACAATTCAATTCTTTCATTCAAAAAATGACTTACTGTAGTGTCGACTTGAACGAGCAGGACTCGCAGCTCGTACTGTTTCCCCAAGGTCTTCAGTCGTTCGAGTATATAGTCTTGATTTAAATTATGGTACTTTAGCGAAAGATATAAAATGCAAGTTGTTCTCCCAACCACATAATCCGGAACGATATTATCACAGAATTCGATGGTTGCGTTGGTAATTGCTTTGAGTATTGGATTTCCGCGTTGCTTCGGATGCACTAATATGTTATGTGGATTTGGCGGTTTTGGTTTTGAAGTTGTTGCTGTAGTTTCAGGTTTTGAAACTGGATTCTTTGCTGGTTCCTCTTTCCGGGCTACTTTCGGCGGTGCTATTGGCGGAATTTCTAAATTAGCTAATTCTGCATCAAATGAATCGTCTATTTCGATGGCATCCATTATAAATTGTGACTTTATTTTAACATTTAACAAAAAAAAATCGAAATAGTATCAACAAAACAAATTATTGATCAGTTCACACATCGCTAAGTGGCAAAATATAATCGCTCGTTCAGACGAGTGGTGCCAATAGTAGGTCTGTTCCCGTACTGCACGAAAATGCCCAAAACTGCCCAATTTTCATACAACTATCACAAAATTTTTATATTCAAACAAAATGTCAACAAACGTCAGATAATTTGGACATTTCCGAGTTTTTTTTTACATTGCTGTTGTACTACTGCCACCACCAAGGCGTATTTAACCAGGTAGTGGGGATAGAAACAGGTCTTTTGTTCCTTTTTTTCAACTCGGAACTGTCAAAATTTTGAATTTTGATCGATTACATTTTTGAACGCAATTTAAAATTTTTAAATTTCAAAAAATTCAAGCTAATTTTGACATTTCAATTTTTTTTTAAAATTGTTTTTGTACTATCGCCACCACCTTGTTAATAAGCCATGACTAGATTGTGTCAAAAACATAGAGAACATATTCTTCACTTACTACCTGATCCGTCGAACTTTGTATCGCCCCACTAAAAACTAATGTGTCAAAAATCAATTACCAAATTCTCCCTCTTAGCAAACCTCCATACTAGACAAAGACTTAAGACGCGAACGCGAAAACACGTTTGAGAGGGCGTAGCTCAAAAAGTAGGCGTGGCAACGTTACACGAATTTTTACACTGTGGGTTCAAAATTTTGGAATTTGGCTCCCACCCCTTTTTATGTTTGAATAGGTTGGGGTGGTTTGATTTCCAAAATTTTATTTTGAATTTCATAGATATTTGCAAAGAATCGTCCATGCCAAATTTCATTGCCCCAGGGAAACTCCTTCTATCATATTGCAAGACAAAATTATATTTCAAGTCAAAATTGTATTACAAGACATAATTATATTGAAGAAATGTATGGAGGTCAAGCACTCTATCAGAAAAATCACCTTCTTGCAGTCCCTTTATACCATACTGATCGTAAGTCTTTCGCTTGTCTGGATCACTACGAAGTTCTAGTATGCAAATGAGATTTCCTTGAATTTATCCTACAAATAGCAAACCCTCAGAGATCAACTCCAAGTTCGCTTGTGGGTGTTTGTGTTGCCTAACTTCTTCTCGTGGTATCACAACGGGCCGATATTAGGCCTAAGTGTGTCACTCTTCCTGGTGAATTCCACATTAACCTAATCCTAACCTAAGGGGACGTCCATTAATTACGTCAACAAAAATAGGGGCGTAGGGGGTCAAGAAAAATCTCACCATATCGCAGGGGCAGAGGGGGTTTTTGAAAATCTGACGTCAAATTTTGAATCTTCATTTTGTGTATTTGCAATTATGCTCTAAGGCACGATTTCACCAATCAATTTAAATTAAACTTTAATGAAACGAACTGTCAAATTTCATATAAAAAAGTAAGAGAGCCTTCGGGTTCAACTCCCAGCTCGGGCGTGGATCTTAGTTGTGTCGTTTTTTCTGTTTCTTTTCTTATTTGTTTTCCCATTTTCGTGGTACATACCACAAAGGGCCCATGTGGAGCCTAAGTGTGTCATCCACACTAACCAACCAACCAACGAAAGTTTATCTGGTCACCTTAAAATTAAAAAAAAATAATTACTACAATCTTCATTAGGTTCATTCCCACGCAATTCTACCAAACAAAGAGATGAAATAAAATACAAGAAATAACGTTTTTTTTTTCTTTAAAGAACTTTGTTCAAGTTTAATTTATGGTCGCCGAAAATGGACTAACCAAATGTTTTTATAAATAAATTAGAATTATTTTAGTAGAATATTTCGAGGACAGTCATAACAAGTAGAGATACAATTTAACGGGAACCAAGTAGAATAATTTTTCAAATTTTTTGCCTTTTTTTAAGAAACATGGTAAAAATTCCACTTTAAGAATGTGTCACACTCTCGACCTTCGCTTTTGTGGAATCGCGATGTTTTTTGTTAACTGAAAAGAAGAGAAAATTTTCAAAATTAACGATTGACCTCTAAGGAAAAGAATTATCGGTTGACTGATTCGATCGATTGTCTAAATATAAGTTCCTCCCTCACCTGTTATCAGAGTATCTGGATCTTCCTCTACGGATGTGTTTCCGTGCTGCACTTTCTTGCGTAGCTTCTTCAAATAGGCCTTTTTATACTCCTCACTGGGCTTGCCATTCAAGCCATAACTAACTTCCAGAACAGTCAACGGTATTACAGTTGAAGAAACGGGCACAAGATCTGCCAAAGGCAAGTAAAATTTGAAAATAATAATCGATTTTTATTGACCTTTGAAATGAGTTTATAAGTGCTTACCTCTGTAAACACTTGAAAATAATTTAATTTTTAATTTTTTAAAATAATTTTTAATATAAAGAATAAAGTATTGGGATGCTGTTATCTAGGGACTACTATATTTTGATTTTCCTCGATCATTTTCACTAACCTGCTTCGTATTTTTTCTCGACGTTTTTCTTATAAAGCATCGGAGTTGAACTCGCGTAATGAGTTAAAAGCATCACAACAATAAAAATGCTGAGATATTTTTTAATTGTTGTTGCATGTTTTATCATTTTGAAGGCTGACGTGCTGTTGTTTTTGTTGTTGTTTGAATATTTTTTTTGAAATTTTTGTTTAGTTCATCGAGCTTTGTTAGGCTGCAAGCGTTTGAACGTTCGATCGTCTATCTCGTTTAAAAGTTTCGCGTCAACTGGAATCATTTTGCGTTGGTTTTTATGAATATGAATAGCGTTGACGGCTGCGCCTGCGCATTTATTTGTCATTGAATATTCGAAAATTTGGCATTATAAAGTTGATAGACTGGCTTGTTACAATGCAGACACCACTACCAAAAAGTGTGTTCGAGTTGTTGTAAGTAGCATAGCTCTCTGCTAATTCAAATAATACGCTCAATGAAATGCATAAGTGCAGTTCACTTTATATATATCTACGGAAAAAGGGAAGAACTGAGTAAGTCTACTTAAGTTCGTTGGACAGATACGCATGTTCAGTTGAACCAATGTCTCTCGAAAGGTTTTTTTTTTACAAAATCTGACATGTTTTAGTATAGTAGTAGACAGATAAGATTTTGGTTTAAGCCAGGGGCGGACTGGGCCTACGGGCAACCGGGCAAATGCCTGCTGGGCCCCCAGTGCGATGTATCTGGGATCAATACTCATGGAGTAAGGATTTTTTTATTTATTATTTTTTTTTCTTAGGTAACGGGGCCCCATTTTACAGAAGCCCGGTGGGCCCTTTAACCCACAGTCCGCCCCTGGTTTAGGCAGTTATGTATTTCTTTTCGGCATACAATTATTTTTATTTTATTGGTAATATTTTTATTCGACCCTTGTTTATATATATTCTAAGCCTGAACAATATAAAATATGCCGGCTGTAGGGTGTTTGATGTTGGTAGTTGAATTAACGCCTTGAAAGTGAGAGGCGTTTTGCATCGAATTATGAAGTTAGTTTATGGAAAAAGTTCGCTGATCTCGCTGTATGAGTGGCAATGTATTTCATATTATTTATATAAATTTATGTTTAATATTTTATTTTACTTAAAATTTATAGAGGAGAAAAGAATGGCCACAAAAGATGGGTATAATTACTTTTAAAACCCATTGAATATAATTCTTTAATTTTTTAAATTACCCATAAATTCGTTTACTTCAACTTTCAAATTTCGAATGTTATTTAAGTGAAACAAAAAAAAAAAATATTTCAAATAAATCTAATATTCTTCACAGGTTTGGAACTTGTTTTGGTAGTTTTTGTTACGTGTTTTGCTTGACAACAAAATTCGCGTAGTATTAGGGACGAAAATCGCAGCAAAATTTAGTCTTTTCGAAGTGCAGCAGTAGATATAAAATATTTTTAAAAATCGCAGTAGATCTATTGCAATTACAGTTAAGTTCTAAAGGGCCACAAAACTTTCAGTCTGACTGAATCAGTCATTTAAATGTGTTAGTGAAAAAAGAGCATCCCAGCATTTATTTAGGAAGTACATTACCAAAGTAATGCATTTTTTCATCAATGAAATAGGAATGCAAAAAGAATGCAAAAAGGAATGCAAAGTAAATTGAAAAAAATTTGCATGGAGTGGTAATCGAAAAGGTAATGTGTTGCCTAATATGTCACTCCAAAGCAAACGTAATACATGACTATTTAGCATTATTGAGTCAAATAGTAATGCATTACAAAGTAATCGAAAAGAGTAGATTTTGTTACTATATTCTACGAAATGTAATGCAAATTACATGTGCTTACATTCAATATGTAAACATTTCCTAGGACATCGCCTGTACAATATAATCATTGCTAAGTAATGCAGTTAATTGAATGTTTTAATTACTTTTTGCCTTACTATGTTACATCCCAAAGCAAAGCGTACATACTTCTATGCATTACTTGAGAATATCCAAATATAATGCATACAAATCAAGTAATTTTGATTATTTGCGTAAAACTGGTAATGCAAATAGGCATGCATTACATTGCTATCGAGACATCGCCGATGCTTAATAGCTAATCGATTCTGTAATGCATAAACATAACGCCTTTAAATACTTTTATGCATTACTATCGGTTACAAATATAATGACATGGACGTGTGCTGTATACCACACATCATCAGTCAGACTGAAGAAGGTACATTGCAATAGCGACATTCAATTCATTGAAATGTATGACGATTTGCGTCAGCGTGTAATAAAATGTGTTCGAATTGCTATCGAATCGTTTTGCTGTCTTCGTTTGTCAAACGTGAAGTTGGCTGCAGTTTTTACTTTTTCGCTTTCACTTTCGTGTTAAAACTGAGATTTTTTCGGAAATAACTTAAATGTAGTGGTATATTCCCCAATGCAGAAACCATTCTAAGTCAATCCTGCTTTCATAATGAATGAAACCAATGGTCTTTTAGTCTTAATACCTAAACAGATAAAATTTGTTCTGATTTATTACGCATGAAATGCTGACGCACTCTACTTGCAATGAAAATAAACGAATTAGCTCGCAATGCTTTTACTGTCGAGAATTGCAAAGATTGGAAATCGGTTGTTAAATGCCACATTCAAGCTAATGTTATATTTGGCGCTTAAAACTGTTCTTCAAATCTTCTTGATATCGACTGAACGCTGTATCGATATGTTCTTATCGCGAAAATGTATCGATTCTTTCAATACATCCCCGTCAGATAGTTTTCGACACGCGAGCGAAGAAACGCGCGTTGAAAAACGCACGTGTATAACAGTACAAAGTAAGCCCAAATTTTTATATCTTCGAAGTCGGTGTCAGTATTTACTTGAAAAATGTGCCGCAATAAGCTGTTCCCGCATTTACTTTGCGTAAAAAATCGACATGTTCATTTCTCTGGCGAAGTAAAGCCGGAACGTCGCATCCAACCCTGCGCATTAATACTTTTTGAGTACTTGACATGTCAGTATTAGTGAAAGTAATTTTGGAGCGATTTTTATTTTGCATGAGTTTCTTATCTGCACTTTACTTACTGCATAGCTCAGTATAGTGTCTTAGTGAGAAAAAATTTCGGTGCTGGCAACACTGTTTCGCACGTGCGTTCATTCGTCTTTGTTTACAATTCCGTAATTATTTAACATATAGGAAAAACAAGTGTTAATAACAAATTCTTATTGTTGAGAACCTAAAAAATGGACATTTCATTGAATGTGACAACAGCGCCGCAGCCAATGCGGAGCAAACCCGAAGTAAGACCAATTTTATTACACTTCTGACTTCACAAATTAAACAAATTCAATTTCAGAAACAAATAAAGCCTCCAACAAAACCCAAAGGAACGAACAAACTCCCAAATGGTTTCGCTTTTCAATTTGGTGGAGGCCAACAGAAAATCAAGGCAATTGTGGCAAGAAAACGTCCAATTGCGAGGAAAAAAGAAATTGAAAGAACAGTCAAGGAAAAACAGGAGACAAATTCACAAATTACAGATCTGCAGAGTACGTTGTATGGAGGGAGTACGTTGTCTGGACGTCCCTCAAAGTCTGGAGAACAAAGCACAAAAGCAACTTCTGAAGACACTATAGAGCCGACAATGTTCAACACAATTGATAATCTGACTCTGAACATCGTGTCCCATCCAGTGGAAAAGAAACTAAAGCCGGAAAAGCGTAAACTGAATCGCTTTGAAAGACAGAAACTCAATCGTGAACAAAGGCAAAAAAAGGTTTTCGGAGAGGATGAGTTGAAAGAAGGGTTGAGACGTTTTATAGAGAATCCCAATAAACGTCCACGAATCGCAGATATTTTCGATGCCGAAGAAAAACGCAAAAGAAAGGAATCGCAAGTTGAAAATCAAAAAAAAGCCGATGAAGATGAAAGATCTGAGGAGAAAAAGCCGAATCACAATGAATCAATTGTGCAAAATGAAGTTGAAGCCGAAGTTGGTGACGTAAATCAAAATGCTCGTAAGCTTAATGCATTTCGTGTAAAGCGTCCAGAGGAGTCAACTGTAAAGGCTATTGACCTCTTTAGAGATAATCCTGAGGCACGTGAATTAGGTCAACGCTTTGTAAAACCAATTGCGGAACACATTTTCGATGGAACGAAGGTTGAAACACTGCAGCTTCATCCGCATGCTGTAAAGAATTTAGCTGACTTACTTAGCATAACAGAATTGACGACAGTTCAGAGGAAAGCAATACCCAAAGCATTAGATGGTAATTAAAATATTATGATGAATTAAATTTTATATTCAAAATAATTAACTTCCGAATTTCTTTGTAGGCAAGGATGTGCTTGTTCGTGCTCAAACGGGCTCTGGTAAAACATTAGCTTATGCTTTGCCTGTTGTGGAGAAACTGCAGGCTATCAGACCAAAAGTATCACGTGAAAGTGGTGTTCTGGCTGTGATTATTGTTCCGACACGTGAATTAGTCATACAGACTTATGAGTTGTTTTTGAAATTATTGAAACCATTTACGTGGATCGTTCCCGGAATGCTGATGGGTGGGGAGAAACGGAAAGCAGAGAAGGCACGTCTCAGAAAGGGTATCAATGTGCTTATGGGTACACCCGGTCGATTGGTTGATCATTTACTGCATACCGAATCATTTAAGTTGGACAAAACTAAATTTCTTGTTCTCGATGAAGCGGATCGTCTACTCGAGTTAGGCTATGAACGCGACGTCCAACAAATTGTGGAAGCAATAGAAAAGCAACAAAAAGCGGAGAAGAGCTCTATACAAAGATTGCTACTTTCAGCAACGCTCACACCTGCTGTGCAGAAATTAGCTGGCCTCGCGCTACAAGATCCAATTTATATTGATAATAGTGAAGAGGATCCTAGTCAAGCTTTAAGAAATGCAAATGGTTACGCTAAAGATTCCATAGAAGCATTGACCTCTGGTCTATTGGACGATGATGGTGCAACAGGAATTTTAACGATTCCAGAGAATCTAGAATTAAATTTTGTAGTTGTTCCAACAAAGCTGCGTCTGGTTACTCTATCGGGCATGTTGGCAAAAGAATATCATTCAAAGTCAAAGCTAAAGGCAATCGTGTTTATGAGTACAATGGAAATGGTGAATTATCATCATGATCTAATGAACGAACAATTGACACAAAAAATACTCGACGAAGATGATGAGGAAACGGCCAAAGAGCAAGAAGATGACGACGATGACGACGACCAACCATTGTTGAAAGGATTGCGATTCTTTAAGTAAGTTTTGTTTTGGAAATATTTAAAGATTTTTTTTTTTATTATTTTATCCTTTGTAGGTTGCAAGGAGCTATGACACAAACAGAACGTCAGGGTGTCTTCAAAAGCTTCCGTGAATGCCGATCCGGTGTTTTATTGGCTACAGTAATTTATAATATTATAATAAGGAACAATAGAGAATTTTTTAATTTCATTTTTATTGCCCTAGGATGTTGTTGGTCGTGGTATAGACGTTCCAGAGATTGATTTGGTTATTCAGTACTCGCCGCCACAGTTTATTGCTGATTTTGTACATCGTGCCGGTCGTACAGCCCGTGCGGGTAGAAAGGGACGTGCCATTATATTTCTAGCGCCAAGCGAAACACAATTCGTCCGACATTTGGAGGAAAAACGAATAAGGTAGAGAAAAACCTTCAAAACTTTGAATTAAAACTTCTTCAAGGAGTTCAACTGAATTGATTTCTCTTCAAAACCTTGATTAAAACTTCTTCAATGGTTTAAAAAAAATTCATTTCTCTTCAAAATTCTCCTACAAATCTATAGACTATCACAAGTTGATATGGATATATTCTTGAAGGCACTTAAAAGTGTGAACAACAAGGCACACACGGTCCAAGAAGCTGCTTCACATCTTCAGCATAAATTCCAAGAACTTGTTGCCGATGATCGTGAAATGCATACAAAGGCGTGTAAAGGTAAGAGGAAATTTATATTTAAATACCGCCAAGTCAAGCTTTTTGATATTCGCCAAAAATCTAATTAAACTATCAGCCTCATTTGCAAAGGAGTTTTTGTTTGAAATGTCAGAAAAGTTTTTAAATTTAAATCTCGCCATTCGCCACTCTTCATTTCATATTCCCCATTGCAATGCATGATGCCACTCCACTTTAATCATTTCCCCAAACCAGTTAATTCTTTTCCGAATCACAACCACAGAAACGTCAAAAGGAATTAACGTTGTAATTATAATTTTTTTACAACACAATTTTACCGCTTAAAAAAAAAAAAAGTACCGGCGCTTTCATAAAAAAGCTGTTATTTTTCCAATTATAAGTTAGCCACACTTACAATTTTCTGCAAAAGCCGCTGCTGCTATGGTTTTGGTGGTGGTCCGTCTGTAGGCGTTTCTATTAAAAAAAAAAAAAAAAGGAAAAAATCGAGTTGAAAAAAGTGAACATAAATTTCCGCTGCCTTCAATCCTTTTCATTTGTTTTTATAAAAAAAAAGAAAGGAAGAAAAAAGACAAAAAAAAGGAAACAAAATTTTCCGTATTCGAAGTTAATTTCGATTGCGTGCAATGATAAGTGAAGTGACTCCCATTTTTGCCTATTTGTGCTTGAATTCAGAAGTGGTGGGCGTTATGTAGCCGTAGCTGCTGATGGATTGCAATGCTAGGGCGATCCTTAATATTAGCTTTAAAAAGTTAATTAGTCCCGTTGCCAAGGATTCAATTGAACTAAGTTTTTTTTTTTCTTTCTTCTTTCTGGTGCGCTTCACTAAGAAAGACTTTAAATTGAAATATGTTTTTTAAAAGTCTGCTCCCCAATGAAAGTACCGATTACACTGTGCTGGAATTTGGTACTTTTTTTTTACCGACAACATGGAGACAAATCTGGTAAACATAATAGGAGGCGCTGAGTTCAGTCCCATCAAGCGTTTTTTTTTTTTTTTTTTTTTTTTTTTGAATTGGCTCTAGTTTTTGGGATATCGCGGTTTAAAAATTATGTCTCACTTCATTAAAAAATATATACAGGGTGTTCCATACTCAATAGATAAAAAAAAGAGGTGATAGGGGGGTCCAGACGGACCAAAAATCATATGGCAGGGGGGGGGGGGTCGCAAATGCACCCCTGAGGAGTTACATGGAAAAAACAATATTTTGGTTTTTTCACTGGTGCTCCTCACTTACAGGCCGTAAATTCAAAATCACATATGATATGAAAAGCTTGGCGGTTTTCCGTTAACACTGTATACTACGATTTTAAATAATTCAACTCCGTTTTCTCTGGTACTACCATCTAAGCCTAAAATAGTGTAATTTTGGCTTTTAAAGTGATTTAATTCAAAAGAAATACGATAGGGCCTCTTTTTTTTCTCTTTTCGAAAACTTTGAGTTTTTCTCTTCAATTTGATAGCATGGTTGCTAAAAAAAAGTTTCACAGTCAATGCAAAACTAAGGTTTGAAAATAATTATTTTGTATTTTTGACTCCCAGAAATGTTATTTTAATCAAATTTATTGAGCACACTTTTAGGCAGCATGAGAAAAAGAAAAATCTAAGAAATTTAAAAATTTCTGAATAGTGTTTTAGTTTTACATATCCACCTAAAAGTATGCTCACCAATTTATTCGAATTCTTTCCGCGCCTCTAGCTCCTAACGAGTGCAAGATGAACCCCCCTTTCCATACAATTTTTTGCTTGTATGGGTTCCCCCTATCACCTCCTTTGTTTTGATCCATTGAGTATCGAACACCCTGTATATTTAGTTCATGTTCCTATATGTTTATGACAGAATATTGACGATTACGCTAATTACTCGTACCTATTTAGTGGAATTCCTGTGCAAAAATTCGTTGTAATCGCAACGTTAATTGGCATTTTATAAGTGATTCCATTCCTTTTATTTAAAAAAGTGAAGCACACTTTCAGGGGATGCAAAATTGTTGACTTTCGATTTTTTAAATATATCCCAGCTAGCATTTTTCGAAATTTTTGATCAAAAGCGAGTCTTTTTCGAGTCGCCTTTCCGATTAAAAAGATCAAATATGCGCTCGTTTTCTGATCAAAAATTATACTTTTTTCGGGAGAAATTGGACCCCTAGCCGCGACTCTTTTTAGGGAGTCATATTTGATATCATTTGCGAGTCGTTTTCGAGTCATATTTGTTACTATTTTCGAGTCTTCTAAGACTCATATTTGCTATCATTTTAGAATCTTCTATGACTCATATTTGCTATCATTTTGGAGTCTTCTACGACTCATATTCAATTGCTTCGTTTTTAAATCCTATTTTTCCTGAGGTTAAAC
Organism: Chlorops oryzae; assembly: GCA_020466095.1. Taxonomy (NCBI): domain Eukaryota; kingdom Metazoa; phylum Arthropoda; class Insecta; order Diptera; family Chloropidae; genus Chlorops; species Chlorops oryzae. The sequence goes on from CM035808.1 coordinate 12,267,911, forward strand.
CGCTAATAAGTTATGACAAATGTACCACAGATTTGAAGTAAATTAATCGAGGATTTTGAAAAAAATTAGAAAAGTATGTGTTAATAGGACCTTTTTCATACCAAAATGGCTCTCAAAGTAAAAAAATAGAATTTTTTTCCGAATTTTTGACTTTGACCGCTTAATTAACCATCATTGGCTTAAATTCTTACCATGAATTTAATTTTTCCTAAAAGCCCATAGAATTGGCTTTCAAACCGCTTAACAGTTTTTTTTCTACGATGAACCGTTATCGTGGGAGAATTTTTTTTCTCGACTTACTGCCTAAAAACTTTAAGGCCCTCTAACTCCTTAGGGGAGCATTTTTAATGTTTTCAGGGTGGTCAAACGTTTTCTCGAGATGGTCAAACGTTTTCATAGCCGTATTATTAATATTTACTTGTCTAAACACGTTTTTCGAAAAGCGGGGGCTAGTGTGAAGTTAGCCCCCGAAAAGTTTTTTTTCAATAACTTTTGTTTAAAAGGTGGACAAACGAAAATTTTTAGTGGGTAATAGTGGTCAAACAATGGTCAATCGATTCCAATTAATAAATTTAAAAATTTTTTATGTTGGGGTGCTAATTTCACAGAGGTCCTCCTTTCGGATATACATCCTTATGCGAAACACCCTGTATATTCAATTGCTTTCAAAAAAAAAAAATTTTTTTTTAATCAAAACACATTTTTTGGCTTTTCTGTCTGTATATTATGTTATGTATTATTATTATAGACTCAAAATTTTTTTTTCCTTGCGTTATGTGGGATTTGAACCTAGGAATTCTCGTTTTCTAGTCCTGTGCTCATCCGTCGGCAGCAAGCTTTCCAAATCGAAAGTAATTTTCATTTATAACTTTAAATTCGAATTCCATTCAATTCAATTTTGAGTCAAATATTGAGTGAAATATAAGACAGCAACAATTTGAATGATCATATTTCAATCCCATACGTGATTAATTGGCGATTGCTCTTTATTTTGTTTTTGTAATTTGAATACGACTCGCTTTTGAAACATATTGGAGAGTTGTTTTCGAGTCTTCTTTTAATCATGCATGTGATCAATCATTTTCTAATCATGAAGGGGGCTCGAAAAAGACTCGTAAATGAATCTTCTCATAAAACAGTCTTCCGAATGTTGGGTGGGATTTTTTCAGTTTATAGAAATTGTTTTCAAAAAGAACTTTAAGAGCTGTTATGTTATTTGCCACGTCGGTTTAATGGGAAAGCAAATGACCAGCAACTGAGAGTTTTGAAGTTCAAGCCCCGCACATGTCATTAAAAAAATTATGCTTGCATACTTTAGGGGTCCACATTTAAACGCGAAAATCTCCTTTAACTGAGCCAATCACAAAAAATCAATATCTATATTGTATTCAGCGCATTTTAGTTATTATTTCTAGATATGAAAGCCGTCTGTCGGTTTTTTGAACAAGCACAGTGTTATCGGATATCAAATTAAACATGGAAAAATGTCCTTAATAAGCCCCAATTTCATTGTTTTTAAAAAACAATATCTTTCATACCAGTTAAAAAAAAAAACATTTTCACAGAAATCAATAAAATCCCAAAACCAAAGCAAAAAAAAAACCTTTTTTCAATACAATTAGCTATCGAAATTAATCACAACAATTTTCACTGATATCTTTACGATACAAATTAGTGGCGCATTTTCATTATAATTATTTGTTGCTATTCGTGTTAGTCCAAGTATGTTTTTAACCCTTCATTTGCCACAGTTTGAACCAAAATTCATAGTATAAGCGTAGGCGTTTTGACTAACTTTTAGTTTCTTTTTTCGTCCTTCAAGCCCCATCCGCTTTCATAATGGCGTGCTGACAATTTTTATTGACATTTTCTTGTTTTCATTGCTCTGTTTCATTTTATTTGTGACTTCATAATTTGGCTTTTATAGTAATTACAAAATAATTTGAAATATCCTTGAGTGTTATTTAGTAGGCTATTTCAACATACATGATTGCGTGTAGCTCTCGTATTAATTGTTGTATAGAAATTTCGAAAAAGTGATTGTTGTACGTATGTATCGTTCAAGAATAATGTAGGTCCTTTAATTGCTCCCTATTACAGTGTTCTAATCACTTATGATTGGTACCCCATTTCGTATATATATATATAGCCACTGATTTTGTTATGTAGTGGAATGCTTTTCAAATTGTGACGGTTACGCCTTTTTATTGACTTGTCTTTATAGATACGTTGGTGTCCTTCTCGTACTGGCTGTCTGTATAATTCGATAGAACAATTACAATTACAACGATAACATTTAATATGCAATTTTCGAATCCATCATGGAGTGATTATTGACCTGTCCATTTTTTTTTTTTTTTTTTTTAGGTATTTGCTATGAATTATAAGATAGAAATAATTATTTCACATAATTCCCTTTAGATTTTCCAAGTTAATTTTAATTGATTGTGGTATATCAGGTTTTTATTGGCTACCTTTGTTCCACGTTCCACGAATGGGTTGGCTTTCAGCCGAGTACATAATTGGAAACATGTGGTGCGTTCTCTTGTCCTTCTTTCTCATCCTTCTGTGTATTAGAATATGTATGTGTGTATGTTGGAGTGGATGCCACTTAGGCCGTTTACCGGCCCATTGTGATACCACGAGGGGTTTTCTTGTGTTTGTGTGAGTGTATGTCTTTTTTTGTAGTATGCCCCTAACATGCGATTTTTGAAAAATCAGTTCTAGGCTTGGAACATTACATTCTGTTTGGCCTGTGTAAGGAATCGAACCTCGGACCCCCCCGGGGTCAAGTATTAAAATATACTCTGAAATCGATTTTATTATTATTTTTTTTTTAATTCTAGACTTCAACATGGATTTTTATTTATTATAATCCGCATAAAATATTATCCCCAATATTCTTAAGTCAAGGTCTGAAAGTACCTCAAGTAGCGATCGGAATAAGTTGTTAGGCGAGCATTCTAGAAGTATAAAACTAGAAGTATAAAGAAACAGGGTTAGATTCTTAAAGACTTGAGTTATTTGAGGTGATATGATTAGTGGTAAGTTGAGAGTTACTCAGAGACCGTTAAAAACATGTCTCACATGAGTTTGGCATTTAATAAGGCATACTTGTTGGAAGCTCTCAATTGTTTATGAAATATAGGCCGAGACTGATAAATTTCTTCCCCTCTAATTGAGTATATTTATTGGTCCTTAAAAAAATTGGTCCTACACTACAGTATTTCCCGGATATATGCACACTGAATATAGGCATTCCCCCGCTCATATGCACAATTTTTCGTGCGTATATCCGGGGAATACTGTACTTTCAAATGCAGCGCTTTTTCTCCATTTATCTTTGTTGTCTTTCATATTCTCGTTCTATTGATAGAATATTTTTCTGCTTTTGGACACTGTTTTTCGGTTCTCCTTTTTTCCATTGAATTTATTTACTCAAGCGAAACACTTCTAATGGCTTTTTGATTGAGGCAAGTTGAGGGAAGTATCATAGCGAAAATCGAAATAGATTCAGAGTTTCTACGTTGTTTTTTTTCTTCTTCTTCTTTTTGCTATTCCAATAATACTTCTGATGCTCCCGTGTTGTCCTTTATTGTTTCTTTTATTAGAATCGTTTTGGTTTGGTCTATTTTACAATAAAATTCTTCTTCTTTTTTTTGTTTTGTTTTCTTTTCTTTTTTTTTTTTTGGCTTTCTACTTGTGTTTCAAACTTTCTTTTTTTTTCTTATTACCATTTGTATTGTGTTGTTTCTCGATTTGCTAAAGCGTTTTACGAGTACGTTCTTCATTCATGCTGCACTTTTCCGCACTCCGCTTGCTCTGACATCCGCTTTGTCAAACGTATCTGTGATTAGTCGAGCCATTTGGGAATTTCGCACAGTTTCCGTTTTCGTATCCGTTTCCTTTTGAAATGTTTTTGTTTTTCGTCTGTGGTTTTTATTTCTCTCTCATCTCACCCTGAATTGAAGTAGTTATGTATGTATTTCAATTTCATGTGTACGGCTCGAGAATATCCTTGAGAGAATTGCGCCCCATTAGAGTTCGTTAACAGTCAATAATATTGTTCCCATGTCCGTTTCTCTGTTTACCCGAATCCGCAGTGGATAATTGTATAATTTGACAATTTAAGTGCTTTTTCATTGGCTTTTCGTTGCGGCTTTCATAAATTCTGTAATTTATTTCCAATTGATCGTTTATGAGTTTGAATGAAATTACTATTTCCTTTTTGATTTCAAGCAGTCGGGGAATTATATACAGTAGTAAATTATATTAGGTTCTTGAAAGTATTCCGCCATTAATAATTTATATTTCAATTTTTTTTTTTTTAATTTTATTTTATTTTGAAAATTTTATTGTGATTTTATTTTTTATTTTATGTTTTATTTTATAATTTATTTTATAATTTATTTTAGTTTTTATTTTATAATTTATTTTGTTTTTTATTTTATTTTTTGTTTCATTTATTTGTTTAATCGAAACCTTTGTGCTTCTACTATGAGATGAGACTCCTGTTCCATATTAGGCGACAGTCGCCGGAGGCACATTTTATTTTGGGGTACAGAGAGTGGGCCGGGGAAGAGAGAGGGGTACTGTTCTCTCTCTTTTCCGACCGTCCCTCGCCATCAAAACAAAATGTGTCTCCAGCGACTGTCGTGTAGTATAGAACAGGACTGAGGAGTCGTCAGAAAAACATCAAAATCTTTAAGTTTGTCCTTTATTTGTATGAATTCTTAATTGTTTTTTCGTCTGAAATCCATTAAGCCCATAATGACGAATAAGTAAACCGCAAAAAAAAAATATATATATCTCTGTGTGTTACTCCACTTTGAGAATTCGAGACAATTAATAACGAAACATTTTAGCCCTAATTTAAGCCACTCAAAAAGCCAGCTTCATTTTTATTTTCATTCTCTTATTCTTTGAAGGCGACATACGTTAAAATTAATTCGCTTTATTTCCCGTGTGGCATTGTGAATTTCCTGCGGTGGTTGCTACTTGAGCCCACTTTTCATTGCCATTGTTGTCTTTGCTTTGCCATCCACTGTCTGCTAAATTACGACTCATTATCCTCAGCTTCATTTTCATCTTCATCATTGTTATTTTCGTCTTGCATTTGTCCCCCACTTTCGAAAAAGTGAATTTCAGAGCACTCACCAAAATAGAAAAAAAGAAAAAAGGAGCCGCAAAGCAGTACGCTTTTAGCATCCATTATCCTTTTGAGTACACAATGCATAGGAAAGCGAAGATATCCAATGCCGCGCAGCTCTAACAAATGAAATATCCATTTTGTTTATGTTTCGACTTTTTGAATTTGTATTCGTATTTGTATTTGTATTTGTATTTGTATTGTACACAATTTTCTTTCGCTTATGTCGATTACTTGTCGTCTAATGCCTTTCACTTGGCTCTAATCGCATTAGGACAATTAAGCTCAAGGCGAAGTCAGCGGAACACAGCACAAGCGCGCTCACATGTCGTCTGTGGAAAATCCTGTCAGGCGTTGATATACGCCCACAATGTTTTGTCTTCGAGTCGGTTTTTTTCTCCCTGTTTTTTTTTTTTTTTTTTTTTCTTGTCTCCTTGCGTATAGACATTGCAATTAGCTTTTAAAAATATACAAAATGGCAGCAATGCGACGCATTTCCTTAACAATATGCCAGAATGTGTTTGTGTTTGTTCTTTCCCTGTAGGAATAGTGGGGTCAATTGGGGTCCTAGCGAGTAGTTATCGAGTATAGGAAAAAGAACTAGTACGCGAGTAGAGACACTGACAGTAGAGACTAGACTAGTGGCTTGGTCAACGAGGCGTCTACAGTTCAATTTTGATCACACATTAATCTAATATATTTGCTGCGCGTGAGTCAGATAGGTCCGTGGCGTAGTGAAAGCGTATTCGCTTGGCAATCTGAAGGGCTGCCTCAGGCGAAAAAAATATGGAAGAATGGTAATATTCGAAAAACTTAAAGAATTTGATTGAAAAATAAGTCTTCGCCCAATGCTGTCTCAGAATTTTGCGCACAAATTTGCTCAAAATTTCATATCAATTTCGAAATCTATGTCATTTCTGCTAAAATTTTATTTAAAATTTGCAAAATTTTTAATTTTCCTCATTTCAAATTTCAAATGTCAATTCTACAATTTGAAACTGTTCTTTTTTATTTATTTGCTTTTTATTCCTCTTAAGATTTCACTTTTATTTGCTAATTTAAAAAAAAAAATTGAGTTCGCTTGGCCAGGAATCGAAACTGCGTCCTTCGGATCGTGGATGCACTACCCACTGAGCTACGACAGACCGTCCATTCTCTCTTTTTAATCAGGGTTGTCACAGAATGCGATAGCTGTCGGAATCGGAATTTTAGTCGACTGAATTTTCACATATATTCCATAGACAACTGGATAAAATAGGGTTCTGTGCAATTAAGAACTGATAATAGTTCCGATTAAAAACCAAAAACAACAAAATTTTTAAATTCTGTATAAAATTTTGATCGGTTTTAATTCCGATTCCGTCAGCTATCGGATTCTGTGACACCCCTGAATAACTGAGTATATCGAATGTACTAAATTGCTCCCATTGCCTCTACTTCTGCACTAGTTCAATAGCGACTGTCGATTTCATAATGGCACCTCTTAGTAAAAGTTGACAGTTCAATGCATTGGCGGGAAAACAACGAGCGAGTAGTACTGCTGATTTGGGAAGTAGTCGAAGAATACTTCTGCACTAGTTCAAATTCCTACAGGGTGAACGAGATCCTTTTAGTTGCTTCTATTTATCCGTTTTCATTTTGTTTCAACAAAAAATGGCAAAAAAAAAAAGAATATTCCCGGAATAATGACAAATGATGCTTTCGTTTTTCACACAAGTAATTGCGGTTGATGTATCATTGTTAAGGATATTCACAAATTCAATTTGGAGTTCTTCTTTTGTATTTGAATTTTCCTTCCATTTGCATTTCGCTTTCATCTTTAATTCATGTGCATGCGTGAATAATTTATTTGTTTTCGTTTTCCTTTCTACCATAAATTTTATTTATTTTTTTATTATTATTTTTTTCGATTTAATAAAAAATTCTATTAGAGGCTCTGAAATTGCATGAACGCACATCATTTATATTGTACATATTTTGAATACATTCCTCCACAGAGGACACATAATTTTGTATGTTTGTAATATTTTTAAAGCTTTCGTATCGTGGGTGAAATTTTACTCGACATTTCCGCGAGAATTGAAACCGATTTTCAATGTTAAAAAGGCGCATATGGGTCATTTTGCTAAAAGTTTTGCTCTAAAAGATGCTCCAAAGTCCTTTGTCAGTAAACATACAGCACCAAAACCGGAACCACCAACCAACCGGTTAACCTACACAGAACGGTGAGTAATGTAAATGAGATAGAATTTTGTTTCCAAAAAATGACTGGTCTTTTTCTTCTTCTTCTTCTTCAAGGGATCCTGAAAAAGTGAAGTATGAGAAGCGCGCCAAACTCAAGAGATTCACAACAACTGTAACGAATGATGTTCGAAATGCCAAACGTTCTGGTAATACCGAAAAGAGTTTCGCCCGGAATCGGTTAGTCCAAATGCTACCGAATTCATTGGCACTGACGACATCTGAATTTGACAGTGGTCTGTCTTCAATAAAAAAGAAGAAGACGAAAGGTTGAACAGCTACGATTTCTTTGAAAAACATAGAGACATTTGTATATAGCTAAATAAACTTAATTTAGTTTATATTATTCGACCTTTTTTAATTCAATATCATGAATAAAGAGAAAATTAGTCGAGCTTGGGGTCATGTATCATATTTGGATTCTTTATTGTTTCACCCATAATTCGTTTTCTTGGTTCGAAAACATTCACCCTGATGATGTTTTCGAACCAAGAAAACGAAATATCGGTGAAACAATAAATAATCCAAATATGATACATGACCTCAAGCTCGACTAATTTTCTCTTTTTTCATAATAGCTAAATAAACTTTACTATTTCATCTGAATTTCGAGTTATGTGTTCATTTGGTTGCAGGCATGATACAAGAAAACAAGATAGCGCCACTTCAGTACCGCTATTTTGAGGCCGAAAATTGAGTTTGCGACGTCACTGAGCGAGAAATTGTTGTTGTTTCCCATGCTATTCAAAAAAGTAAAAAGCCTGTTTAACATGGGAAACAACAACAACGAATCGCGATTTTGAGTTTGTGACGTTTCCTCTCTCAAGTGGCACTATCTTGTTTTCTTGTATCATGGTTGCAGGGACCTTTTTGTTTATATAATTATTTTATGGAAGAGAATGAATTAACAGATTGTCTTTATTGTCTGTAGAAAGCACCTTTATTCTGACTCCGGCAAGCGATTTATATGAATTGACTTATTTCTAGGCATGAAATTTTTTTAGTTTTAAGGATACTAAACTGTCCTTTTGGACAAGTTAGTCTTATTCAGTAGGAATGAAAGTAAATTAAAAAAAAATTATTTTTATATAAATGCGATTTTGAAATAGAAACATGGAAGCAGGGAATTTTTTTTTCCATTGAGCATCAGAACGATTTGAACGATTTTCTATTCCGTTGATAGCTTAAGCGATGAATTCAAGCGTTTAATCGAAAAAAATATGTTGGAAACTGTTGGAAAATTGGCTCGCAACGCCATAAAATGCTTCAGTGAAGAATTTTCCTTTTCGCTCGCATACAAACATACACATACACGCACACAAACAGGGAATAGGCAGAGACGAACCCACATACACATCAAGTAGAGACAACGCGAAAAACGCTCATAAAAGTTTCATTTTTCTCAACTTTTAAGCAACGATCTAACGGACATCCTGTGGGAGAAGTTCAAAAAAAAAAAGAACGCCTTTCAAAGCATATTTATGCGCATTTTTCAAAGCATCAATTTTTTTTTTCTTGTTTAACGCATTTTACCGTGTTTCAGGCAATCGAGTTGGAAACTTTTCTGATTTTTTTTTTTTTTTTTTTAAATACATATTAAAAATCCATTTTCCGCTCACTGCAGATTTGTTCGATTTGAAGAACTTTTTTTTGTCCTTCTTCTTTTGGTTTAGTTCTAAGAATTAAGTGACTGAGTATGGGAGAAGGTAACAGGGAGAAGATCTGTTTTTATGTGGTGGGCGATGTTCGGTGGCGTGTCGTTTACATAAATTCCTTTTTTTTTTTCCTTCGGCTCATCAATCAGTCGGCATGCGTTTTTGTTTGATGTCCTGCCGTATTTAACAATATTTGCGGTAATTTTTTTCTTCTTCGTTCGATCGGAAAGGGGATGGGGGACGCACGTGCTGCTTAAGCGCCTTACAATATGCCACTTAAAAGACTAATATTTGTTAATGCATTGACTTCGCTCGGGTTCAAGTGTGTAGATATAAAACCGCATAATTTGTTCCAAAAATAAATAATTGACAAGCGTGGAATGTTGTCGGCATCAAATGATGGTCATTTCTGATTGCCACTTGAAACGACTTTTTTTTTTTTTTTTTTTTTTTTTGTGTGGTGGAGAAAATTTCTTTTAGTTTAGTTCAATGAAACGAAAAATTTTGATAATGACGCGGCACGTGGCGGATGAATGAGGACACGTCCGTTGAGATGAGAGGCTCGAAAAGGGGAAAAATGTGAAAGCATTTACTGTAATATTTTATGGGAGAATGGTTCTATTGAAGTAAAAAGGTGGAAGAATTGTATTTATTTTTAAAATTATTTTTTTAAAGTTATTTTTATTATATTCAAAGATTTTTAAAAATTTTATTCTTCTTTCCGAATTGTTTGGATTTCTTGTCCTTATTTCTTTCTTCTACTTTAAAGGGCCTTATATGAAGGCAACCCAGTCTAGTCTAGTGTCCGCTTTTCGCGTTACATCCTCCTTTTTTCCTATTTACGGCATCCGCTTCATTTACAGTAGACCTCCGGTAATCCAAGGAACGTTTTTTAGGGTATTCTCGAACTATCGAATTTGTTGGGTTATAGAGTACTGCCTAAGCGTCTTCGAATATCGGATTTATATTTGTCGAAAACGCGCAAAATCGAGTCGATTTCATGGCACGCTTGAATAATCGATATGTCGGATTTTATGGGCTTGCCGGATTGCCGGGAGTCTACTGTATGCCTCTTAGGACACCCCACAGTGGTCACTGCGAACATCTTGCGGAAAATTATAGTTCGAGTGGTCCTATCACAAAGAAAATTGGTATACATGGTTAAATTGAGATAATTAAGAGATTAACCTATATTTATCGAAATTGGTCCACCCCTTAGGGTACCTTCCATAGACCCCTACATGTAGCTTTGTATGGCAGCTACATCTAAAACTCAACCGATTATGTTTTCTGTGCTAAAAATTTAACGTGTGACAAAATTGGTGCAAATATGACAGTCCCTAGAGGTACCTCTCCTGGATCTATGTACATTTTTTAAGATTTTCTGATTAAAGTTTTCGTTCCGAAAATCAAAAAAATTTGTATGAAAATGTTGACGTTTTAAGAGGATATCGTGATGATAAACTTTAACCGGGACATATGGCAAATGGGCCTAGTTGCGGACCCCGGGATAGACCGGTATAGTTAAACACGCAAGAAGAAGAAGAAGTAGCATATGGGCCTAAGTCTAAAGTATTTTTATTGGGTTGGCGTCTTATTGATGAAGGATCAGAACTTTCAACATCCTAAACATATGCAATGCTTTTTTATTCTAAATATTCAAACATTTTCACGGTGATTTTTGTCATAAAAATGGATTTAACCGAAAAAACCGCAACATTTTTTTCATGAATCCTTCAAAGAGACTCCACCGTTCCAATTTTTTATTAACTAGAAGACGGGGCTCAACGGAGAAGATCAAGTTTTTGTCCATTGAAGGTAGCAAAGCCGTCATTTTTGATAAAAAATCTTTGATAGACTACTTCCACATCCACAATTTTCAACTGCTTTTAAAAATCAATCTCTTAATTTAAAGAGAAACTAATATTTAAGGCAAAAATTCTGCATTTATTTTAGGGGAAAAAATTCTAACAAATTTGACAAAATTTTTTTTTGCCAATTTTCGAAGAAAAAAAAAATTCTTACCACAGATTAAAAAAAATTTTTTTTAAAGAAATAGTTAAAGATTTTTCTTATCTAGATATTGTTCTATTAGATGAAAAATATTTATTTAAAAAAAAATTAAAATAATAAACTTCAAATCACGTTGCTCGCCGACCCTCACTCTTCCTTCCATTTTTTATAAACGCGCATAAGGAATAAAATAATGGCAACAATAATTTTCTTACCTTCCATTTGAAGCAAATGTGATGATTTTAATTTACCTTAATGCGTCTATAATTCGAGCCATTAGAGCAATCACATTACCAATTTTCGTGTTCAACCCTTTTTGAAGTCATCATCATCATCATGCTATGCCATGCCGTTTACATTCGCTCGTCCGAAGGACTTCTAACGTTTGTCCTTTTCGATTGGACTGTAAGTATTCCAAGTAGACCAAATGCGCGCAATTGTTGTCAACGACAAGTCAACAATATTCGTGGTAGAATTACTGACAGCGGTAAATTGCCACTAACACCTTGCTGACAAAAATGAAAAAAAAAAAAAACAGAAAAGAATGAAAACGAAATAACGAGAAAAAACGTCATATTGCGGTAAGGACAAAAAAAAAAAAAAAAATAATGAACAAATGAAAGTTTCAAAGGAAAAATGTACTTGACGTACCTGGTCTGTTTTTTTTTTCCTTCTATGTTGCCTACTCAAGGGAAGGGAATGCTTTTAATGTGGGCATTTATGTTATTTCATATGCTGACACTCGCATGCAATTATATTTCAATGTCCTTATACGAGTATGTATCCTTTTTGTGGTCTAATACTTCTACGAGTTCAAAAAGACGCTTTTTTTATTCATTTATTTTATTTTATTTTATTTTTTTTTATTTCAAGAGGAAAATTAAGGCGTTCTATGAATTGAGTCGCTGACAAATTATATATGAGGCATAACAGATGGCGGCGGAGTGTACTTGATAATTCATTTTTCCGATGTGGTATGTGGCCTACACTAAAATGGTAAATAGAAATTTGATCGTTTCGTTTTTTTATTTATTATATTTTATTGAGTTTTACTTAATAATAATATGAATTTAAATAGAAATCGCGAAGTTGTCATTAAAGACCGATTGATATTATGATCTTGTGGAGCGAAATGTCTAAAGGATTTCAGTTTTAGACAGCAACGACTTCAAAGCCCCAAAGAAATAAGCAACTGAAGACTGGGGTAAATCGGAGCAATTGACTACGATCGCTATTTTATTTGGTAAGTGCTAGAGTAAGCTTATATTTATATTTTTCTATATATCCTTATTCTTACTACTGCTACTGCTGTCCTTGATGCCCTGTGGAACATTGGGCCCTTTAGGTTACCAAATCTCTGAAAATTATTTGTACAAATAGCAAACAACTGATCGCACTATCCAAAACCGACCCTGTAGTGCAAGTGATAGGGAGAGATGGGGAGAAACAGATAAAGAGATAGATAGAGAGAAAGATAGAGAGATAAATAGAGAGGTACTATCCAAAACCGACCCCGTAGTGCAAGTGATAGGGAGAGATGGGGAGAAACAGATAAAGAGATAGATAGAGAGAAAGATAGAGAGATAAATAGAGAGGTAGATAGAGAGATAGATAGAGAGATACATAGAGAGATAGATATATACAGATCTATATATATGTATAGAATATAGATATAGATAGATATTGATAGAGATATATAGAGATAGATAGAGATATATAGAGATAGATAGAGATAGATAGAGATAGATAGAGATAGATAGAGATAGATAGAGATAGATAGAGATAGAAAGAGATAGATAGAGATAGAGAGATAGATAGAGAGATAGATAGATACAGATCTATATATATGTATAGAATATAGATATAGATAGATATTGATAGAGATATATAGAGATAGATAGAGATATATAGAGATAGATAGAGATAGATAGAGATAGATAGAGATTGATAGAGATAGATAGAGATAGATAGAGATATATAGAGATAGATAGAGATATATAGAGATAGATAGAGATAGATAGATAGATAGAGATAGATAGATAGAGATAGATAGAGATAGATAGATAGATAGAGATATATAGATAGAGATAGATTTTTTTTATTTTGCAGCGAGGAGGTCAAAAATCCTTTCGGACTGACAGCATCTGTGGTTGCTGGGTGTGTGGTGATTCCACTAAAAAACATACCCCTCTCTTCTAGTTGGGATTGCTACCCAAAATTTGTCAACGGTGACGCTCCCTACAATAAACCCGCGGACGGGACCCGCTTCATACATCTATTTTTTTTAGATAGATATAGATAGAGATAGAAAGAGATAGAAAAAGATAGAAAGAGATAGAAAAAGATAGAAAGAGATAGAAAGAGATAGAAAGAGATGAAAGCGATAAAAAAAGATAGAAAGAGATAGAGAAATATTCAAGGTCTTGGCTTTTTTCCAAAGGGCCTCAATTAGGGCCCCCGAGCCTGAATTTCCTTTCAATGGGCTAGTCAAAAGCACATGGCAATACAATGTTTTATGCTCTTTAAAAACATTATCCGATTTTTCAAACATTTTCTCAAAAACTTACAATTAATTTTTTATTCCGGATCATTATGAGATCATCAAATAGTTGCCATTGCCCCACATGCACCTCCAGAGTTTCCTCGTTCCGAGCATTATTAATTGATTCACATTTATCTCTGACCCACCACAAAAAAGAGCTTACATCCAAAATCTAACTAGTTAAAGTATATTCGACATTTTAAATCCTAAAGTGGTGGAAAGAAAACCAGTTGCCACCGAACACCAGGAACCATTTGGCAACATTTTTAATTGTTTGCATTTTAGAGCAATTAACATAAATGGTTCCCTTCGGCCAAATTGGGTTTAAATTGACAGTTAGCTCATCTACTTGCCACGGCTAATGGCAACAAATGATCAGGTCACATTTGTAGACCACATCTTTTTGGCCGAAGGCGTTTTTGGGTCATTTTCGTTGCAACGTTGGCGGTGGTTGAGGTGAATCTCAAACTGAATCCTGTCGACAGTCTTTCGCATTCGCAAATTATCAACATTTAAGGCATCTTCTCTCCCTCTCTCTCCCTCCCTCTCTCTCTTAGTTGGAGTGTGCACGAATTTGCGTGAATTCTTGCTCACGGAATCGTATAATGACAATGTGAACTTATGGTCCCGGTGGTCGGTAATTTGTTAAAGCTAAATTCATTTCCATGAAGCCGCCGCTTGTAAAGTGATTTTGACATCAACGCTTTGTTAACGCGTGGAATTGATGCATCTTCGCAAACTGTTTGACTTTCTTGTTCGTTCGGTTCGGATTCCGTTCGCAAATGGATTTTTAACGTGCTTTTAATTGGTCCGTTTGGAGATGCTTTTTTAGAAAAAAAAAAAAAAAAAAACAATAAGAAGAAAGAGTAATGGACCCAGATATAGAAGGTTCCAAAAGGTTGGATTGTTTGACTTGATGCAAAATTGGCTCAACTTTGAATGAGCCGTTTTTCCTTATATGTAATATCGAGCTTGTTTTTAGATCTTAGATTCGTAGCAAATTTTTTTTTTCTGTTATGAATGAACTGATATTTCCAGGGGTTGATACTCTTTAACAGTCCCCCTTTGTCAAATTGAATAGTAACCTTTTTCATTGCTTATTTGCGGCAATGATTTTTCAATAATTTATGCCACCCTCACTATCAAAATATTCTTACTACCCTCGAATGTTTTATGCATAGCCAATTCTATTTGTGTTCAAACATGCCATCGACACTTTTCCATCGAGCATAAATATTTAAGTGGTACGAATTTCTCTTCGAATCGCCTATTCCAGTGTCCTCAGCCCAGTCTATCAGCCAGTCTGCCAGTTTGTATGTTTGTCTGTATAACGCTGTCTGGTTAATGTGATTTGTAGTGTGACAATGCAATTATAAATGGTGACAAAATAATTTCCACTTTGTGATTTTAATGACGATTATCATTGAAGTGTGAAGTTGAATCGAAATTGAATAACTAGCCAGAGAGCTTTATCGCAGCGTTGCGATTTTATTCAGATACTTAAGAAATTTATAACATTAGATAAAGACTTCTTGGGATGAAGGTGATTCATTTAATGGCATTGATTTGTTGGGTTTCTTGGGAGTTCCATTTTTTTTTTGTGGTTATCCCTGGATGCAGGCATGGTCAGAAATACACGTAAAATGCGGCTTGTAAGCGGGAAGCTCTTTCATCGGAATATTTTATAGTTTCTTCATGGTGTTTTTTAATATATTTGGGAAAAAATTGTGTATTTGAAAAATCCAAGCAAATATAATCCCACTTTTTTTTCTTATTTATTCAAATTGTGTATAAAATGAGTCCAAAGTGTCTTCAAAATTTATGTGTATTGAGTCTGAAATGAATCTGAAGTTATTCCGAAGTGAGTCCGAAATTACTCCGAAATCAGTCCCAAACAAATTTAAAGTGATTCCGAAATTAGTCCGAAAAAAATTTAAAGTAAGTCCGATATGAATTCGAGATAAGTCCGAAAATATTTCGAAGTGAGTCACAAAATAATTTGAAATGAGTCCGAAGCGAACCCGACATGAATCGCAAGTGAATCCGAATTTAATCAGAAAATAATCCTAAAATTACCCAAAATGAGCCCGAAATTAGTTTAAAGTGTATACGAAGTTAGTCTAAAGTGAGTCCGAAATGAATTCGAAGCTAGGCCGAAATTACTCCGAAATCAGTCCGAAACAAATTTAAAGTGATTCCGAAATGAGTCCGAAACAAATTTAAAGTTAGTCCGAAATGAATCCGAAATTAGTCCGAAATAAATTTAAAGTGAGTCCGAAATGAGTCCGAATTAAATTTAAGGTCAGTCCGAAATAAATCCGAAATGAGTCCGAAACAAATTTAAAGTGAGTCCGAAATGAGTCCGAATTAAATTTAAGGTCAGTCCGAAATAAATCCGAAATGAGTCCGAAACAAATTTAAAGTAAGTCCGAAATGAATTCGAGATAAGTCCGAAAATAGTTTGAAGTGAGTCAGAAAATAATTTGAAATGAGTCCGAAGCGAATCCGACATGAATCCCAACTGAATCCGAATTTAATCAGAAAATAATCCTAAATTTATCCTCAATGAGCCCGAAATTTTTTTAAAGTGTGTCCGAAATGAATTCAAAGTAAGTCCGAAATTAATTCAAACTGAGTCCAAAATGGGTCCGAAATGATTCCGAAAATTTTGAAATATGCGGAAAATTCGAAGCTTAGGCTAATGCGTCCAATATACATAGGTCTGAAATAAGTATAAAATGAATTTAAAGTTAGTCCTAAACTACTTCGCAACCACTCTGAAATTACTCCGAAATAAATTTAAAACTGAGTCCGAAATGATTCCGAAAAAGATCGAAATATCCAGAAAATTTTAGGCTCATGCAAAAGCGTACCAAAAAGGTCTGAAATGAATTCAAAGTTAGTCCGAAAATACTCCGAAATAACTCCGAAACTACTCCGAAATGAGTCCGAAAAATATATAAAATATGATGCTCAGAAATATTAATTTTAAATCGGTGTGAACAGAGTCCGAAATAAATTTGAAAGGACTCCGAAAAATACAAAAAAAAATCCAGCCGAAACATAAGTTCGTAGGATCGAAATTATGGCAGCTGTCTTTAGATTTTAGAATATCACTTTTTAATATATCAAAGATTGTTACAAAACTCCGATATTATTAATAAATTGCAGAATTAATTGAAGCGGCTTCTAAGTCATTATGGATTGATAAATTGTTTTTATATTGCCCTAAACCCCTTTTCTGGTGTATTTTAAATATTTGAAAAAAAAAAAGAAGAACAACTTAATTTCCTCAAAATATAAACATGTGTCAATTAGGTGATAAGAATCATAAACAACACACAGCCATACTTTGTTTCCTCTCATGCTCCGAGGACGATAATGAATCCGAAAATTGGAATTCGACACTCAAGCAGAAAATGTGTCATGAATAAAAGGATAGCAAATGAAAGCGGCCAAATGAAAAGGACAATAGCTGCTGCTCGTGCTGCTCGTGCTCAAAGGCAATCAACGGGAAATAAGCCTTTCTCTCCTACAGATGAATCTCGCACAGATGAATGCTGATACGAGTATGTAGTACGAGTGTAGATGAAAAACGGAAGCGTTGATGGAAAACAGACAGGACACTCGATCGAATGAGTACCTATAAATCAAAACGCATTGCACGCCGCAATTCGCATCGCGATTGACAAATGCAATATGTCCTTCGTCTATGAGTCTCGAGTCACGAGCTATGCTAGTAGAAGGCCAATCGGCGAACGAGCGATGGACAACGATGCAGGAAATATGAATTTTGTCACATTAGCTGGATTAATGTGTAGTGCTCTTCGTGGGCATCTGCCGGTCGATGTCGATGTCGATTCCGATTTTGATTCCGATTCAGATTGCATTCGAGGAGAGCCAGAGCCAGAGCGAGAGAGACAGAGGCAGAGGGTGTATAGGACGTACTTTGATGGATTTATAGATTATATATGCTTGGCATATCCATATGAACGTGACGATTGTGCGAATGCGTATGAGGCGATTATTCAGCGGATGTTGTCTTTAGGGGGGTGGTTTCTATGAACGCATTTCAATGAACTTGGAATGACAGCAGCAAGGATTATTATTGGCATTACGAACAAATTAAGTGTGAAGTGGAATTTATGACCAACTGGGGTGCATGTTGATGTTATGATGACGATAAGACTTTTGAAACTAAAAAGGCTACTTAAACGATTAAAATCGTATTAAAAAATGTGCAAATGTTTGCTGAAATTCTCGATAGATGAATGGGGGTGAGGAAAAGAGACGCACATGCAGGGTACTGGATTAAGAAAAGGATAAAAAAAATCCCTTAGCATTGGCGGAATTTTTTCAAGATTTAAAGTCAAAAAGTCTTCCTTGCTAAGCATTAACAATCGAAAGGATCTTTATTCTTTTTGTCTCAATGTTCATATTTACCTATATACCCAGGGGTAGGCCAGGACTTTTAAAAGGCAAGAAAAAGTTGTCCTTGCGACCGACCGATTTATAAAATTCTACATCCGATAATTGAAAGAGAGAAATTAACAGCACACATGTAACATCCAGTTCTGTTCACAGCTTATCGAAGACCATAAAAAATCGTAAATTCAATAAGAGTATAAAAAAATAATAAATGGGTGTCCTCCCCCTTAATTTTTTTTTTTTTACTTGTTTAGTTCACAACTTTGGGGTTAAACGTTGGCAATTGTCGTTTGTTTCATTTGTTCTCTCACTTCGCATTTATTCTCTCTTAAAATCCTTCTCTCGAAAGTCTCGAGGAACGATAGGTTCCACTTAACGGATCATCGCTGGCACGTGTCCGTACATCAATGTGCTTGTTCGGAACAATGGAATCACAACCACAAAATGGTCATAAAGGATCAATTTAAGTGCACACGTGCAAAGGATAATAATTTTCACCCAGAAGGCATACAAAATTTTGTTGGTTTTTCCTCTTTTAAATTGATATGTGGGGAATGCATACAATGGGCCGGGTTTCAAAGTCATTTTCTGTTTGTTTGTTCTTTTCTTCTTATTATTTTTTTTCGCTTTCTTTGTAATAGCAACATAGACCCATAAACAAGCGAAATTTCACCAATGTTTTGCATATTAAATCGTTCGTTCGGTCTTGTCCAGTCTCGTCGTCCATGAACATACGAAGTGTGTGATAGCGTGACTAGAGCTAATTTCGCAAGTTTTGTATCCTCTCCACAGTTTCTTATCTAAATGAACAATTATTGAATATAATCGGCGGTTTCGGTACAACCAAATGAAATAAGCACTCAAATTATCTCACAAATATAAACTCCGGTACGCCTAAAAGCATGCAATTTACGATTAAATTCAAGTACGGAAAACATGGATGAATGGGCTAAGAAATGTTTGAAGAAATTTTTTGGTCGCATTTAAACTAGAGTTTTGGTTTTTATTTGAACTCCGAAAAAGAAGAGGATACCATTTGGAGAGAGTTGGGCGATTTTTATACCCGACACAATCTGCGTCGAGGGTATATTGCATCTGTGCGGTAGTGAGTAACACTACCTAGAACCCAGAATCAGTCTATATCGACCGTACAAAATGTATATAGAAATGATCAGCGTCGCCAGGAGATTCGATTTAGCCATGTCCGCTTGTCTGTTCTATTATTAGAATTGGTGTGCTGCATCTGTAATAGCTATAGTTGTAGTCAAGCCTATATCTAGAGATAACATGGTACGTGGGGACCGGGAGTCCCAGAGCTACGTAATAGTATTCTGCTCGGTCATCTGGTTACGGTCCTTCGGGGAGTATCGCGGTGGCTGTTGGTAATTTTTAAGATGAGGATAGCATCGATATCCCCACCCAGGTAAGCCGATTCGGTCCACACCCACTAACGAGGCAAGATGGGTATACGGTGGCTGGCGCCCCGTGGAACCTTTTTACTAGTCAATGAAGTCCCATAGATATGTAATGACTATAAAGAAAATGCAAAATGTCCGTCTGTCTGTCTGTATTAAATTTTCTTATCGAAGGAGTTGAGCTATCTTGATGAAATTTGGTATGCGTGCTCACGGGGACATGAGTAAGAACAAGTTCGAGAATGGACCAGATCGGACCATTTTGAAGGGTACTTCCAGCACTATGGTTTGTTATGAAAATCATAAAATTTGGCCTAAAATCGGAAGTTTTTGAGATATTTGGATGAAATTCGAAAGTGGTCGCGGTAAACAACTGAAATTCAAATGGGACTTGAACCCCTAGTTCGCATATATGTTTCTTTCACATAAAAAAAATTTTTTACAAAAATTTTCTTGGTTGATCCTATTTTAAGGGTACCTCCTGTACTTGGGTCTGCTAAAATTCACAAAAATTGCTCTTAAATCAAAATTTTTTGAGACATTTGCCTTGATGGGAGTGATTTAAGTCCGTTTTATATGTGCAGCCGTTTATCTGTGTCGGGTATTTTAGCGTCAGGTTCGCCATACTATAACACCCTTACTTGTATTAAATTTTGAGTTAAAAATTGTCCGAAAGCAAGTCTAAGGTGGCTAGTTTTGAGGTTGAAAAATATCAGTGAAGAAAAAGTAGTGTCTCAGAAGGTCTGTGTATGAGATGTTGTTACCCCAGTCCCAGATTCGGACGAGGAGTCCATAAAAGTCAATTAATTTTTTAAAATCTGGATGAAACCTGTGTTTTATTTTCAATTTCTCATACGATTTAATTATTCTCACCTCCATGTTTGTACACCGAAAGAAAAAGGTAGTTATATTAACTGAAAAAGCAGGTTAAAATAACCGAGTTCAACGTTAATTGTTAGCTTATGTGTAGTAGCGGTCAATTCAACAGTACAAACACAGTCAATAAGGATATAACTACCTGATGGTTGATATAACTGTCTCGCGGTTAAATCAACTGTCACCAGCGACTAAACGACTAAACGAACGAATTCAATTTGTTGGTCAAAATGCTCACTTGAGTTTATGGTTGCTCAAGTTTTGGGGAACGTGCTTAAGGAATTGTTTCACTCCCAAAATTTTTTGCTTGAAAATGAACCATTAAAAAAAATTAAATAAATTAAAATCTTAAAAATTTAGGAGAAAATTTTTGCCTTCCAAAACAACTACACTCTGAACAAAAAGAAAACCTGTAATTAAAAAAAAAAATCCAGAAAAATTTCCGCCGCCAGCAGCGATAGAACCCCGAAGCTCACGACGGTCAAGTCACAGCTTAAACAACTGAGCTATCGAAAACTCCGGAGACGGTTGATCAGAATGCGAACTTATACGTCTAAGTGAACGAAAGCGATTTTGAACATAAAAAGTAACTGTTTTTCAACTGTTCATTTGACTGCCTTTTTCAGTGCATTTAACGCGGAATACAGTTTATTTGACCACTCTTAGTTTAACTGTTCTAAGTAGTTGATTTAACTGTTGTTATTTCTCTCGGTATACCTGAATCATTGGAGTCGATTTTGTCAAGTGGTCGGATTTTGTTGCACAATAAATCGATTGAAATATCTGATAATCCTAATAAGGTTCGCCAGGATCGTTTTTGTTAGATTTTTTTAGCTGTAGGGGTTTTCTCTTAATCGTGTATTTGCCTCGAGAACCTCGAAAATATATTAGATTATTTTTTGTTCTATTTTCTGGCGAGAGAATTGAAAAAACAGGGTCCAAAAAATTTTCTCGACAAATTCGCTGAACTTAAAAATTTCTCACTCGAAAGAAACATCCTTTAGCTTATTCATATCTCTATTTTAATTTACTTTGTCACTGTTCATAGCTTTCCATTTCAATTTTTCCGCTCAAGTCCCTCCGATGTGAAGTAATATACAAACAAAAAAGAAAAACAAAAAATAACCAAATTGTAATTTGTCTGCAAATTTTCTCTGAAGCAATATTCGTTGCAGTCACAACAAGTGTCATCAATAAATCATATCAATCATGCGTAAATGCATAAATTATGCCAACACATGTGGAAATGCCTTCAATCTCAGACTCGTTGCGCAATTTTCCAATGTAATTGCGTAAAATTCATGTTTAAATTAACGCAAAATGACTTCCAGAGTAGACATATGTATGTGTATGCGACGTCAAGGATCGATCCTCCGATACTTGTAATGGCATTTATACGGTTTTATGTCAAAATTGATGAAGTGCGCTCTACCAACAAATCATATGCACATACATACATATGTACGTACATGCATACATACATACAGACGACGACACAACAAAAGTCAAAGGAAACAAAGTAATCGATTCATATCATAAGCTCATATGAGGAGAAAAATATGAAATATGATGTTCATATGCGATGCGTGTGCGTGTGTGTGTGTCCGTGTGTGCGTTATTCGATTTGCATGAAAATTATGAGGCACCTTTGAGCGTATGAGCGTAACACACCTACTCCATTTGCAAATTTTCTAGTCCTAAAACCGCAACCATAAACATGCCAATGGTAAACCACAAATCCGTAAAATAATAAATGCTCTGCTTAAATCAACCGCACGCACAACTCAATAACAAACACTCTTTTCCCCCTCCACGCCGCATACATACAGAGAAAACTTGATGAGACGAAGTTGTTGACAATCAGCCCAATAGACACGCACCCCAATTCCGCTCAATCCAACCCAGTGCAATCCAACCCAACCCCATCCAACTCAAGTGAAGAGCCATTTTTCCCTTAATAGAGCCTGTGCACATGCCCGGCCGAGCATGTTTGTTTGGTTTCTGTTCACGTGAAAATGGCTGTGGGGCCCCGGGTTTCGTGTGCCTACGTGTGGGGTTCGTTGAAGCCAACAAATCACCATGAGTGTCAAATCACTGAAGGAGCTCGACAATCAAAACGACACTGGATGTCGGCCTGTCATGCTCGCAAAAGGAAGGCTGGAATGGGCCGCTTCGGTTGTTGGCTTTATTAAGAACGTGAAGTGTGTGGGTGTCTGTGGTGGGTGGTGAAACGGTGATAGCTTGTTTTTCATGTGTAAATTTCAACAGGATGGATTTAAGAAAAAGTAGCTGTGATTTTAACCACAAATTTGAAAGGAAAAATAATAATGAAGCCCTTTTTGTGAATGACTTGAAAAAAGAAAAGTTAAAAAGGTATTGTCTTTCCCTTCGGTTGAGGTATTTTTCGAACGAGAATAGAATTTGTCTTCATGAAATCTACACAAAATCTTTTACGAATTATTCTCAAGAATTTATTATTTTTTGTTGTTCATAAAAGTCATAAAAGTATTTTTTTTTTATTTTATTGTTCATTTTATTGTTTATTATTGTACATTATTAGTTATTACTATTTATTAATATTTTTGTTAACTCCCGTAATTGTACCTTGTAGTTTAAGACTGGTTTTAATGGTAATCAATGCCAAATTATAAAATGTTTAACATTTTAAGGCATTGAGTTGTAAACATTAATAAATAAATAAATAAAATTAAATTAAAAGTTTGATTTTTTTTAGGACCGATTTAACCAAGATATTTAAATGAAACTTTAATGAAACGATCTGTCGAATTTCATATAAAAAGTTAATTTTCATTTAAATTTTATTTAAATAGCTTGGTGAAATCGGGCCTTATTAAAACTAATTATCATTATTTAATTGGCTTTTGGAAAAATTCCGCAGTTTCCTATTTTATTCTATTATTATTTATTTTTTATTTATTTAATTAATTATTTATTTACTTAGTTTTTTTTATTTTTTTTATTTATATATATATATATTTATTGATTTGCTTATACATTTTTGTATCTATTTATTTTTTATTTTGTTTCCATTTATTTATTTTTCACTTATTTATTTTTAATATATTTTTTTTATATATATTTTTATTTATTCATTTTTTTATCTATTTATTGATTTATTTTGTATTTATTTACTTTTTGATTTATTTATAAATTTTTACTTATTTTTATATATTTATTTTTTTTTTAGTTGTTTATTTATACATACATATAATATATATTTATTTATTGGTTTATTCATTTATTTATTTATTTAATTATTTATTTATTTTTTTATTTGATTATTTATTTACTTATTTGGTTATTTATTTAATTATTTTTATTTATTTTTTATTTATTTATTTAATTATTTATTTTTTAATAATTTTTTATTTTTTGATTTATTTTTTATGAATTAACTTATTCATTTTTTTAAATTAATTTTTTATTTTTATTTATATGTATATATATTTAATTATTTCCTTATACATTTTTGCATATATTTATTTATTTTTTATTTTGTTTTCATTTACTTATTTTTTATATTTATTTGTTTATTATACATATTATATTATATTATATTATACATATGTATATATTTATTTATTTGTCTATTCATTTTTTAAAATCTTTTTGTTTATTTTTTGGTATTTATTTACATTTTTATTTATTTATAATTTTTTATTTATTTATTATTTTTTTTTATTTATTTATATAAGTATTTATTGGTTTAGTTATTTATTTATTCATTTTTCTAATCAATTTTTTTAAAATTTTTTTTTATTTTTTTATTTATTAATTTATTTCTTTTATTTATTCATTTAATTATTTATTTATTTATTTAGTGTGTTTTCTTGCTATGCTAAAAGCCTTGTTCTCCGCAATTAACTGTTAAATGCCATACCTCGGTTTAATATCGAATTACATTCCCTTCAAGGTGGTCCTGTCACATCAAATTAGGCGACGAACTTGAACTTAATGCTCACATCGTGCCACATGCGAGTAAAGTAGAAGAAAATGATGAAGGATTTTTTTTTGTTTTCGGAATACACTTAATAAAGAAAGAGAACTGGATACGGTCAAGGTCGATTTAAATATACCCAACGTTTCTTCGCGATGCCTAATCAAATTGTTTCAATGCTCTTAAACTTACAATGGGTAAATTTTTTGAGCTTTTTGATCGAGGAAGGTGGCAATATGTTCATTTGAAAAAATAAAAATGGACGGGTTGGAATAGGTACTTCAAACAATTTCCTCAAGCTATTTCAACCTATAAGTTATATTTCATAATTAGATTTTGTTTTTGCTTCTCTTTCTAAGATGAAATATTATCCTTGGATGTGTCTAATGTGTAGATGTGCGAAGCTTTGATAGGCAGCTTTTCGGTTCTGTGAATTTTTTCTCGAATCTAATTTAACTAGATTGTAGGCGTGTCAGTGGCTGTGCCTATGTTCAGGTTTTTTGTAGGACCATTCTTGGGGTCCAATATACTTACCTAACAGAGTTCGATTTAATTGTCTTAGACATTTGATAAGCGATCCCACCAGAGACAGATGGCCAGACGATAATTTTTATAATCAAGTTACCTCGCTCTTCCTATCTCCCTCCCTAGATGCTGATCAGGAATTTATGCCTACATATTTCAATTTCTTCTGTTGTTTCTTTTTGTTGTTCGCTTTTCATCGATAAAATTGCTTTCGAATTGCAATCACAAATCGTTTAACTTGGCAATTGTTGGCAGTAACTACTGTTTCATCCAATCATTCGACGGGGGCAACGAATTTGATCAGTCCATGAGTGCTCTGCATCTAAATGGAATGCAACTGTGCAATGCCGCATTACTTTTGCTAAATTGTAATAATATGAAGAGGGACTGGGTGGCGCCCGGTTCGTATTGCACCAGAGCCTCCCAGTTCCAATAAATCCGATCGCAATTGATCTTACCGAATAAATTGCCAGCGCACTTTTCTGCTCTTCCGGAGTTAATCGAAGAGTCTCAGTGCTTGCCGCTCCTCATCGCATCGATCGCTGAGATCGATTTCTTTGACTTCGGCTTGAACTTTTTCCGCAGGCCTGAGGTGCACACATACATACATACAAATACAATCGGTATGTAAATTGCTCTAAAATAATTTGCAATTTGCGTTTTTATCGTAAAACCGCAAAAAATTACAACAACAACAACAAAAAAAGGAACGCACGTGCCCCGATATCGCTGCTCTGCTCCTCTATTGTTCCGCTCTCCGCATTTTGCTTTTCCTTATTTTATTTATTGCTGTTTGACTTTGATTTTCGATTTGCGATTTGAGATTTTTCGATTTTTCGATTTTGCAAATTTTTTCGATTTTGTGATTTTCATGCATGCATGCGTAACGCGTCTCTCCTTATTAGCTTTGATCTTCACTGATGATAATGTTAATCATTTTTTTACATTTTATTTTTTTTTTTTATCATGCTCAAGAATTTAATCCTGCCTTATATATAATAAGTAGGTACATATACAGGGTGTTCCATACTCAATGGATCAAAAAAAAGGAGGTGACAGGGGGAACCCATACAAGCAAAAAATTGTATGGAAAGGGGGGTCCATCTTGCACTCGTAAGGAGCTAGAGGAGCGGAAAGAATTCGACTAAATTGGTGAGCATACTTTTAGGCGGATATGTCAAACTAAAACACTATTCAGAAATTTTTAAATTTCTTAGATTTTTCTTTTTCTCATGCTGCCTAAAAGTGTGCTCAATAAATTTGATTAAAATAACATTTCTGGGAGTCAAAAATACAAAATAATTATTTTCAAACCTTAGTTTTGCATTGATTGTGAAACTTTTTTTTTAGCAACCATGGTATCAAATTGAAGAGAAAAACTCAAAGTTTTCGAAAAGAGAAAAAAAAAGAGGCCCTATCGTATTTCTTTTGAATTAAATCACTTTAAAAGCCAAAATTACACTATTTTAGGCTTGGATGGTAGTACCAGAGAAAACGGAGGTGAATTATTTAAAATCGTAGTATGCAGTGTTAACGGAAAACCGCCAAGCTTTTCATATCATATGTGATTTTGAATTTACGGTCTGTAAGTGAGGAGCACCAGTGAAAAAACCAAAATATTGTTTTTTGCATGTCACTCCTCAGGGGTTCATTTGCGACCTCCCCCTGCCATACGATTTTTGGTCCGTCTGGACCCCCCCTATTACCTTCTTTTTTTTTGTTCCATTGAGTATGGAACACCCTGTATATGAATTGTGGCTTAGCTGCTGCGACTTGCGTAAAATCAGTAGCTAATTTCGTATTACTTTTTCGGATTTTATACGTGCTCACAAGTTTTCGGCACACTGTGCGAGGTCACTAACTCCCAAGTCAAGTGTTAAAAGATGAATATATGCTCTATGCATACATATGTAGGTATATGTGTGCATGTATGTATATAGCATTAGTGGCCTTTGATGAACACTCATGGGGTCAAGCTTCGATTCGATTCGTTTCATTTCGAATTTCATTTGATTTCTTCTCCTTTTATTCGCACTAAAATGGTCCCAGTTCATGCATATTTAATGGCGCTTCTGCTGCTGGTCCTTCTTCTTCTTCTGCTTCCAACCCTTTTGCACGTTTTTTTTTTTTTTTAATATTTCTTCGCTCCAGACGTGACATTGCTCGAGGGCTCTGAACATTAAGTTAAGAAATGCGATGAGAACGATTACTATAATTTAATTCATTAACAGTATATTCTTAAATGCTGAATTTTGTACTCATTTTACTCTTACAAAGAAAACGAAAAAGAAGAAGAAAGAGAAGAAGAAGGAGAAGGAGAAGGAGAAGAACCCAAGGACTAAGCAGGCAGGCCTCACAGCTGTTACTCTGTGAATATTCATTCGCTTTCATGTTAGGGCATTTTTTGAAATTACTTTTGCATTTTTTGACAAATTACATGTCAAATTGCATTTTAAGGACATCGTCACGATATTTCGTGTTTAACTGCAATAAAAGAGAATTTTAAAATGTTATTACAAAATAATTACAACAACAGCAGCGACAGCAGCAAGTTACGTTACAATGACAACACATTACAGCACACCTGTCTTTCTCTCGTATCGAGAGCGTGCATCTCTCACATTATATGATGCATCGATACTAACTTGAGTCATTAAATGAATAAGATACTTGAAAAGCACTTAAAATCGATTTGACAAAGCGGTAGCTTAGCGTATTTTTATGGTATTTTTTTTTTATTATTGATATCAGCCTTCATGAGAGGGGTCAGGAGGGGGATACTCCCCGGGGCCTCGGCTTCTAGAACAAACTTCTAGGTAAGACAGTAGTGCAAAAGTAGTTTTAATTTTTGGTCAAATGTTTCCTGGAGAGGAAAAATTCGCATTTATTTCTTTCAAGGGGCCTGAGTAGGATGTTTACGCATGACTGGGGTTAAAATGAAGGCTGGGAAATTCTGACAGTATTTTTCCAAAAAATTTATTTTTTTTTGGCTTCAAAATTCGCAGTGTGCAGGGCTCGAATTTTGTTGATTTTATAAATTTAAAGCATACTTTATGGAGTATAATTTTGTTCAATCTACATTCATAAAAGTTAAGCTGAGTTATAAAACGAATATTGATTTAAAAATTCCTAATATCTTTAAATATGAAAATCATTTTTGAGATGTTAAGAAATCAAAATGATCATGGCTTGAAGTTGCAAATTCGCATAAACTTATTCGAGGCAAAATGATCTGGCAACGTGGGTCTGCAAGCAAAGATTCATTGCCCCAGAACGTATGCTTTGAGATCTTATTGCACAGCAACAAAATCCGAGCCTCTGCTTATATTGGGAACTCCATTCAACAATGAGATTTCGGTGCATAGCTTTAGGGCTCAATTGTTCCAAAATTTTGATTGACTGCTCATTGTTCGTGGCTGGGTCCACTTGAAAATGCAGAGATGTCAGACCAATAAGATTCTCAACGAGTATGTCAAATGAACTGAAGCCAAGACTGTTGAGGTCTGTAACGTCTTAATTCATTGACCCAAAGTATACAAATGTTCTTATGGCCGCTTCACGCTTTCGACACCCACATAAACAAGAACTTTAAACCATTTGTAGAAGATGACAGAGGTCAAAGAAGCAAGGATGTGCCGGCGACTGAACCGGCGCCATTCCAACATACTATGAATGACGACGCAATTCGTAATTGACGCCGTCAAAGACTAATCTTGAAACATAATCAGAGATCTGAGATAAATATCAAAAAATCCCCCGGAGATTCTTTGACATTTCGCAATCTGTAAAGCCTCTAAGTTAAGCAATAATTCGAATTTCCCACAATCCAATTTCAAAAACCTTTCAATGATTTTGTGTTGCTGAAACTTTAAAACATTTTTAATTGCCAATTATTAGGTACAAATTAAAAATATCAGCAATGATCAGGAACAAACTCTGAATTCTGTCCATCTTAAGTTATCATCATATTTCACATCTGGAAAGAAAAGAAAATTATAAGAAACTATTAAATTTTTTTGTTTTTGTAAGTAATTAAGTAAGGGTGTTATAGTCAGGCGAGCCTGACAATAAAATACCCGACACAGACACACATGTTTAAATAATTTTTAACCACGCCCAAAAAACAGGACCAACTAAGAAAGTATATTCAAGAGGTTTTTAAGGCCATAAGGGGCCCCATATACCGACTTTTGTTAAATTTCTTTATGAAAACCGCCCCTTTGCCACGCCCACTTTCAAAATTTTTCGGAATTCTAATCGGAGGCTTAAATATACGCGCTAATTCTAAGTTTCATTGAAATATTTGAAAAATGTCAGATTTTGAGGCAGTTTTGAGATTTTTCTGACAGACCCTAGTACTGGAGGAACCCTAAATAATAGAACGATCAAGGAAATTTTTTGGGAGGATGTTTATGGCTACAAAGGAAGGTCTGGGTGTTACACACAACCACACAAACGCAATATACCCTCGACACAGAGTGTGTCGGGTATAATAATCGGCCTGATTATGTATTCCGACGCATCGAATCAGTTCGGATTCTCACATTTTTATGAAGGAAAAAAAAAAAAACTTTTTCGATCCGTCGGAATACATAATCAGGCCGAATATTTAAAAAAATAATATTAACTTTACCTCGAGCAAATCGTACTCACCAAGCATCGGCTGCTGTTGTTGTTGGGGTTGCTGTTGCTGCTGCTGTTGTTGTTGGGGCTGCTGTTGCTGCAGCTGTTGTTGTTGGGGCTGCTGTTGCTGCAGCTGGTGTTGTTGGGGCTGCTGTTGCTGCAGCTGGTGTTGCTGCTGTTGTTGTTGTTGTTGTTGGGGCTGCTGTTGCTGCAGCTGGTGTTGCTGCTGTTGTTGTTGGGGCTGCTGTTGCTGCTGCTGTTGTTGCGGCTGCTGCTGTGTTGTTGCGGCTGCTGCTGTTTTGCGGCTGGTACTGCTGCCGCGGCCCAAATATGAGTAGTTGGCGGCGGCGGCGGCGCCGGCGGCCGATTCTGCCTTGCAGCTGGGGTCTTTGGTTTAGACTCTGCTGCTATTAAAATGAATTAATAAATTTAAAAAATTAAATTTTAAATATTGCATTTAAAAATTACCAGTAGATTCAGGATCTCCTTGACTTTCCAAATGTGGAGGTCCAAATCAAATAAACAAGTTTCGAGTTCAAATAAAAGTTCTGTAACTATAAAATTTTAATTAATTAAAAATCCCTAAAGCTAAATCCTAAAGGACTCTCTCCAGCTCTGGAGAAATGAAAAACTTCATATAAAAATAGGCTTCAGAAATGAATTAGAAATCATCTGAAGTGTTTTTATATATGAAGCTTTTCCATTCTGTTTCATTTCTGATAAGACTCGAGAGCGCCCCATAGATGAACTTACCTCGTGAAGACATCATGAATCATATGTACTAAATGTCATGAATAATAAAAGCTAGAGCTGGCAAACTATCGATGGCACTATCGATGGTTTGAAAAATTTTTCACTATCGATTGATAGTCAAGACTATCGATACTATCGACTCGGCTACAGAAAATCCCCTTTTTCCGAAAAATTTCATATTAATTTTGACCACATTAAGAATTTTTAAATTTCATTTCAATCAAATTCGGTCATATTACATGGCAAAATTTTTTAAATGGCTTATTTTTACTGATGTTTTTCTAGTTAGGGTAAAAAGTTACACAAAAAAAAAAAGAAAAGTTTTTGAAATGAGCAACATTGCCATTGATTGTTCTTTTTATAGCTTCGATAGTATTCACGATATATCGATGGTTTGGACTATCACTATCAAAAATATCGATGGGGCCGGCTATCGATAGTTTGCCAGCTCTAATGATAGCATGCGGAATTTTAGGTCTAACCCATATAGTACTATAGATGGCACTTGTTAAAAAACATCTGTGTTGAATTGAAGTAGGCCCCCTGTGCATGCATTCATATGGAAAAACCAAAAACGTAGCACGCCCCCTGAAAATTCCGGTTCCGGTCTAACAAATATTTTATAATCTTGTAACATGAACTAAAATTTCTGTTAAAAATCAGCTATATATAAGTGTTAATCAATGGTTTTTCATAAGAACTCAATTTATTTTTCAGCAAAATATGTAATTTTTATAAAATCAAATAAAAATTAGATAAAATTTTGTTCATATTATTTAGGAACGCTAAAGCAGAGTACTCATGCGTCGAATATAACCGATTCTCAAAAAGTTTGAATTCCACCACTTCTGTGGTTGATATGAAATATTCAGTGATATCATAACTAAAATTGCTCGATACATAACTAGTGGCTCAAGTACTTATTACATATCATGATAAATAGAATGCATAAACTATATATTTTTGGATCTCCTCTGAATGAAAAGGGTACAGAATTGCATAAACTATCATAAAAAAAACTTAAAAAGTTTTACATTTAGAAGAAAACATAAAAAAATTTACACGCAAGTATGTTGAGTTACAAAATTGAGTGAATACTTCAAAAATTATAGCATCACTAGTTTACCACGGAATTCGGTTGTAGTTGTAAGTGTCCCCTATATTACTATATGTACGAGAGTGACATATATGGTTATGCAGTACACTCGGGAATAGTGATGGGCAAATCCGAAACCAGTATCGATACTTGGGTATCGCGATACTCAAGTCCAATCAGTATCGATACAACGATACAATCGCGGCTAAAGGAATCGATACCAAGATATAGTATCGAATAAAACGATACCCATTTTTATATCCGCTCCCCTGTGTAAATAAGTGCTTTGAAGCGCAATAATAGGCTAAACTCTTCCTTACCCGCATTATCATTACGATGATCGTAATACGATTTCTAAAGAAATTATAAAATATGAAATACTTAAAAAATATGTTCAGGGTATGTATTTGAAATATATGTATTATATATGCAAATTATGTATGGTATTTTGAGCAGTTTTAATGAAAATCCAAAAAAAAGAAAATTAGCATATTAAACCTTAAATTAGCATGAACTGTGAATTGGCCTATTATTGGGAAAACCAATATTGTTGGTTCAGAGCAGCAAGGAAAATTCTTCTTTTCAAATGCTCTGGCGAAAGTCAATTCCCGCACTCATCCATTATTAAAGCCGCCATTGAAAAAAGTCTTTCGCAAGGAACAGATGTTCCAACGAGTACCCAACTCAGACAGAATACTCTAAATTAAGTCTCCAAGTATCGATACTAGTAAGTATCGCGCTGCAAAAGAATCGATGCCAAATTTCGATAGTATCGCCCAAAAAGTATCGATACCCGATACTATCGTATCGGTATCTCCCATCACTACTCGGGAAAACGTCACCTAATAAAAACCGCTAGTGTTGACGTTTACCGGATTGTTGAAGTTTTCGATTGTCCTCATTTTAGACCAAAATAAAGTTGGAGTTATAGTTTTAAACATAATTTTAGTATTCATATTTAAACCAACCTATTGGATCTGATTCAAACAAATTTTTATGTATTTGGAAAAATAGAAAAAATATTTTATATGAGATCATGCCACTTTCGGTTTTTAGAGATCATTTTATACGCGCAACGTCAACAAGTTCGAAACCACAACTGAACAATGAGAGCAAAAACTACATTGTCCGCACAAAGGGAGATTCCCGGAATTCTGAGAATTCGTATTCTACAGGGTGTCCCGTTGGGAATTAAATTCCTTAAAAGGGGTGGTAGGGGTCCAAGATGAACAAAAATCGTATGTGAGGGTGCACCCTCCCCTGAGTTATGTGGCCTTAAAGTTTTTTGACACTAAGTCCAGAAAAACATTTCTCCCACACCAATGCTTAATTGTAGAAAACAAATTTTAATGCAGTTTGAAAGCCAATTGTATGTGCTTATAGGCAAATTTAAACTAATGGTAAAAATTTGACCTATTGAGGGGAAAACAAACGGTCAAAGTGAAAAATTCTGAAAAAATTTTTTATTTTATTCAAAATGCTGGATCGATTACCTTTAAAATGGTTCCCCATATGTCAACGGAACACCCTGTCTACGTAATTCCAGCTAAAATTTTCTAAAAATTAATTTAAAAATTAAAAAAGTGGATATTAATAAAATTCTATTAAGGGGACCTTCTGGTCTAGAGCACGAAAATTTAGGGTATTTTCATGATTTTTTTTTGGTATTAAGCCAAATAAAAAACGATTTTCTAAATACACAGGCTTATTATATTCTTTATTGACAAAAAATAAAGAATGTTGTAATTTTTATTTTTTTTTTTGTATTTTAAAAATGGCGTTGAAGTGAACCCTCTTTGAAAAAGTACCTCCGTGGTGTGAAAGATTTTGGCAGTTCTGGTAATCGGAAAAAAAAACAAAAATATGTTTTTAATCAGAATGAATGCGGCTATGGCAGGAACTAGAATAAAAAAAAGTTTTTTTAAATTGACAAAATGGCGCAATTTTTTATTTCAACCATCAAAAACTCCCCTTTTTTTGACCATTTTTTTGATGAAAAAAAATGAAGTTCTTGAAATAAAAATTCGATTCTAGTTCGGGCCATAGCCATTGATGTTATGAATAACATATAAAAATTCCAGACAAATCGGTTCGATGGTTTTTTTGTTTTCATTCACACCAGGTCAAAAAAAGTAGTTTTGAGATAAACGCGTTCAAAGTTGCTTTGATCAAGCGTGCTGCCTGCTGTCTCCAGTGGACTCCAGTGGAGACTCTCCACCCACTAAAAAGGCTGTACCAAAGAAAATATTGTAAATATCTTCACGAAACTTTGCCAGCATATTCTTAAAAGTCTATTCTTCTGAAATATATATATAAAAAAAAAATCAATTTTCAAAAAATTCTAGACCAGAAGGTCCCCTTAAGTATAAAATACCGAAATTGTTAATTACAGTTAAAGAAAAAAATAAAAATGAAGTGTAACTGCAATCGTATTGTAAATTTTAAGAATGCTGATAGGAAAAAAGAAAAACAATCCGGAAGAAAATCTTACCAGCTTCAACGTATGTACCTGGATTACTCCTCTAGGATTACCTGCGTTTTACACACAATCAAATAGGCATCACTATGTGGATATGTGGTGCCTGACTCGTAAGAGTTTAAGCGTTTACGCTTAGGCACAAATAGAAAAAAAAAATGGAACAAAAATACAGCAAACAATAAAAACGAATTATTTTCGCTGAAATGACAAACGATAATATTTAATTGAGCGTAACCAAGGAAATTAGAGCTGAGCGCTGTGCCGCTGTGTCGCTTTGTTGGCTTAGTCGGTGCAATTAAGTGAGAGGGTTGCTGCTGCACCTTTGCTGCATTGCTCTGGCTTGTTTGTAATTTGCACGTACAAGAGACAAAACAAAAAAAAAAAAAAATTCGTAAAAAAATAATTATAAAACAAAAGACTCAGAAACCTCCACTACCGAAGGGGAAATTTCGTCCGAGCTTAAACGACAAAATGCGGTGTTAACTGCCTTTGAATTCTTACTGTGCAGCTGACCAGCAGCATGCCGTTGCCGTTGCTTGTAATGTTGCCGTTGCTGCCGCAGTTAGCCGACAACAGTCCTCGCCGTGCTGCAATGTTATTTAATACTTGGCCTAATAAATGCACTAATTGCGGTTAAATGCGTTTTGCATGCAATTATTCTTGTCATTAGGGGTGTTCCGTTGCATTGTCTTTGGTGCTTGTGTTTATGCTAATTGCTTTTGGGTTGCGTTTTGTCTTTTCTCGATTGAGAGTCGGTTTTTTTTGTATTTTTTTTTGTACATAAAATTTGTGAAATTTCAGTTTTGAAAACTCAATTAAAAAATGTTTTTCCTTCAATATTTGCAATGCGATTTTTGTCAATTAATTCTTTAATGAAAGTTTAACAAAATATTTCGAATATTACATGGAACGATTTTTTTAATTAGAAAATTTGAGCATAATTATTATCAAATTATCCAATATAACCAGGAAAAGCTTCGGAAAAAATAAGATAAAAATTTGAGATTCTTTTGAAAAATTATTCGAGCATAACCGCTTTGCAAATCCGCCTACACAGAAAGACTTTTGTACGTAAATACAATCAATTTTTTAATCAATATAACAAATTCGTTGTTAGAACTCAGCCTATCACACTTTTCGTTGTCCCAAGCAAATTATTTCTTTGCGACAATTAATCGAAGTATTAACACTCAACAATCAACGATTTGTAATAACCTATTAACAATCAAAAGTATTAACAATTAACGGAATATTTCAACAAAATTAACCATCGAAAGTATTAAAAATCAACCAATTATTTGAAATAAATAGAAAAGGAAAAACTGTATCATCCACATATTCCATAATAAAAATTGGAGTATGTAAAGTCAGTTTACGGTCGATATTTATACAAACATTATAACATCATAAACATATGTTTGCTAATTTTTGATTATTTTGTCTCTTCTTGTATGTAAGTCCGTATAAAGCTAATGAGAATTTTAGAAAATTATTTATATGCATTAATACTTTCATTAATTGATATAATAAAACCATGTAGGAGTGTAGGTCTAACTCTTCTTCTTCCTAATCCCTGCAATGTGTTAGAGCTACGCTGCTACAACATATGCATATAGCATGAGGAAAAGAGAAGCACGCAATGGCAGCGAAGGCTTTAGCTCTGCTGTGGTGAAATGCATTGCCACTTTTAATTGTAATTTTGGGATATTTTCGAGTACATTACATATAAAATATCTACCAAACTCATAAAATGCCATGAAAAGCTTGGAAAACATAAAAATAATCAAGGAAACTCAATATCAAGGAGAAAAATAAATTGTTTTTTTAGTTCTACCCTGTCCACTTAACTTTTTGATCACACTGTTTCAGCAAAATACTGAATTCTATGTACAATCAAATTCGTAGCCGTAGTCAAAAATGTATGTCAATTTATTACAAAATGAACACATTCGTGCACATTGAGCAAAAACATATCGTAATACATTTATTAAAGCTTCAATTATGAACTTTTCAAGCTTTATAAAAAACCCGAGCCGACGCCGCACAGTGTCGCGTCTCCATACATCTCGTGGCCAAAAATAGAAGGAGTTGTGCTAGACCAATGAAATTTGACATGGAGGTTTATTTTCATAAAATTAAGAAATTTTGAAAATATTTTGAAAATCGAACCACCCCAACCCCCGCCCCCCATGTAAAGGGGGGACCCAAATTCCGCAATTTTAGTCCTAGAGGCTTGAAATTCGGAACAGAGTTTGCTGTTGTGCTCCAAAATTGGAAAAACCTAATTTCAATTTGCTACCACGCCCACTTTTTGTGCTACGCCCACTCAAAGTTGGTAAATAGAGTACTTTTGAAACTCCCGAAAATCGCATAACAATTCAGAAAATATTAATGAATGATATTTATTTGTAAAATTTAAATGTGTATTTAGCACAAAAAATAAAAAAACACGGTCCAGCCCTAGGGGATGTCTTTTAATTACGTAGGATTTCATTACTTTTTTCACGTTCGCGTCTTAAGTCTTTGCGTACACAGTTCTGATTTAAAAAGCAACAGAGATAGAGCAAAGACTTAAGACGCGAACATCGTATAAATTTGCACCAATCTCATACAAGAGCATAATTTTTCAAAATGAACACACATATTTCTAATTTTACTACGCTCTTCAATACTCAACTCTCTGCTTAATTTGTTTTTCACAAATATTTGCACCGCTGGCTCCTTATTTGCATTGTTCCCTGCACACCAAGCTTCGAAAATTTCGCCAATTTTTATTGAAGACTTCCACTGCAAAAATCAACGTAAAAAACAAAGTTGCAAAAAGGTGCAGGCAAATCTTTTTGATTTGGATTATACATACTTTCTTTTATATATTCTTATTAAAAATTGTAGTCACAAATTGTAACACAACTTTTCGCCCTCTTCGAAACTTTTAAAACGCATATTTTGAGTAATTTTCTTTTATGTTTCATTCTAAATAACGAAACTTTTAAAATATCAAACAAAAGAAAACAAAACAAAAACTACACTCTAGGAAATAAGTTGAACTTTCAGAAAAGTCATCAATCTTATGAATAAGTTAAAAAATGAAATACGACAGTTCTTATTCTACATAAATTCGGTATATTTTTGCCATAAGCAACATCGGTTTTGAAGTGTGCACTTTGAAGGCTCCAAAGCATAAGTAAACATTAGTATTTTTCAAAGATATTTAACCCTTTATCAGTTTCTGGTATTTGTATCTGTATCTGTAAATCGCCATCAAAATTTAAAAAAAAATCCGACATCAACTTTTTTCTATTTTGTCCACCTCGCAACACTGTGAACCACGGCTCTTTGATAATTTTCTTGCAAGTGGCATCATAGTGCCACTTTTTGTCTGCCCGTATTGTTGTTGGTAGCTTTCTGGTGAATTTCTCGAGGGAGTTGAATTTCCTATTCCTGCTTAAGATTTTTGTTGGTAGCTTTTTGGTGAAATTCTCGAAAGAGTTGAATTTCCTATACCTGCCTAGTGGTGAATTTCTTATTAGCGGCAGAGGCTTTCCGACGTCGAGAGTTAAGGTGCAATCAGTGATGCCATAAGATTCCATAAGGGGCTGTCCATTAATTACGTAAGCATAAAAGGGGGGGGAGGGGGTTCGAAAAATCTTACGCCTGCTTATAAAGGGTGTCTGATTTATACTAAAGTATGCTTACGTGGGGGGGGGGGGGGGGTCAAATATGGTCAAAATCGCCCTTACGTAATTAATGGACAGCCCCTAACAGAACAGAACATAACATAAAATAACACAAGCGCTTTTTCAGTAGTCAGTGAAGACATAAGAATCCATAAGAGCACATAGGAGCCGATGTTGCAATATGATAAGAATGTGCGCACCTTAGGGAAAGAGGGAAAAAATTATTTCGGGAAAAGCGCAACTTATTATGATTTCTTGAAAAAAAAGTTAAAACAAACACTTCTAAATAGGGTGAAAAATATTGCCATATATCATTATATTTAAAAAATTATATAATTATAGCTTTTATTATATTTAAAAGAGTTGTAATTGCAGACTCTTGGCAATTTCCGTAAAAGGGGAAATATGGCAGATTTAGGAAACATTTGGCAGCACTCATAAATATCAGCTGATTCGCTCTAACATAACACGCCATAAGAAAAATCTATTTTCTACAGCTTCTTCTGTTATGGTAAGTTATGTTATGGGTTGACTAACCACTTGCATGCAAAATGTATTGAATAGATCGAATCAGCTGATTATGTTATGTTCTGTTATGGAATCTTATGGCATCACTGATTGCACCTTTAGACCTACACTCCTACATGACGTCGCCACTTGTGACTCATCAGCGCCTTTGGAGCAGTGCTGTCGAAATGCTACTATAGTAGTTTTTTTGGTCCTTTTTGTCTTGCCGTACTACTTTACTACTCCTTTCGCAAACGTACTACTATTTGGTTGTCAATAAATTTTGTTACAGCTTCTTTGTGCGGTGAAAATTAACTGTCTGGCAAGCCTATATATATATATATACTATAAGTACGGTGACCATAAATTGAAATTAAAAAACAGAATAAAAATATTTTTTTTTTAGTGGACATTCCATTAAAAGTGAAAAGAATTAAAAAGCGAAAAAGTGTAAATTTTTTCATACAAAATTACATTCTTTCATTTTGTAGCCTTCTTGGTTCAAGAGTTTTCGAGGTTTTTAAAGGATAACCCCCAAATAGTTTTTTTTCTCTTTCTATTGCTTAAAAACTCCTGTTTTTTAATATACTCCTTTTATTTTATAAAAACTACTATTTTAAAAAGATTTTGCTACTTTCTCAGATACGAAAACGACAGCACTGCTTTGGAGTGCATAAAGGTGTTAAAAAATTCTAACATCTTATAGTTGAAAAATGTTATAAAGCTTCTGAGAATTATACGCATTAGTTGTAAAAAGTTTTGACTGTTGGGTAATTCTTGAGTCAAATTCGGCTGAACGGTCGGACTCCATTTTTGGTAGCGAAATCTATTAAGCTCGATCTACTTTTGCTCAAAATTTTGATTCAAAAACTAAATTGAATCGAAAACGAAAAATGATTTTCCAATTCATGTTCCGATTAATGTACTTCATGTACCCATCATACATCACAAAATACTTTTCAGTGAACTGACCAGCGAAAAGAACAGTTGGGAATATTCGCTCACCCAATAGTTGCTCAACAGCTTTGTCTTCTGAATGCACCCATTGAAGGTATTTCCTACAGGGTGAAGAAAAGTCTAAGCAGTTCACATACTCACAATTTCCTTACCTCAAAGTTTAATAATAGAAAAGTTTGCCTTAAAAAAATATTCCACAGAATATCTGGTACCACTTAGAGTCCCACTTTAGCCTCCAAAAACTCTGGCAACATGCACGAAGGGTGCCACAAAAATCGTCCTGATCCATTTGAAAAGCTTTTTACTCAACAACCACTTACATTTGAACTTTAATTTATTTTCTTAATAAAATTTAAATTAATTTCATAAATACACATATAAATAGCTATTTTTGTTTGTTACTTTTATAATACAATATTTGACAAAGAACCAACATAGAATAAATTTAAGGGGGGCGGAAAAAGAATTTACAGTAATTAATTTTAGAAAAATATCAATTCTCAAAAAGTTTAAAGCTAAAAAAAAAATTACATTTAAAAATCTCTTCGCATGAGCACATCTTAAATTTAAATCGGGGTCATCCTTCGAGTCACAACGGCGCGTGTCGTTCTTACACTTGAATCTGTTCCTCATCATCCGACAGTGCTTGTTGGCTACTGTCCACGGATCGTCGGCCGGGCGGGCTACCCGGATTGAGTGTTGGACTAGGCGAACGGGTTGCAACGGTTGTTGGTGAACGTTCGGCGGAACTGCGACCCAGTGGCTGTGCCGCTAAGCTCGGCGATGATGGGGACGTTGCAATGGGCTTAACGATGCCTATGGGGCTCCCGTGGGGCGGCGGCGGTGCACCTGCAGCACCACCGGCGGCAACAGCGCTCTGATAGTAGCTACTAAGCGTTGACAACGAACTGGAAGCGGAAAGATGAGAAAACGGTGCTGCAGCAGCGGGTACGGGCAGTGCGCCCAGATGCCCCACACTCGGTACGCCAGCATAGAGATTATAGGGCAAAGGTTTCTGCATTGCAGCCGCCGCAGCCGCTTGACGATAGTACAAATCGATAGTCGAGGGCGGTGGAGCTGCAGCACCCTGTACGCCCGGATATGGCCAAGCACTTAGATACGGTGAGCCGCCGTATAAACGTTGAAAGGCAGCGAAATTACCCGCCTCGGCTAGAAGTTCCAGACCCACGGCCGTCTGACGTTTCCATTTGGTTCTGCGGCAAGAAAAAAAAAAAGAAAACGAGAGAGAAAAAAGGGCTTTTTATAAATAATTCATTTCTTCAATAATTTTAACGTTTAGTCCATTATAATCGGTCGGTTAATTCGAATGTTGCGTAGCCCTATATTTTCTGCTAATAAATTTAAGTACGCAAATTTTTACGCGCGGTTGCATGCCACACGCACTTTTCCAACTCCAACTAGAGAGAGAGAGAGAGAGAGATAGAGAAAAAAACTAGATTTTTTTCTTCTTTTTTGTTTTTGCATTTTTGCATTTTTCGCATAAATAGAAGAATAGAGAGAAGAGCGAGAAACAAATTGCTGGAAGTGGCTATGTTTCTGTCCGATGACACAACACTCAACGAATGGATGGTATGCGTGTTGCAGTTGCTCAATAAAAAAATTCCACGAATTCGTTCGCGCACACATGTTGGCGCATGCGTCTGGACTGCAACAGCAGCAAACAACACCGATGAGGACAACAACAAAACAACATCTACTTCTACTATAGTGCTGCCTATTATGTTAGTCTATGCTTGTTCTTATGCCAGTTGCATTAATTTATGCCACTTGCTCATTTGTTTGTGAAATTTGTTGCCGTTTCTATTTACGACCTGTTTGCTGCTTATTGCCGATGGCTTTCGGCCACCCTGGCATTTTTTTTTCGGACTTGCTTGTGTTTGTTTCTAGTTCAAGATGACTTGATTTCCTCAATGTGCAACGATTTCGTTCGCCTGCAGCTGTTTTTAAGTCATCTTGAAGCGGGTTGAACAAGTTGGCTGTCCGAGAATTTGAATAATTTATAGCATAAAATTTATTCGAATGCCAAATTTTTAAATTCAATTAGCTACTCAAAAGACTGGAAGCTAAATGGTAATGCACTACCACCGCTCCCACAACCGAATTGGGAGTAGAAGTTTCAAACTTTGTTCGTTCAAATCATATAGTACTATAGATGGCACTTGTCAAAAAACGTGTGTGTTGAATTGAAGTAGGCCCCCTGTGCATGCATTCTTATGGAAAAATCAAAAACGTAGGACGCCCCCTGAAAATTCCGGTTCCGGTCTAACAAATATTTTATAATGTTGTAACATGAACTAAAATTTTTGTTAAAAATCAGATATATATAAGTGTTAGTCAAAGGTTTTTCATAAGAACTCATTAAATTTTGACAGCAAAATATGTTATTTTTATACAATTAAAAATAATTTTATAAATTTTTGCTCATATTATTGAGGAACGCTAAAGCAGAGTACTCACGCGTCGAATATGACCGATTATCAAAACGCATATATTTCTTTATATGTCACTCTCATAGATTTTGGGCGGGACATTTCGCGCCAGTTAGAAAGAGATGTTACTCGGCAGGCATAAAAAGAGCGAGAGAGAAATACTTTTGGTGAGTACTTAAGTGAAAAATGCTCATTTTGGTAGGTACCCAAGACCGTGGTGGGTACCCAAGACCGTGTTGAAAAGAGCCAAAATAGAAACGGCTCCTGAGTGACATATATAGTTATATATGCAGAGGTGACCACCACTACAAGGCCGTTTTCATTATGCGCAATAGTAGTGGTACAACAAAGCCATAAAATTAGAAAATCGAGAGAATAACAAAGCGACAAGCGTCATAGATCCCACCTCGACAATAGTCTGTAGCATACTGAGCTCTCAACGCACTCTAACTGAGGCAAAACTAAAAATTATACGAAAAATAAGTTTAAAAATTAAAGCAGAGCGACACATGCCTTGCCTCTGCAAAGTTTGTCATAGCACTGATTTGAAAAATTGACGTGACTTCGTTTTTTTGCTCGCTTCGGTTGTTCGCTTCGCTTCTCGAATACAAGTGGCATTTTGCTTTAATTGCGACCTCGTTTTATACTTTTTCATCTCTCGCTCACAGTTTCTATACGTGTGCAAAAATGTTCTCTTTTACGCTCTTTTACCCCTGGAGCTTACCCTTTGTGCACCTCTGTATATATGTCAAAAAGTTTGAATTCCACTACAGAACAGCTGATATGAAATATTCAGTGATATCATAACTAAAATTGCTCGATACATAACTAGTGGCTCAAGTGCTTATTACATATCATGATAAATAGAATGCATAAACTATATATTTTTGGAGCTCTTCTGAATGAAAAAGGTACAGAATTGCATAAACTATCATAAAAAACTAAACAAGTTTATCATTAGAAAGGAAACATTAAAAAATTTCATCGCAAGTATGTTTAGTTACAAAATTGAAGTGAATACTCAAAAAATTATAGCATCACTAGTTCACCACGGAATTCGGTTGTTGTTGTAAGTGTCCCCTATATTACTATATGGTTCAAATCATATAGAACTATAGCTGCAACTTCGGCCAAAAGCTATTACGTGGTACACCACACCTTCTATTACGTGGTTCACCACAACACTCGACTTATGGCGTGGTTCACCACAGTTGAACATTTTCACCAAATCATGCCATAACGCGCCAAAAATTGGCCAATGTTGCAGCTATAGTTCTATATGGTTCAAATATTGTCGACTGTGGAAGGCGAAAGAACCTAAAATGAAATCCGATTGTGGTGATTTTCCCTTTCATTTGGCTTTCTTTTTTTTGCCACAGTGCCATAATAACAGGCCTTAAGCTTCATGAAGATCCTTCGCTTTGCATGTCTTAAGACCACTTTTTTTTTTGCAACTTTTTCTTTCAACTTAATTTTGAGCAAAATGACATTCGGTCAAATCGGATTCCAAGTCGATTCGAATGACTTCGATTTTCAAGAGCAACACTTCAATTTGGACGTTGCCTTCGGTAACAACGCTTTTAAATGAGAAAAGTCTTGTTCAAATCGCACCCAAAAAGGTTTTTAAAAACATTTTTTTCTGCAGAAAAAATAAAATTTTTTTTTCAAATAATTCCTTTTTGTTTTTTTTTTGATGGGAACACGCGCAACGTAAGATCGGTAGCGCAGGTATCGTTGATAATGGTCGCTTCTGAAATTTCGAAATCGTTCGTTGTCTTCCCCCCAATTGCGAATTGGCCCGAAGCCATTCAGTGAATTCATATCGGAGTCAATTGTTTCTTAAAATTTTTCTCTTTTTGCTGGCAAAATGATGATATACCAACCTTCGATTTTGATACCACGTCTTCACTTGACAATCGCTCAAGTCCAGTTTATGCGCGAGCTCTTGCCGCTCCTGGACGCTCAGGTATTTTTGCCTTTCGAATGATTTTTCGAGCGTCTGCAGCTGATGATCGGTAAAGGCGGTGCGTGCTTTTCGTTGCTTTTTACACAAACCGCTCATGTCATTGGTCGAACCGCTTTTAATACTATTGCCATCTTCGTCTTTGGCACCTGAAAGGAAAATTTCATTCATTCATTTTTTTTTGGGTTTTTTTTTTAACAATAACAATCATCAAAAACTTTGAGACTCATTAACGAAGAAGGTCAATGAGTCTTCGAATAAAATTTTATGGAATGCTTAAATGAGCTCTAATCG
This sequence comes from Chlorops oryzae, assembly GCA_020466095.1. Lineage (NCBI taxonomy): Eukaryota > Metazoa > Arthropoda > Insecta > Diptera > Chloropidae > Chlorops > Chlorops oryzae. Next base: position 12,311,512 of record CM035808.1, read on the forward strand.
GCGATGGTTTGCTGTTTCTGTTTCTGATGGTTCAAAATAAATGATTGATTTCAAAAAATAAAATAAAAATTAATTAAATTATAATGAGATAATCACATTGTGTTCACGTTTAACTATTGTCTCATGGATATTATTAAAAGATTAAATATGTCCGCAATATTTTCCACATAAAAATTTAAATCATTTTTTCTGAATTCATTATTATTATTATTAAATCATCAAATATTTTAAAATTATTATTTTTTCTCCCTCTCAAAAAAAATATCTTTTTTTTAAGGCATTCTCGATAATTTTGGCAAAAGGTCCACCTGGAAGATTCTTTAGTCATGCCACGTTCTTGATTTACCATATTGTCATAAAATTAAAAGCATTCCAACATTTCCGGTTGTTGGGCGAGTTGACATAACAAAACACGAAGAAGAAAATGGCGCCTTGATTGAGTCATTTTAATTGATTTCACATTCGAATACAAATCGTGCATTAGACAGGGCAATTATATTCTTGAATAAAGGCCACGGATTAAATTTTGAATAAGGCGACTTTTGTAACTCGCTGTGGTCAAATGAATGCCCCATGAATGCCCCATTCAATGCCATTCAAAATCAATGGCATAAAGCTTAAGAAAGTCATTAATTTGTCATAGTTTCATATACCTAATAATTCCCTAAAACAGTTTTTTCCCCTAAGTGGTGGGAATCTTTGGTGAAACAAAATTGGGCTCAAATTTGATGAAGAAAATTTCCCTCATAACTCTCGACTGCGTTAAGAGGAATTAGTATTTAAAGGTTTCAATCGAATTTAATGAAATCTGAGGACCTTTTTACTGCTTTTTGATTAAATAAAAGACAGCAAAAAATCAGAACTGCTAAATAAAACAATTCCCTCTTAAAAGGACCCCCTTAAAAGGAACTTGGAATTCTCTTTATTTTTAGATGTATTAACAAAAATTAATCGATAATTGAGCTCTCGATCGAACAAGAATAAAATTAATATGGTGATACTATTTTAGGTACAAGTATCTTTCGCTAGGACCGGAATAGGCCTGTTTTGTAATTTTTTTTGCCTTCCTTTATTGATGTTCGACTAAGTTCGACTAAGAGAAAAAATGTCTCAATTTCCGTTTGATCTGAATTTCTCTTGTGTTGGGAGCCGCCTTCGATAGAGGAAAACACACTCATTTTCGCGTTATCCAAAAAGCTCGATACAATACTCACTTCTCAAACAAAAATGTCCCTGTAAACAAGGCTAAAGAAAAATTCGACAGTTGAATTAACAAAAACTTTTTAAAACCCCATAAAAAGCGTTCAAAAAAAATTGGAAATTCCATAAGGAATTTATTGTACATAAAATCGAGTGTAAGAATTCCTCTTTTCATAGTGGTGTGCCTACGATTTAAAGATTTTTGGGAAATATTTTTGCTTAATCCTTCGAAGGTTAGAAGGTGATAAAAAATATGGACTTTGGCCTTCGATTCACAAACATTTGAAAAATCCTTACCTATAGAAGGGTTTTTGAAAATACATTTTTGAAAAAAAGCTTCAAAGTATGCTAAGCTTTTTTGTGATAAGGATTAAATTTGAATTGATCTTTTCAAAAACCTCATAAATCACTATATTCTAGTACTTTTCAGGAATTAATTAAAAACTGTGCTTCAGGCTTAGACCAATGAGTTTTAAAGGCCTTTTTTCATCCTTCAATCAGTATTAAAGAGAAAAAATTGTTTTGAATTATGTCTACAGAATTATATTTCATTCATCGATCTTAAACCTATTTTTTTTTCGCGGGTGTGGCGTGTGGAATCCATCATGGACCATCAGTAAGGACGTCGCCAAACTGGTGTGCCGGACTCCTACCGGCCAAACCTAATTAAGATAAACTCATAGAAGGGTTAATTTTCTTCAATTTAAGGGGGTTTGAAATCTAAAGTCGGTCAAACCAGATTTCGATATACCCAGCGTCCCGGCAATATTGACGCACTGTGTTTTGCCTTTCCATACGGAAGTTTCCAAAAATCTCTATTTGTGGCCGTGGCAATGGGTGGACCACATCTTTTCTTTTGATTTCAGAAGTAAAGTAAAAATCTCATTGTTAGGATCATACTCGGGGCCCGATATACCTGTGTACCGAATTTTGACGTGATTGGTCGTGATTGGTAGACGGACAGATCGACATGTCTAAATCGATTCAGTTTTCGACCCCGATCAAGAATTTATACATATTTGTCTATATCTACGGAGTTTAGTTCTACCTGTTACAAGATTCCTACAAAACTGATATACCCTACATACGCTGGGTATAAAAACAAGCTGGGCAGTTCCATCACAAAAACTTTTTAGGTTTTATCTCAAGGATGTCGGATCTCGAAAACGTTTACCCGTTGGAAACTGAAACTACTTAAACTTGTTAGTGACTGATTCGAGCTTATAATATGAGGATCTCTACTCAAACTTAATAAACTTGAACTTAAATTAGACAAACAAAAAATATGGGAATTCATTGGAACCCTCGAAGGAGTTAACTCTGAGAACATCTTTGCGTTCACTGTCAAAATACATGGAAGCTTTGACAGCTGTTTAAAAAGATCTCAAAGTTCACTAAGGGGCTGTTTACACATAATCGCATTTAGCATTTGCATCCCTAAAATGCGCATTTTTAAAATTGGTGTCTACACTACAGTATTTCGCATTTAGCATTTTTGAAATCAGCTGATCTCCTCCTCCGCCATGATGCAATGAATATGAATCAGATGTTTTTGACTGCGATGTGTATTTTATCAGAGATGAGACTAAAAATATCGATAGTTTTTCGGGAAATAATCGCATTTTTTTCGCATTTTCCCAAAATGCGGTTCACAAATACAACAACAAACACACGCAAATTCATACCGCATTTTTCAGCATTTTGGGAAAATGCTGAAAAATGCTATATGCGGTTATGTGTAAACAGCCCCTAAGTTCGAGGTCTGAATGAATACCCATAATAAGAATGGCTCTGACGGATGTGACTTTCGGTACCGTATCCATAAAAAATATTTAAAAATAGGTTTTTGTGCTTAGAAGGCCAAAATTCTTGAGCAAATTGCTTTGAAATCTGAAAAAAAAATCGTAGTAAACTAGTTCCATTTTTCATTGAATTAACTTTTGGAATAAAGTTTTTCTCCTTCGAGTAACATTGAAAGCCGATAAATTAAAGCCATTTGAGGAAAATAGCCACCAAATTGGCGCTCGAAGCGAAATGTGCTTTCCAAAACGTTTATTACCACGCAATTGTGACTTCCGTTTTAAAATGTTGTTAGTTTAGTCTAAGTTACCAGCGATTAATGTCGAGTTTTGCTCTTTATTTCTGTATTTATGAGCTCCCGCAGCCCCTTTAACACCCAAACACGACCCTCAGACCGCGGTCTGGCTGGCCATTTTCATTTTCTTCTTCTTGTGCTTGGGCTAAACAAACAAAACAAGAGCCATAAGCATAGGCAAGCATGACTGAAAGCAAACATTTTGAAGTGATTTTCTTCCTCAACAACAGACATTAAAAAACCATCAACGATCAACGTTCGAGATTGTGGAAAGCTCTTTCCTTACAAAAAGGGAAATGGTTGAGGATTAAACACGCTTTATGCTTTTGTGAAGTTCACATGCTGAAATGTTCAAATTGTGAAATTTTGATAAGAACGACTTGCTGCGAGGTGCCTACACACATACATACATACATACATACATACATAAGTTGAAAGGTCGTTGTTTGTAAATTTTGCTTTTACTCTTCGTCTGAGATTATTTTACATACACATACGCTTTTCCCTGCGGCTATTAAAGTGAAAATAATCGCTACTTCCGGTTGATGGAGTTCCGTGTGTCTTGTGTCAGTGTGTTTGTGTATGTTTGGGGGCAATGCTTTGGAAGCTTTTAATTTGAAGTAATAAATTAGATGAAAGAAATTTTCGGATGGTTTGAATTGAAAATCGGAAGCGCAAATTTTACTGTAACAAAAATGGGTTAATGTTGGGTTAAAGTTTTAATGATTCTCTAAACTAAAGCCCCCCATTTCAGTTGCACTTATTTTGCAAAGCGTTTTTCAATTTGTTTTTTCAATTTTGTACCAATTACTTCAACAAGCAAAGCGTGAAAAGACACAAAGGCTTTTCAATGCGAAAAAAAATGAAAAAAATAAAAAAATTTATAGCAAATATTTTTCTTCCTTTTTCGTTCTACTTATTTAAAATAAAATTGTTATCAATTTGGTTTCGTTACACGCAGTAGGAAGGCTTGTGATTCGTCTCCCCCCATTATTTCAGTACTAAAAAATGGCTGTTTAGTCTTTCGCTTGGTTAATTTTTCATTTCACTACGTTCCAAATTGATTTCGTGTTAGTCGATTTACAAACCAGAGAACAAAAGACTTAAGCTACGAACTTTCGTGGGTGTCCGGGGAGTCGAAGTCGGTGTCGGTGTTGGTGTTGTGTGGGTGACTTTGGAAATGTTACTGCAATCAAGGGCGGGCAATTTACCATAACTAAATGAAATAGTTTTTCACATTTCTTTAAACGCATATGTGTGTGTGTTTTTTTTTGTGCACGTGAAAATTTGTTGTTTGCTTTTCAAATAACGCAATCGAGTGGAAGTTTTCGAACTGTGACAGGCCTAATTGAATGTGGCAGATGACACGTTTTTATAATGGGTCTAAGGGGCGGATATATTTTTGAATTTTCGTCAAAGTTTATATGGAAAGCCGAAATAAATATTCTTAAAGCTCCTCGGTAAAGGAGGAGTATCAATCATCGCTTCAGGACTAAAAACCATCCAAGAATCAATGGACCTTTTGCTTAAAAAATTATTGAATATTATTGGTCAAATTTTATTCAAACGAGAATAATTCTTCTTCAGTAAGTATATTTTGTTTTACAAAGATTGGAACTAAGCGCGATTAAAGTATTCACAGTGTTAAGGATCAATTAATTTTGGTTCAGACGAAACCAGCCGTAAACTTGTTTCTTCATTTCTTTGATGTGTTCTGTCCAATTTTTAAATGGCTTGATATGCAATTTTTCATTTAACTTCATGCGCACCTACTCTAACATCGCGAAACTTAACGTAACTTAATGAATCAGCCGTTTGGTCCTTCTCGCTTTAATTTTTATAGCAGTCAATCTTCAAAATATAAATAAAGTCAAGTAAGATCGTTAAGTTAATTGAAGTAAAGTTAATTTAAGTATAAGTTAAGTTAAGTTAATTTTAAGTTAAGTAAGTTTAAGTTAAGTTAATTAGTAGTAATTAAGTTAAGTTAAATAGTTAAGTTAAGTTAAGTTAAGTTAAGTTAAGTTAAGTTAAGTTAAGTTAAGTTAAGTTAAGTTAAGTTAAGTTATAAGTTAAGTTAAGTTAAGTTAAGTTAAGTTAAGTTAAGTTAAGTTAAGTTAAGTTTTAAGTTAAGTTAAGTTAAGTAGTTAAGTTAAGTTAGTTAATTAAGTTAAGTTAAGTTAAGTTAAGTTAGTTAAGTTAAGTTAATTTAAGTAAGTTAAGTTAAAGTTAAGTTAAGTTAATATTAGTAAAGTTAAGTTAAGTTAAGCTAAGTTAAGTTAAGTTAAGTTAAGTTAAGTTAAGTTAAGTTTTTTTTTTTTAAATTTAAGTTAAGTAAATTTAAGTTAAGTTATTTTATATTAGTTAAGTTAAGTAAAGTTAAGCTAAGTTAAGTTAAGACTAAGTTTAAGTTAAGTTAAGTTAAGTTAAGTTAAATTGAACGACGATTAACTGAACCGTAAGATTCTAGCGAGCAAGAGCTTAAGTAAGGTTAAGTTAAGTTGCATTCACCCAATACGAAATGAGCCTTAGTCCTCAAGGGGAAATCTTGAGCCCTTATGGCAGTCAGTATTCCTACGTGAAAAGGTCAACGTCATCTAAGGAACCCGCACAATCGCTACGGTCCGTCCGCCTAGCAATAATTAAACTGAATCTCACCTCACCATTACTACAAACGCTGTTATCGTCCATTTGACCGCCGCTGCCGGTCTCACTATCACAATCGTCATTGTCCTGATAATCGCTGCTGTCGTCCAATTCGCCCGCCGCCGAACGATCAGCTGCACGGGCGGCAGCCGCAGCATTTGCTGCATTCGCGTAATGTTGCTGCATGACGGCGGCATACTGTGCGACATTCAAGCCATTCGAGCCCATTTGCGTTGCGCCGACGGGAAAATGTAGCTTATGTGTTGCCGACGCTGAATGCGGAAGTGGCAAATGCTGGGCCGCCACCGCTGCCGCTGCCTGATGCAGTTGAGAATGCGTCCCAAGTGCATTCGTTGCATGCGGATGCTGGAGATGGTGATGCGGCGGTCCGGCGACTTCTTGCATGCCATGCATTTGTGACGATGACGATGATGGAGCCATCGGGCGATTTGGTGGCGATGCAGCATGTTGCATACGTTGTTCGATGGTGTTGTTGTTATTATTTTGATTGTTAACATGGTTGTTGTTATTGTTGTTAATGATGTTATTGTTGCTTTGATGCTTGTAAAATGCTGCAGCATTCGCAGCCGCAGCACTGCCCGCTAAAATATCATTGATCATGAAGCGCGAACGATTTGGTTTGAGATTCGACATTTTCTGATGGGATTCACTTGTGACAGCGACAGCGGCAGCCGCAGCGGCGGCAGAGTGCAAAGGCGTTAGTGCGGGCGTAAGAATTGTCATTGAATCTTTCATTGCCTTGCAACGACTCTTGGTGGTTTATTTTCGTCTTTGCTTTTTGAACGATTTTTTTTATTTTTTTTACTAATTTTTTTTCGAAGAGAATTGCACCAAAACTCTACACGAATTTCACAAAATCCATTTTCCTTTTGTTTTTTATTTTCTATTTTGCTTCAAAAAGAACAAGAAAGAACGATTGTTTTGCGCGCTTTCAACGTTACTGGCCACCGTCAAAACGAGACTAACCGCACCTGTGTGTACATTGGCGGCACAAAAGTTACTTGCACACTTCATGAGCTCTCGCGAGCCTCTGTTGAGCGGACGAAACGAAAACCAGTAAAATTCTTCTTCGGTGTTTTATTTTGTGTTGGTTGAGGTGGTGGTTGTTTTTTTTTTGCGCTTGCCTCTTTGCTTTGTAATTAATTGAGCTCGTTGTATTGCTGTCTCGTTTCAAGTGATTTCTCGTTTGCGCTCATTCGATGCCGCCATTGTTGCTGCCAGCGAAATATCGTGGCTGCTTGGTGTATACAGTGTGCAGCATATTCACCAGAGATTATTGAGGGGCTGTGTTGAATAAGCCTTCGCAAGGGGAAGGTTACAAAAGCATCGAGAGAGTTTTTATAGCAAGTGTTGCAGGGGAATTATTCTTTTCTCTTTATTTTATTAATTGAAGAATTAGAAAAAATTAAATTTTTTTTTGTTTTTTAATTTCTATAATTAAATTTTTTTTTTGTTTTTTTAAAATTTTTATAATTAAAATTTTTTTTTTATTTATTTGTGTTTTGTTTCAAGTTGATGATGGGGGCTCTGATCGTTTCAAGTTTTTGTGCTATTATTATTAGTTTTTTGCCAATTTCTCTTAGAACGTTATATTTAAAAAAAAAACAAACAATGGTGAGGAAGGGAAGAAGAGGGCACAAAGATGGTTTCTCAAGAGTGCCTCATTACTCGAACAGCTCTAGAAAAATATCGTGTCAGCTCCCTTGTGGCTTTGTGCTGAGAAAGTTTTTTTTTTGCTTGGATTTTGCCCCTGGCGAGACATTTTTCTCGCATGCAAGAAAAATATTAACCCAATGACAATAAGAAGCAATGTTTCTTGACATTGAAAGTTAAAAAAATTTCTAAAATAAATTATTTAAATATTTCGAGAAATGTTTTTATATTTTTTGTCAATCGTATGCCAGAGACTTTAGAAACAATAAATAGGGCAAAGAAAGAGCCAAAAAAAATATTTTTTTGTTGAATGTCAACAAGCTATAGGATCTGAGATTCTCTCAAAATATCGAATACGATTTAAGGTCTCCATTTAAAAATTGTATATCCAAGATATGAAAATGTATTAAAATGCAGAAAAATAACAGTGAAGTCCATAGTTTGTTGCTTCTTCCTTAGAGCGAGATCTTTGAGCAAAGTGTAAGGAAAAAATATTCTTTCTTGATTGTACCAAATACTATTAGAATGTGATTCCTTTGTATCTGTTTTTTAATGTGGCTGCTAGTGGGTTAAAGCCTTAATTGAATAAATTTTCAGATAAAGAAATTTTCAATTTTTGTCATCAAGACAAGCCTCGAGGCTCAAAGACTTTTTCTCTTTTTTCAAATATCGTCTTTTCTTATAAAGGTTTTGGTTTCCTTGGGTCGATTTATAGACTATATGTACGCAAAATTCCTGAGAGCTCATGAAATCAAAAGAAAATTTATTCAAATTTGTTTTCCTAATCAATATTAAAGACTCGCATGTTATTTTAGAGAGAGAGAAAAAAAAAAACTCAATTTCAGCATAAATTTCCTTCCACTCGTTTCCAATCACATGCATTAGAATCGTAATTATATAAGCAAATTATACCCGCAAATTGTCGTCGTGTATAAATTGTTAATAAGAAATTCTTCAGAATTAGCCACACACATGCGGCTCTGTTGCAGCAACACACCGTGGCCAATCATGCACGGCTCGAAATGCATCGAGAAACGTCGAAATCGATCGATTCGATTCGCTGCGGTCGATTTGCGGATGGATGTTGGAGCTGAGGCTGGTACTGGCACTGGGACTGGAGGCTGGCTATGTGGAGAGGCGCCATAAATTAAATGTAAACACTAACTTTACGCTGAAGTTGGAAAACATGGAATCCATTAAAGCACTCATTAGAAAAACAAATACAGCAATTGCGATCGAATAGCGATCGGAGTCGTTGGAGTCGTCGTCTTCGTCGCCGTCATAGCTAGACAGCGGAAATGCAAGGATGTAAAGTGCTTGTATGAGAGGCGATCTATGAGAGGTGGTCTCTGGCTATCCATCACGACAAAAACGCATTCAATTGTGTGGCACGCTACAGCTGCGCAGTGACCGCAATTTTTTTTTATTTCTCCTTGTTCTCCTTTGCTGCTTTAGGTACCGATTCCTTCCCTCCTTGGGGGTTTGGCTCGATTCGCACACGGCTTTTAACACGTGCACAATGTTCTCGGCGTTTTGAATTGAATTTAACTGAATTTAAAGGATAATTGCAATTATTGGTTCAATTTAAAATGCCATGCCAAAACGAAATGTGGTCATTTATGTCAACCATTCGACCGCAAAACTATTGGCTCGACCGCAAATTGCACATTTCTGCTCATAGAATATGGTATAATTTCCAATGGATATTTCCTTTCTCAATTCTAAACGCAGTTTTGCGTCGAAATTGTTTTCAAAACAATTTTTTTTTTTTTTTTTTTGGAATGTGCGCATGCGCATGTGTCAAATTTCTTTTCGTTTTGCCTTGCATTGTGACGCGCATGCGCAGTCTGCTCGACCGCAATTGTTCGTAATTAGAAAATGTGGGATTAATATTTCAAGAGCATAAGACGCTATTGGGCTTCGTTAATTATCCTTGCGAGTTCAATTTTAAATAGCAGCAGGATATCTTAGAAATGCGCTGAAATGGCGTCAGGCGGCAGCGTATTTCGATGACTTTTTATTTAATTTCTTTTTTGTATTTTTTTTTTTTTGGAGTTCTTTTTTTCGCCTTTTACCTTTCATCTCTGGCGGCCGATTCAGACAGGCGTAAAGAAATCAATCAAACTGCCAAATTACGCTGCGCATCGACAAATTGTTGCCGACTCGGTTTGATCTAATTTCGTTTCGGTTTTCATTACTCTTTAAACTTCGACCATAACATGCGGTCGGTCTACTTCCGTTTCTAATTAGAGAGAGAAAAAAATTAAGAAAAAATAGTATCCTTTTTTTTATTAGTAGGTACCCTCGGTGAGCTCTTGTCTGTCTTATTATTTTTTATTTAACTGTAAGATGAATGGAAATTAAAAGCTTCATCGTTTCCTGAATCATCTCAACTGATCACGAAGATCGCTGTTAAATTTAAATGCTTTCCTCATCAAAAAAGGCAGTTGAATGAAGATAACTCTCTGCCTCCTACTATTTAAGGCTGCACAAGCCTCTGGAGATCATCAAATGAAGAGTGGCTTTTTTAAGCCTTTTTAATCGGCTGGTTAGGGTTTTTTTTTTTTGTTTGTTTTAGTCTTCGGGACTTGGAACTTTTTTTCTTTTATATTTTTATTGTCTCTTGACACCATAATGTTCGTGTTATTTTGTAGACAATCGTAATAAAATAACTGATCGTTGTCGCTGATAAGTTAATTTACTTTTAATGTGTGCCCTGCATTGATGTGGGGCGTCCGAAGTGTGCTGAAAGGCAAACAACTTTACACACCACGCACATTCTCGGTGCATCAATGAATGCTGCACTGATTTGTCGAGCATATTTATCAGTTAACAGATCAAGAAAAAACCAAAAAATAAAAAAAAAAACACATATAAGACAAAACTCAAATGACTGTTAAAGTGTTGAGACAAAAACAAAGATGACCAAATATAAGAAAAAGACCGACCGAAGAGCGAAACAAACGATTGACGATCCGCGATCGTCGGAATGCTTTTGGAACAGGAAAAACAATACCTTGCCGCAGTGATCGTGGGCCATAAAAATTAAAACAAAATAAAAAACAGATAAATAAATTTATAAAATCGGGTCCAACCGCCAAAGAAGGCATTTAACAGTTTGAGGGCTCGAACTGATCTTGTCTCTTGACTGCTCTTATTTTAATTTATGGAGAATTTAAGAAATTGTCACATTTTCAAGAGTTGTCGGCTTCGATTGGAGGTGATGTCGGATGGTCTTTTTTCTTGTTTCTTTTTTTTTTGCTATGAAAGGAAATTTAACTTTTCAATTTAGGGAGATGGTAAGGTGACTTGTGCGAAATGATCTAGCGAAGAGGAGGAATTTTCACTATTTTTTGATGCTCAAAATCATGCCTGTTTAACGTTTAGGGGACAACGGAGCAATTGGGAAGTGCTATTCACAACATTGCTTTAATCGTTAGACTTTTGCGTGGAAATATTAGTCTTTTATACGTTAGAGGGTTAAGGAAGTATTTCAAAGCTCATGCAATAGAACCCAGGTAATCTGACCACTGGCATATTCGGCACCTCCTGGTGTCCGACTTGTCTACTACTCAGGGGTGTCATGGAAATCGATTTAGAAAAATGTTAAAAACCGATAACGTTTTGAAATCGATTCGATTTGCGAGCTTTCGAATAATATAAAACCGATATTCCGAAAATATTTTATACTAAAACTTTAGGTCTGTATTGTGGTGTTTAATTAAGTAATTTTGCCATACACCATAATGGATTTTTTTTTACTTCACAGAGCAACTTGAAGAATCTTATCATTGGATCTGAAATTTGTCAGATTACAAGGTACTCTTTTGTACAAAATTCCGGACTATAGGGTGTCTTAGGCAGCTCTCTATTATCCGACAAATTCGATCCCTGCAAAATCTTGTCGGATTACCAGAGGTAATTTTTGAGTCTTCTGGCATCTGCACCCAGGATTGCCAGTACTTTGGTGCAGCTTTTCTTTCGGATATGCTCCAAAAATCCTTTTTGCCCAATTTTATATCAAAAAAGGCTTAAGAAAATCAATTTTTTAACGTTTAAAGTGGTTTTCGGACATACAATTAAATCCAAAAAATTCCTCAAAATGGGAGAGAGGCCCTCAATCTGGCATGAATATTTCCACTACATCATTAAGACTTTCCTATAAATTTTGAGAAAAAATTAAACTCCTAAAAACTGCCTTGATGGAGGAGGTATCTCTGGTTTGTGACACAAGGCCAAAAATTACTTTAAAGTACCTTTTTTCACCCTTTTGAGAGTACTGCATTGGTCCAACAGCAAAGAAATGGGGCATATCAAGCTCTCTTCTAACCAAAAAGTGTCTATAATTACCCGATCACAATGCCATAAAAAAAATACTTATTTTCAGCACATATTTTTGTCTAATAAAATCTTGAAACGAAATCTTATCAAACTCTTCACTAATTAATAGTCCATAAAAAAGGTGCACATTTTATTTTATGACTGGTTAATTCAACTCTCTTCATCAAGACTTTGTGTCCCGTTCAACTCTTCACATAATCTCCCTCCTAACCATCCTTTAAAAGAATTTCAATAAAGAAAGAAAAAAAAAAAAAGAAGAAAGTAAGCCATAAATTTGAATTTATCAGCGTAAAAGCGCTTCATCCCTTTTCCATTCTTCTCTTTTATGGGTCTTCCAATTTACGTTCATAATATCGAAGAAAAGGTTTTGACCTCCAATAAGCGATAAACGCACCACTGTCAAGTGTTTTGATTGAAATAAGGTCCCTTCGTGGCACATTTTCAAGACGTCCAGCTGCTCACATAATTCACACCTTAACTCGGAACACTAAAAGGTTCTTAAGCATCACTTTGAGCGCTTATCAACGAATTTTTTTCCTTTAATCCATCGTTCTTTTTTCGGATTTCGGATTTTTTATTTTTTTTCTTTCATTCCCATCTCCCTCTCACTCTTTCGCACTCTCTCTCGATGGGCTGTGGAGCGAACCTGTTTTGTGGAAAGTGTCAAAACATTTTGTCCAAACTAAACGTATATAAATTAGCCAAATGTGTGCTGTGCGCAGACGCAGCCGCGACAAGTTGCGGCGTTAGAGCCTCTTTCTGCCCAAATGCGCCTAAGTAGTGCAGTCAGTCAACAGAAAATGTATTTTTTTTCAATTTTTTTTATTTTTATATTTTTTATTTGATGGTGTTTCTGTGTTGTGCATACACTCATTTGTGGTTTCATGTAGCTTTTAATCGTTGCTAATTTGGTACGCTAGTCAGATACCCCGTCGCGTTCGATACTTGGAGGATCCAAGTCGCTTGAGATTCTCATGCAATTTTTTTGTGTGTTTTTTTTTTTTTTTTTTTTATTGCCAAAGCTCCTCTTCAGTCTTTGTGGATTTTCGTAAAACTGACATTCGGCCTTTCCGTTTATCTTTGAAATTTAATTATAAATGTGCGAACAGCGTTTATGTCTTCTAAATGTTCGCTAATAGCGGCAAGAGATTAAAATTTGACATTGATTTGTGCCGGTGGAGATTGGAAGACTAGCGAGACAGGTCCGTGGAAAATAAGTGGAAATTTATTAAATTTTTTTTTAATTTAATTTATTTTATTTATTTATTACGAAGGTCCTCAGTTTCTCATAACAACTCATCACAGATTCGATTTGAACTTATCGGGAACATTCTTTTCCCATTTAATGAGCTGTGCCTTCGATGCAATCGATGCGCATGTGCAACGGAACAGCGCGTTCACCTTTTATCACCTCTAAAACTCATCGTTATTGAGAAGTTTACAGCTCTATCACCAAAAAAAATCTTCATCGATCACGATCTCGGCTTGATTGCCCGCTCGAGTGCCTCTTTGCCCTGGGACTGCGCCCGCGCCTTACCCCCTCCTGCCTTTGACTCGCAGTCTATGTCTATAAAATTAGCATCACCATTTCGTGCAATTCTCAACAACATTATAATTTTACGAGCAATTTTATGAGCTTCGCAGCAATGATAAGCTTCTCGTAATTTATTTTTTTTTTTGAAATTTTTTTTTTCTCCGTTGAAATTAACTTTGTGCAGTCACCATCACCACCACCACCACCGCCATCACTATCACCAACACCAATGCCATCGTATTGTGGCTTATGAAAATCAACAAAATTTTAATCGAAATGTGCATAGCATTGAAAATCATATGGAGCCATCGCACAGGACCACGGTAGTTGTATGTGTTTATGACTCAATTCTTCGGGTCGTAAAAGTGGCATACTTTGTTATCTTCTCAATGAGAATTCCATTTTTTTTTTATGCGATTTTAATCGTTTTGGCTCATAAAACGATGCATTGAGCATTTGTTACCAATTAAGATCGAAACAATTATGAGCTCTTCAGATGCTTAAGATTACAAATGCAACAAAGTTACATTTTTATTTACTGCTGGATATGCCGTGTTAAAAGGCCAAAAAAACGCAATCAACTAAAGTGTTTAAAGTTTGTAATTTTAGTAGCAACACACAAAAACTATGAAAGCTTAAGTCGGTCGAAGTCGACCATGATGACACATGCGGCTTTTCGATTTTCTTATTCGGCAGTCAAAGGATTTTACTCTTTCAATTAAAAAAGGATTTTAGATGTGGTCGAGGTGGTTATCAGCATTGCGTCTGTTGTCGCTTAGGATTAGGTTAGGTTTGGTTAATGTGGCTGCCACCATGAAGGTTCACACACTCAATCCTCATGGGCCCTTTGTGATACCATGAAAAATGGTAAACCAAAGAAAAATAGAAATAATCTACAAACCATCGCATCGATTTCTTAGCTGGGACTCGAAAGATGCTCTTGCATTGATGTAATTGGCATTTCAGCCATGCTCTTTTCCTAGCAAAATTGTTTTGAGTCTAGAGGCTTTAACTTGTGTCATCAGAATGGTAAAGAGAAAATTGAACGCATTACGGACATGAGCTATAAGTAAGGTGCTTTGCATTAATTGCTCGGCTATTCTCAACAATTCTGATCATCACTTTAAATCGAAGAAATAAAAATTAAAAATCTGATCAAACAAATATTGGAGTTGCTAATATTCACCGTATTAGCGCTTTCTGAATGGTTAGCGTATGGTTCAATGTTAGGTTAGCATTTATCATTATGATCATTACATAGTTGAGTTAGCTTATTTACGTTACTGTTATGAATGTTATGCTTATGTTATGATTAGTTGTTATGTATTTATTGATTATGTTATGTTTATGAATTATGTTATGTTATGTTATGTTATGTTATGTTATGTTATGTTATTGTTATGTTATGTTATGTTATTGTTATGTTAATGTTATGTTATGTTAATGTTATGTTATGTTATGTTATGTTATGTTATGTTATGTTATGTTATGTTATGTTATGTTATGTTATGTTATGTTATGTTATGTGTTATGTTATGTTATGTTATGTTATGTTATGTTATGTTATGTTATAGTTATGTTATGTTATGTTATGTTATGTTATGTTATGTTATATGTTATGTTATGTTATGTTATGTTATGTTATGTTATGTTATGTTATGTTATGTTATGTTATGTTATGTTATGTTATGTTATGTTATGTTATGTTATGTTATGTTATGTTATGTATGTTATGTTATGTTATGTTATGTTTATGTTATGTTATGTTATGTTATATGTATTATGTTATGTTATGTTATGTTATGTTATTATGTTATGTTATGTTATGTTAATGTTATGTTATGTTATGTTATGTTATGTTATGTTATGTTATGTTTATTGTTAGTATGTTATGTTATGTTATGTTATGTTATGTTATGTTATGTTATGTTATGTTTATGTTATGTTATGTTATGTTATGTTATGTTATGGTTATGTTAGTTATGTTAGTAGTTATTATGTTATGTTATGTTATGTTATGTTTATGTTAGTAGTTAGTTATAGTTAGTTGAGGTTAGGTTTAGGTTAGGTTATGGTTAAGGTTAGGTTGGTTAGGTTAGAGTTAGGTTAGGTTAGGTTAGAGTATGTAGGTTAGTAGGTTAGGTTAGGTTAGGTAAGGTTAGGTTAGGTTAATTGGGTCTGTCTTATGTAGACACACTTGGACCTAAGATCCGTTGTGATAGCCTGTTTAGGTGAACACCTATCTCTAGAAAGATTCGGAAATCGCCACAAAGCCAGAGTACTTTGAAACTGCAGTCAAATTTTTGTTTACATTCGATGACCTTAGGGATTAATATACCAGCTTCATAAATACAGAAAATATACATTCTGTATTGTAAATATTAGAGATGTAACGAATACTCCGCTTCTATTTAGTATTCGGCCATGCTTTCTGGTATTCACTTTTCGGCCGAATCACTATTCTTGACAACTCTATTAAATACTTATACATATCTTCAGCTGCTACAAGATGTGCACAAAACTAAAATACCCTGCTGCAGATGGGTATAGAAACGAGGTTAATCAGATTTTTTGGGCTTAAAAGCAATTTAACGGGCCTAATTAAAGAACAATAATACGAGTGAATCAATTAAATGAAAATAAGGAACGATTAGAACCAAGAAGCATCTTGAATCTTTTCCTTCTGAATATCTGAATTATCCTAAGAGATAGGAGAAAACTATTAAAGAAAATTTTATTTGCAGCCAAAATGTCACAATCAAATAAAACTCTAAAAGTTTTCTCCATTTAATAACCCATAAAGCGATTATAATTTCCCTTTTTGAGCTTCAAAACAATTTTTTAAAAAACCGACAATATAATTTGAAAATTTTCCTTATCAATGATCAAAGAGCAAACAAAATCGCATTCAGTCCATAAAGTGAAAAAAAAAAACAGCACAAAAACTGCATTGCCTTGAACTCTGAAAAGCATTTTGTTCACGAAAAAAAAAGTCGGGGGCAAAAAGTATGCCAATTAGTTGGCAAAAATAACCTCGAGGACATTTTGTTCAATGGCAGAAGCTATCGAATTGCATGAAACTGTTTTCAATACACACAATACACATTTACTTAACCCCATGGCCAGCCATCCAGCCAGCGAGTCCGCCAGCCGGCCGACTCGCCGGCCATATTCTTTCTTGCTTTCCTTGCGTTTCGTCCGGACTCTGCAATTTAAAGTCATAAAGCGAAATGTCGCCAATTAAAATGCCTTCGTGACATAAATGCATGTCATGTAAATTGTGTTAAAATTACATAAAAATTCGAAGCGCATTGCATGACTACAAGTGTGCGCGCCAAAAACTATGCAACACAATTTGCACGACGTTTTAGCTGTTAGCGTTTCTTTCGTCCTTTCGGGGGGCAATCAATTAGAAATGCCGTGTAGAAAAATCGCTTCAGATTTCGCTCGTATTAACGGTCGACACAATTACAAAATGCTCGTATTTAAAAACGTCACACTAGTCAAGTGGATCAGGTGGGAAATGGCGGGAGAGTGCAAGTGTCCAAGCGAGCCCATGAATTCGAGTCGGAATTTGAATTCGCGATGGAGCGTGTGCGATACGAACGAAACGAGCTGCAATCAGAGGAGCCTATATTTTTTTTCTCTTCCTTTTTTCTGATGGTCACTTAGAGCGCTTAAAAGTTCGGTTCCTGCGTGCTTTGCTTGACATGCGAGCGATTTCGCGCATGCAACATTTTGTCGCATGTTGCAGCAACACGTTTAAAGGATTCTCATGTCAAGAGGGTGAAAATTTGTTGATTTTTTTTTTTTTTTTCTTTCTTCGAGTCACAGAGTGAGAAAGAGAGAGAGTGAGGGGGGTGAACACCAACCTCGCTGGGGGATTCAAATTACTAAACGGGAGGTTGTTTTTTATTAACACCTAAGCACGAGTTTTCCCCCTCGCCGTGATGAATGCTCCCATGGCTGTGTGGATGCATGCTAATGGGAGGTGGTCATTTCTATGAAGTGGTTATAAAACTGCTTTCGTGTGCTTTATCGCTCTTTTGCATGTATGTTTAGCGATGTGTACGTTTTGGCCGGAGCCTTTCAACTTCTAAGTGCAACAATTAAAATTGTATTCCGTAATCGCGTGCATCGTATCTGCATACAGCACACAAAACTCAGTTGCATTGACATAAATTTCCAGTCAAATGGAGTTTTCAAATTTAACGCTTTGCGATTGTGTATTCCCAAGCAATGAAAAGGAAATTAAAAGTTTATATGATAAAAAAAAAAAAATAAAAAAAAAATAACCCACCATCCAACCAACATAATTGGCCTGAAGCATGCTACCTATGGATGTGTGTGCCTTTAAGGAAATTATGAATTAATTCTTTAAGAATGATACTGATTGCCATGAGGACGTGTTCCTTAACACTTTAACTCACCCTCGATGTTGCTAGTTCGTCCGTGAAAGTTTTAATGTGCTTCATCTACCTTCTTTCTGCTGCATCTTAAGGATTTCCAAGAACAGCAACCTTATTGAGAGAACTGAAATGGTCATTTCGATCAAGGTCTCAATCCAAATGATTGATGAATCGATTAATGTATTGCAATAAAATGAAAAAAAAAAAATAAATAAAATTGCGAACTAAAAGGTGAAGGAGGAACCTCAAAAAAAATGTCACATTAGTGTTCAAGGGATTGCTTTAAAAAAAAATAAAGAAAACATAAAAAGGATCTTCGTACAAGAACAAAAAAAAAAAAAATAATAATCCTGCAATGAATTTGAAAAAAAAAAAAAATAAATACAAAAAAGTAGAATGAACTTAAGTCCTTTTTTTTTACCACTTTTCCCATTCAATAGAATCCCCGACTCCGAGTCTGTTCGGTTACTTACCGCTACAATTAATCACTTTGTTTGACATTTTCATGTATCAAAAGCGTCAAGCGTCAGAATTTGACGTAATTAAGTCGCGTTTACCGCAAATGAGCTGAATTAATGCAATCTAACACAATTGATACGGAGGTCTGTGGAAAGTCCATAATATCCCATTCAATAGAAATTAATTCCAATAGCACCCACAAAACAGCAGGCCACTTCAACCTATGGCTATACAATATGTTACGTTATGTTATGTGTACGGTGACTTAAGACGGGGTTAAATGGCTTTAATCACTTCGCGTCGAAATAGTAGTAGTAGTAGTAGTAGTAGTAGGAGGAACATTGAGCATCGACCGCGAAAAGTGGCACTCGAACACGCATTCTTGACAAGTCGACGCAAGCCGAGGGCGGTCCGGGTACGTGCCTCTTAGGCTTCGCTGCTATTGTAGTCACGTGGCCGTATGACGATGATTTATACAACAACTGCAACAATAACATTAGCCGCAGCAGCAGCAGCAGCAGCAGCAGTGGGAAGCAAATTATTCGTAGCTGTAAGGCAAATAACGGAAACAAAACACCGTTCAAAAGCACTTACGGACTTTCCATTCGAATCGAAAAAGGACCTCGCCCAGGCATGGGAACTGTTGGCGTTGAAGTTTTTCACGATTACGCTTGTTCGCATTCAAATTGTTTCCAAAATTGCCTGATGTTTGGTCAAGAGGTGAAGCGTTAAACAACAACTAACATAGATTTTGGTCAGCGCGAAGGAAGTCCTTGGCGAGTTCACGTTGACATTTCTTGCGCCTTTTTTAGTGTACAATTTTCTCATTTTATTTTTTGTTATTTTTTTTTTTTTTTTTCGATTATTTATTGTCGAGCATTTTTCTCTTAATGAACTCAATATGTACTTTTTAATGTTATTTTTTCTGTATTCTTCGCTAATTGTGTCAGGTTTTCTATTCTTAAGGGCGCTATTAGTGGCTTATATTGGCTATTTTTCTTGTTTTTGTATATTTCTTTTTTTTTTTTTTTTTTTTGCCTTAAGATCCTTGTCGTCGATAGGAGCATGAAATGGTCGTTGATTAAAGATTTCTTGAAATGTTATTGGTCACGCAAGAGCACTGAGGTTCTTTAAATGTCCTGACTTTGGAGTTATGAAAATTTTTCTCTTTTTATCTCAAGGCTTTTTATAGATTTTGAAAAGAATTTAATGATTTTTTAAAATCTTATTTATTTGCTTTAATGTACGGGTCAAATAAGCCTACATTTATGAATATCAATTTTTAAAAATATATATTTGTATGGCGGAAAAGGCCATCTCCTATTTATGCTTGTAGTCGGACTCATTTCGTACTTAGCCCTGTTGAAATATGGATTGATCCAAGTGTAGCCTTTGGTCAGTCCCTCATGTTACCAGTACTAGTCCCCTCATAATTCCACTTCTAATGTATTCAACTGACCTTTTTAACATGGGCCTGGCATTGGAGAGGGACTAGTCCGCAAAACGATTGACCTTAGGTCAGTCCTTTTTGGGTCAATTTTCATAATTTTGTCTGGTTTTAGGCTAGTCAAATTAGGAATAAAAACAATTTCTTAAATATTTTTTATTTATTTTAACAATTTTTTTTAAATTAAAAAATTTTTTTTTTCACAGCAGCAGTTTTTTTTAAAAATATAAGTAGAGCAAAAAGGTAACACAACATATTTTTCACTGCTTTGTGAAAGATAAAAAAAATTTTTTTTCTAAGTTGATGAAAGTGCCTTTTACAGGCTACCCTTAAACCAACCAGTTTATTACTGACCGCCGGCTAGACGAATTCGATGGAGCCAACTGCCATAATTTAACCGGTAGGATTTGGACCGGTCAAAAGCCAGTCCTTCTTAGAAAATTGACCGGCTCTTTACTGCAGAGAGGTTTTTAAAATTTATAAATGTATGAAACACAATTCAGATTCATTTTTCTGACCGTCTTATTCAACCATACTTCTGAATAGTATATCTTCTAAAAATTTCGGACTCATTTCGGAGTTATGTTACTGAGCCACATATGAATTTTTTAAATTTATTGTTCATATATCTGAACCTTATATTGTGCCTATTTATATTTAGGACGCGGATCATATTACTGAGCTCCATATTTTCCTACATATTTCGGCCTGACAATGTAATTCCCATTTCGGACTAATTTCGGAGCCTCATATTTTGTAAAACTTTCGGACTGTAACACAGGGGCGTACCGAGAGAAAGAGTGCTTTAGTAGTGCTTATATTTTCCACAGTGGTGTATGGCACAATTATAAAACATTAGAGGAAGTTTAGAGACTTGTGGACCAAAAACCCATAAAATTCAAAAACTTCATGACATCCGATTTCAATAAAAAATTATGTATAGAATTTTGAGGCTAAAATTTTTTCAAAAAACTGATTACAACTAGTCTAGTTTGGATCTAGTTTCAAACTTTTTCAAAACCTTGCTTATTTTTCGTTATTTTTGCTCGCTTTATATGCCCTTCCCAGTGTGCTTAGAATGAGAGAATTATTTTCAAATCCGCACGGAAAAACTTCCCGCGAATATTTAGAATAGGGCTGATAAGCATTTATAATGCAGAAAAAGTATTTTATTCAGTTTTTATTGCATCCTTTTGATGGAAGCCCAGATCTTGTTATGCTCTCCGTATACACCTATACTTACCTATACAGAACCTGCAACGTTGAAGTAATCCCAGCGGGAAATTATCTCCTGCATGACAAACTCACCAATGTCATCGATGACATATAGGTGACATTGTCATGCATGACATCTTGGAGGACATGTCATTGTGGAGGGATGCTGTTCATGTGCTTGACTCTCATTAGCTACTGAAATTTAAATAAGGTTTTAGCGTCAGTTCAGCGTTAGCATGAAGTGGCGTAGATGATGAGTGCTCGACTCACAATCCGAAGACCGCGGGTTCGATCCCTGGCAGAGGCGAACAAAAATTGTTAAAAATAGATTTTTATAGATTTTTGAAACATTCAAAGAGAGGGCAAAGAAGAGAGTTATCAAACTGGTTTCTATAAATTCACATTTAGAGAGAAAAGAGCAATGTGCTACAAAGTGTCACCGGAAATAGCATGCATTCCGGCTCCGAAGTCACTAAGACATCATCGGGGATGTCCACGGGACATTTCCCGCTGGGATTCTATAAGTTCCAGTTTATTGCTTCGATCATAGTATCCAGCAAATTGGCTACTCGTTCCAATCATTTTGCGCCGGATGAAAATCTATTTATAGGCGATTCTACGTAAAACGGCCCCACATCCGTCACAGTATTTTTATGGGCACTCTAAACAGAAATTGTGTACTTTCCGTGCCTAAATGAAATTCTTGAGAATCACAATCTTTCTTACGGACACCCTTTTTTAACGGACACTTTTTGGGAACGCTTTAGTATTCTTATTTCTCCAATAGTTCCCTCTTAAGTAGACACCTCTGTTAAGCGGACTTATTTTTCGGTACCGTCCCAAGTAGCAAAATAGGTCGAAAATTGGTAAATTCTTACCTATATTAGGTCAGAATATTTACTTGACCTAACCTAAATAGGTCGAAATTACGTCGATTCGACGTCGAGTCGACGTATGTGGGGAATAGATTGGAAGTCGATTGGCGGTAATAATAGGTCATAATAGAGCATTTTGACTTCAAAGTCAGGGCGAAAAGAAGTCCGTTTACCTATTATTAGTCGAAAAGAAGTCGCAGTGACCAATTTTCGACCTAATTGGAGTTATGAGTAAAACGAAAGAGAACGTAAAAGGAAACGAAAAAAGTGAGAGAGAGAGTAACAGAGAAAGATATAAATACGTAATATCTTACTCAGTCATTCGTATTACTCGAAAGCAGAAATGAACGAGAGATTTTCTTCTTCGGGTGTCTTAAGAAATAAATAATAAATAAAATATGGACTTCATTAAAAATTATTTTGCGCTTAATAAGTCCCAAAAACATATGCCCGCTGAGATTTTTCGTGAAAGTGTTCCTTCTACTTCTTCATTTTTAAGGGGCTTTCTCATTGATGGAAATTAAATAAATATTGCTTGAAAAAAATTGTTTTTCTTAAAGAAAAAACAAATGCAGAAGAATAATTCTCAATTTGCCATTCGAAAAACATGGCGGAGCTCGACCTATTTTGACCTATTTCGACTTTAAAGTCAAACCGACTATGAAGTCCGAAAATCAAGTCCGCTCGACTTTGAAGTCGAAGCATGCAACAAAATAAGTCAACTTTTGACCCTATTTCGCCCTATAAGTCAAACGGACTTTAAAGTCGAATTTTAGTCGAAAAATTGGTCGGTTTGCCTTGAAAAATTACCTAATTTGGAAGTCAAAGTCAAGTCAATATTAAGTCACAAAATAGGGCATTTTTACCTCTTTTCGACCAAAATACGACTTGTTAGTCGAAACGACTTTGAAGTCATGAAAAAGGTCGAAAAAAGGTAATTTGGACCTTCGAAACGGACTTTAAAGTTACGGTCATATTTAAGGCCGGAAAATAGATCAGGAATAGGGTAATTTCAACCTAAATAGGTCGATTCGACTTACTGCTGGTCGAATCGCCCTATTGTGCTTGTTGGGTAGGTGTCCGCTTAAGAGAGAGTACACGGTATTTGATAAAAAATCTAATATTTCCAAACTAAAACCAAAAAAGTGACGGTTATATAGAGCAGTTCTACGTGGAATCACCCAATTGTATTTCTTCGGAAAATCAATTACCAATAAGCGTTTGAAATTATTCGTGAGTGTAACCGCTAGATCACTCATATTTTTTAAGATTCTATGGCAACTCTATGGCTCATCAAAAAATTAATAAAATGGCTCAATTTCCAAATGACCTTGTTAGTGCCGTTTTTTTTTTTTCAAACGGTAAATTGGAATTTTGGACAAAAAAAGTATGGGAATAATTTTTCCCACTCACATTCAAAAAATTCGGCAATCGTGATAAACGCTCGTTTCAGCACAATTTTGTTTAACAAATATCAGCAACAAAATTCGTTTCAATTTTATCGTCGAAATTGCCATTAAGAAAACGAAAACTTTTATTTCCCAATAAAATTTCCATAAGAAAAAAAAAAAAAAAACAAAAACGAAAAACAAACAAATAAAAAAATTATAATAAATTGGCAAAACTAAATAGCGTTGTTATATAAAAGGTGGAAAAACGCGAGAACAACCTACTCGGATCTGGTCGTTTCGAAATGGCAAGAACTCTCTCCGAAAACGTCAAGCGTGCCTTTCGAAAACCTCAAAACGAATTTCTTAGGCCACTCGAAATTTGCATAATTATGATTAATACAGCATATAACGCATGACTGCCCGATTGCGTTCAGCATACGACATGGCATATTTCTTCCAAATGCTGACGCTATCAAAGGCTCTTGAAAAGCGGAAGACGAAAAACAAAAAACGTAAAAACGTAAAAACGTAAAAACGTAAAACGCAAAACGGCAGTAAATGCATTCGGAAACTGTTATGAAATTTATTCAAAGAGCTTTTGTTCACCTTGTTCCATTAATCGCATAAAATAATCGCGCTCAATCAAAACGCTCGCAATGAAATATGTTCACACACCACCAAAAAAGGGCGCCGCGGTCGAGAGTAGAGTCCTTTTTTTCTCTTTTTAAAAAACGAACCTCATACTCAATCTCATGCCACTCGTAAAACAAATGAACACTCTCGGGGAGAGGGGGAAAAAAACACTACCCGTACCCCCTGATGTTTTGTGGGCATTAGCGGTAAATTGTAAATAGCTTAACCGAGCGAGCGATAAGACGCCACAGTGGCCAACGGATCGGGTGCTATTTTGCTCATTTGTGGATAATTTGTTTTGAATTTCTTCTCTTTTCCCAATTTTATTATCGCATGTCCTCGAGGCGGCCTCGTTTGCTTGCGCTATTTTGTAGCTCCACAAATTTCTTTCCTTGCATTTAATTTGTCCGATTAACATATTTGGTCACTTAAAACGCACGCAGCGTGTGCATTTTTATGGCCAGCTAGGAACTAACCCCCATTCTCGGTGTTGATTGCGTTTAGCTTAATGGCCTTTCGTTCACTCTGTTCGAAAATGTGGGCAAAAAAAAAAAAAAACCTTAAAAAAAGGTAGAAAAAATCAATTTAAAAAATAATAAAATTTCTGATAGCGTATCAACGTTATCCTTTCTTCTTTTAAACCAATTAATATACTCACATGGTGTTCTCTTTTTGTTTTTTCTTTCCTACAAATCATGCTGCAATCATCATTCAAAATGATTTAATGCTGTCTCCGAATTGTCATGATTGACGAGCCCAACGCCTTTTTTTCTTCTCCTCGCTTCTATATTGTTTCTACTGACAGTTCTGCATCCATATTTCACTCGGCACTCCATCATCATCGCCACTATCGCCATCATCAGAAACAACATTATCATCACCATTGGATTCCAAATTTCTGTTGATATCAACTGTCACAACGAGAGTCCTTATTCCATGTTGATTTATCACGTCAACGTGCTTGTCACATGCTTAATGAATTTTAGATGATTCGGCAATTGCTGTGCTCTTTCCTCTTTGTCACTCGAGACTCTCCAAGTGTGTATATACCACATCGTGATGATTCTAATCCTTTCATTTTGACGCTCAATCCTTTGAGCAAGATGTATTAATTCCATTTCAGTTCGAGTGGCTCAAAACTTGCCGATTAGGCAATAGAAATATTCTTTATTAAGATATAATCGATGCATTGACTGCGCGTTTATATGCGACATCGAATGCAACTCTGCAGTTTTCTCGCAGTTTGCCGCCTTTCCCGTCGTTCGTGAAGTCGAAGTGCGTAATTTGTTGAATTTTGCTTTAAAAACGATCGGTATATTAAGAATTGTGTTAAAAAGATGTTTTTAAGTATCGGCAGTTCAGTTTTATATAGTTAACTTGTAGTTTCGATGTGTTTATGTTGTTAAAAACTCAATTGAAAACTTCAGTGAACAATAAAAATACATTTTTTCCAAGACGCGAAAATTGTTGTTGCAAATACGTGTAGTGTCTTTAGAACAGTGATGTTCAAAATTGGCCCGTCAGACTGTGTGAGTGAGAAAAGAGCGAGCGCACAAAAAAAATGTTTGCACTAATTCCTCTATGCATGCACTGCAGTGAAACGAAAAAGCTGACTGAACAAAGAGCGTAAGCAATACGTGTGAAATGAGAGCCATCAAATGATGTATGGCGTGAACATCACTGCTTTAGAATGAAGTGTAAAGGCGGGAAAACGGTATAAAAAGTTTTAATAAGCGCAAATCGGGATTTGAAAAGAAGTCAAAGAAATCGCTCAAAAACAAAAAAAGGAAAATTGAATAAATATTTTATAAATACTTAGCTTGACGCGATATAACTGATTCAACGACTCTGAGATCTTTATATTCGTTTGCAGAACGATTCTCTTTGTTTCACAGCTCCTTCACATGCCGTGCAGGACGTCATGAATGTAAGTACATTCCTTATTTTATGAAATATTATGGTTTAATCCATGAATTGCTCCCTCGTTTTGATTACACGGCGTTACAAATGGAAAAAAATTTTTTTTGAACCGCTTAACATAAAGGTGAAATAATGTTATAAGTCATAAAAAAAAGTTCCAAAGATTTTTTGCAAAAGCCATTATTGTCTTCCGGGTTTTCAAAGTATGACTTAAATTGGATTAAAAAAATAGGTTCCTAAAATATCCAGTTTTGTATCGGAAAAGTTTCGTAATGGAAAAATAAGTTGCTAAATGTGATCTCAAAGGGAAAAAACTTTGAATTTTCTAAAAAAATTTTTTTTGCAAATGCTTCTATTAACTTATAATTTCAATTTTGATTTTATATTGAGTTTAGTGTCAAAAAATATAAAAAATTTTATA
Source organism: Chlorops oryzae (assembly GCA_020466095.1). Lineage (NCBI taxonomy): Eukaryota > Metazoa > Arthropoda > Insecta > Diptera > Chloropidae > Chlorops > Chlorops oryzae. The sequence goes on from CM035808.1 coordinate 12,337,769, forward strand.
AGATTATGTTCAATACCGAAAATGTATATTCTCTTTAACTTTGTCATGAAAATCCTTCTTATGAAGATTTATATGCCGCCAGTCGAAAAATTGGTTTCGAGATAAACGGTTGTTTAAGCACGCAAAAATCACTCGTTTTAAGGCAAATCTTGCTCGACAAACAAGGCCAAATCCTCTAAACTATTTTCGAAGTTTCAAAAAATCCTGTTTAAAGTATTTCACAACTTTCGGAAGCTTACTTTTCAATATAATTCATCAAAAAAATTGCTCATTGAGAAGACCCTTTTAATCTGAATTGTCCCTCGTTTTGATTACTCGGCGGTACAAATGAAATTTTTTTTTGAGTTCCCGCTTAACTGATAGGTGAAATGAATAGCTTATAAGTCAAAGATAAAAAGTCCCAAACAGTTGTGGTACCCATCACGTCCAGATTTTTTGCAAAAGCCATTTATTGTCTTCTCCGCTTTGGCATTTAAACGCGTGACAAAGTTTCTAAAAATTTTATATGTGAATTTATTCCTAAAATATCAAGTTTTCGTACGAGATTAAAAAGTTTGCGTTATTCGGAAAATAAGTGGCCTAAATCGTTGCTCAAAGTGAAAAAATTGTGAATTTTCTATAAAAAATGCACTTTTTATTTGCTTCTATTGAACTTATCTTGCTCAATATTTAAGTTATTTTAAATATATGCTCTTAGGATCGATAAATCATCAATTGTATACAAATTATTTCAAAACTGAAAATTTTTCCTTAAGCTTTCGCAGAGAAATAACCATTCTTATGAAAGCATTTAATTCGAACATTTTAGTTTCAAACAAGCAACATGTTGCTATCGAAAAATCACTTGCTATTCTCAAAAATGTCAAAGACGAAGCGATTACTATTACAACTGGCCAAATAAAATTTTCATTTGTAACATTTGTAAATGTTAAATATTTCAGGCTTATTTTTCGGAATGTTCTTCTTCTTCATCAGCTTCTTCTTCATCATCTTCTTCTTCATCAGCTTCTTCTTCATCAGCTTCTTCTTCATCAGCTTCTTCTTCATCAGCTTCTTCTTCATCAGCTTATTCTTCTTATTAACCCATTGCTATCTCTTTTCGGACTCGTTCATGCTTCTATAGGTGTGGTATAAAATCTCAACCTTGCGGTATTCCAAAAATGTCAAAGACGAAGCATTACTATACAACTGGCCAAATAAAACTCATTTGTAACAGTTGTAAATGTTAAATATTTCAGGCTTATTTCGGAATTTTTTCATCTGCGTTCTTTCATCAGCTCCTTCATCATAACAATTTATCGGGGCTTTATAACGTCCTTCATCTAACCCTTTGTTATCTTTTTCGGACTCGTTCATGCTCCTACTGAGGTGTGGGTATGTGATCTCAGCACCCTTCTGCGGGTATTCCGATCCTTCCCCAACGGCAAAAATGTTGCTTACAGAAACGATGAACCGCAGCACACTTCGTAGGCGGTAATTGACAGGATCTCATATACAATCCTACTATACTTTTGTTCAATCGTGGTCGTTTTGTAGAGTAAACGCCTACCACCACAACACAAAGTTATCGGGGCTATTAATAAGCAGGTCGCCTACAATCTCGTATTCTTTGTAGGCTATAGGCACTCTTGGCCACTTGGCAATCATGTCATCGCGGAAAACCATCCTTTGCTAATATTTTCTCATCTGACCGATCCACGTATTTTTCGGTCCGGCCGTTTGCTGGAACAGCGGTCGCCTTTGAACATGACAATACCATCGCATCTGACTAATTTGATCGCTTCAGTGATGGGCTTATGATTGAATAAGCCGCCTCGGATATTTTTGCTTTTAATGTGATCAAGTTTGGTCACAAGAGTGCGGGTCTGACGACTGTTGTCTACAGCTTGCCTTCCAATTTCGGAGCCTCATATTTTTCTACACATTTCGGTTTTATTTCGGATGCATATTTTTGAAATGTATATTGTCTTTATCTATATTAAGACAACTGGTTCTAGTGCCCTTTATTTATTTGTATATAAGTATGTATATAATTTATCGCATACCTTTCTGTTATAAAACAAATAAACAAAATGGTTTTTGGGCAAAAGAAATTTTTAAAAATCCCCCAAAATGCCAAAAGTCCCTCAATCTGGGATCACTGATTCCAATCATAAAGGCGAAACTTAAGAACATTTTATTGCATTCTTTTTTTCTTCATCTTTTTAAAAAATATTATTCTTAGATAAAAGATAATGGTCATAAAAGAAAATGAAAACATCGCCGGCGACTGTGGAAGGGTTGTTTTTTGCCTCGTAGATTTTCATCTAATTTTTTTTTCATAGATTTTCCCAAAAAAAAAAGCTGAAAAAATATAATAATTTTTTAAACCACCAGCTTAATTCATAAAAATTCCAAATTATGCAAATTAACCGCAATAAACATTAGAAGCAGAGCTGCTTACCAGCGTCAAATCATATTAAGCGGCGACATAACATAACAAAGACATCAAAACGTAACAATTCCTTTACTACTTTGTATATAATCAGACATGCGTGATCCTTGCGCATAAACATTATGGCCTTTCAGAGCAAATGGAGCTTATACAACGTATTTTACGCACACACGTGGCGGTGGGCAGACCCTCACATATATCCCAAAAGAAAAAACAGCAACTCCCATTTCGAGCATATTACTCATAAAATCCTGCGCTATCCTGTGTGCATACTCAATATCTTAAGTGCCGAGGAAAACGCTTGTAAAAGACCAAAACATGATTTTTATTTTACGCTTGCTGAACTTTATGATAAGATATTTGAATAGAGATTCTAATAAAACTTTTCAGCTGAAAGCGAAAAGGATATGTGCAGGTTTAAATCGCTAGATTTTGATCTCTACTTAAATCGATATTGAAAAAAAAAAACTGCAATTTTAGTGGGACTTTGAAGCTTAATATTTCAATGGATGATTAAATTATCGTGTTAAAAAAAATTTTTTTTTTTTGGAATTATTAGTTTTCTTTATCAAAAGGATACACTTTTTCGATCCCAAATTGAAACTTTGAAATGCTCTTGGTCCAAAATACTTAGAGGATATCTTAATCCTCCAATGCCATGATTTTTTTTTCAATGAAACTATATGATGAGACAATTTCGGGCCGAGAAAATCGAATCTGAAATTATTTTTAATCGAATTTGTTTTATTTATTCGAATGATTTTGGCCTAGAAACGGAACCAGGAGTGAGAGGGTTAAATATGGCCACAAAAAAGCCGATCCTCTTTATAAAGAGCGCCTCTAAAGCGAAATTTTTCAGCCTTTGTGTTACTTTTTTCTCTATTTTTACCGAATTCTCTCTAGAAAGGATTTTTTTTTCTGGTCTATTGGGAGACACTATAGGGAGTGTTAACTCCTCGTTTTCAATCCTCCTACACAATGTTCCGTTGAATTGAGCTTGATTCTTTCGCCTTGAAGTGTTGCTGCTTTGTGTTTTACTTCACTAATTGTTTTGTCCTGCCAAAAGGGGCAATTAGTTGCACATGTCTTACGACAACAAGGACAGCAGAATAGTTTTAAATTGAATTTCAATTAGTCAATTTCATTGTGGCTAAGAGAATCAAGGATAACTGAAGTGAGTTTCCTTTTTGCCTTTTGCCTTAATTGAATTTGTGAGAATAGTTCTCGGATTTCATTTTGAAAGTTACAGAATTCTAGAATGTAAGAAATAATTGATTTAACCTCTTTTTTTTGGGGGGTTTTTTTCTACTTTATTTCTATTTGCGTTATATTTTCTTTGAATCTTCATATCTATAAAGATATATTACCATATAAATTGCCACAGATTTATCTCTTCCAATCGACATTTAGGTTTATTATGTTGATTTTCTAGCGCAGAGAAATGAACGCTCGCTTTCCCTGCCGCCATAAAAAGCGAAAACGAAAAAACGAAAAGGAATTTGATCAGAAGACACGCGTACATTCCGCTTTATTCTTATTCTGGCAACGTTCACAATGGCGGCACATCCGTTTTGCACATGTCACACAATGGCTTTCTTACACAGACAGACACTCACACACTCATGCCAAACATCGTGCCATCCCATTTCAGCGCACACATCCGGTTTCGCATTGCTGCGCTCGCGGAGGATTTTCAACTTCGTCTTAAATAAATAGTATGAGTCGTCTTTCTGGCCTCCAGACTAAACCATCACCATCCTCCAGAATCCTTTTCCATTATCCTCTTAACGTCTTTCACATACAATTTACTTTCTTTTCTAAAAGGAAACGTTTTGATTCCCCTTTGTTTGCCTTGCAGTCGAGTAGGAAATTGATATTTTGGCAACGTTTTTTTTCGCCTTCTTTCTTTCTTTCTCTCAACTTTTAAACTTTTTCATTGAACTTCGGATGTGTTAGTGAGTATATGTGTGTGTGTGTGTGTTGGTTTGTGCTGATGGCATTTTTATGCTGACAATATTCATACCTACATATCTATATATTTTTGTTAGCAACATAAAATCGGGTTAAAAAGACATTTAAAAGTTTTATCGCCATTCTTCATGGCTCTGCTCGCTCATTCCATGCTTTGTATTCTTTTTTAAATGCACGGAAATGGATAATTTTATGGCTGCTATTTCCGCACTAATGGGCTGGATTTTTTCAATTTCGCATATGTAATGGCTTCAAAAAAAAAATAATAAAAAATAAAGCAAAGAATTTTCCCTCATCCTAAATGAAAACTTTTCATACTATGTTAATGGAATTTTCTTTTATGTTCGAACTTTCCTAAACATGCCAAATGATTGCCTAAAAATGCAAAATTCTCTTAACTTCAGCCTAATTTTTTATATTTTTATTTTTATTTTTTATTTTTAAATATGTATCATAAAGAGATGGGGAAAAATTGTAACAAAAAAGAGCGGAATGCTGTCGTGGCAAAATGTTTACGATTGACAATTTCCGGGTTTTTATGCGATTGATTTATTGGAAAATTTTGCTAATTTCTTTTTCAATATTGAAAGTAGGTCAGAACTTTGAGAATTGATTTGTAATATTTGAGCTGCTCATATGAATCGATGGAGATTTTATTGATTGGCCTGAAGAAAGCTAAATATTCAGGGGTGTCACAGATTCCGATAACTCTGGAATCGGAATTAAAACCGATCGAAATTTCATACAGAGTTTAAAAATTTTTTTATTTTTGGTTTTGAATCGGAACTATTCGGGCATGCTCTTGAAATCGAATCCCCATAAAAAAATTCGAAATAGCTGAAATTTCTATTGAAATCACATTGATTTCGAATTGTTTTATTGGGATTCGATTTCTAGAGCATGCCTGATTATCGGATCTTTATTGCAAGAACCCCATTTTATCCGGCTGTCTATGAAATATATATGAAAATTCAGTCGACGAAAATTCCAATTCCAACAGCTATCGGATTCTGTGAGACTCCTGATTATCAGAAATAACAATAGCTAGAATGAGCAAGAAACCAAAACTTAACAGTGACCAAAGAAATACACAAGATCGGTATAAAATTGGATCTAACAGCAGAAATAAAGACGTTTTAGAATAGGGATTCAAAGGACCACGCCTATATTCTCAACTAGGATCACAACGTGAGTTTATCCATTGATTCTTTCGATTGATTTACAACTGAATTTGAAATTATAGAAAAGGCTATGGAAGAAAAAAGGCGTCTGAGGACCATAATATCACAAAAGACAGATCACAGAAGGTAGAATTTTTCACCAATGAGGGTTGTTCTTTCTTTGGAAAACAATCATCAGAAAGTAGAAAAGAATGACGAATAAAAAACAAAAAGTTGAAGATATAGGTGTATCAAGTTTTATAGAGTCTTGGCCCAGGGAGAAATACTCGTTTTCTTCCACACTTCCTACAGGACTGCAGCAGTATATGTTGTAGCTATGGCAGACTCTGTGTAGACTCGTCCTACTTCAAGATAGACTCACAAATAGTGTCGCTCTTGAACGCTTTTCGCAGTCGAAGAAGTTGGGTTAAGGTCCAGTTTCAAAAGAACTTCCGCTGGATCAAAATTAAGGCAAAACTAAAGAGGCCTATTCTCAGATCGCATACCATTTTGTCATGTCCATCGTTGTAGGACGCCTTCATTTTTTAATGATTCTAAATAATGCTTTACTCTTTATTTTGCCTTCATTGGTATTTGAACCCGAGATGAGCAAGCACCCGAACGAGAAGAACTTGTCCAAACAGTTAGGCCTCTGAATTTCATAGAATTTTAGTTCGCATCTCGCCTACGACTTGCCTTTGAACTTTCACTGAAGTCTTGAAGTACTTCAAACTATCTTCAAGGTTCCCGGACTTCTTTTACTGTTTCTAACCAAGGCTTTTGATTTCCCCATTCCTCAGTAAGAAGCTATAAAAAAAGTCCTCGAAACCTGAATTTCCTTTCTACTCATTTGCGATAAGCAAGAAATGTACAGCAATTTCAAAAGAGTCGGAAAATATCTCAGCCGGTTGACCTCCTTTATATTGTCTTGGAGTCATGCGTCTTTATCGTGACGTGCCTTCGAAGAACTCAAATCGTAAATTTATCTCCAATTAACCAATTTTCTTTAATCCAACTTCACCTGTTACAAATCGTGATATTCGGATACGAACTCCGAATCCAAAAATTCCGAATCGACTTTTATTTATAATTTTCTCACAATGTTATTATTTTTTTTTTTTGAGCCCTGGCCACAAATGGTCTCTAATAATACGTCCCTAACCTTTGCCATTATAACAAATTCATAATTTCCTTTTAATTTTAGCATTTTACATTCTTTATCGTACAATACGAATCGATTTAACAACAACTGCAGAAAAATAACTTTAAATACATAGCGGAATAATGAGCCGAAATGCCTGCGATTGCGATTGAAGGGGTCCGAGAACTCACGTCGAAGCGATCATGTTTTCGCAATTTAGGTTCATTTTATTTTGTTTAATTTTTTCGATTTTTCGTTTTTTTATTCCATAAATTGCCTATATATAATATATATATAAATATATATATATATATATGTGTATGAAATTACGGCTTTGCAGCAAGGAAATGCAGCAGAGCAATAATATGCAATTAGTGAAGTCAGAAATCGAATCGCGATTAAAGAAATGACATAAAATGCGGCACGTACAGAAATAAATATGGCCGTTTGGTTGGTCGGTCGGTCGCCTGATTGTGGGGGGACTAAGCCGAGTTCAATCGAATCCATTCCCCATTCGCCATACTGGAGAATTATATTGCAAGCATTTAATTTGCAAATACTGCAACCGATAATCAAGCCTTCGTAGTCGTAGTCGGCGTCGTCGTCGTCGACTCCTGCGTTGCCTTCGCTTGTCTTGCTTTGTATTGCCTTGTCTGGTCTTGTCTGCTCTGGTCTGGTCTGGCCTGACTTGTGATCTCTCAATAAAAATGAAAAGAAACAAAATTGCAACATCAAAATGGCATACAACATAACAGCGGACAAAGGAAAAATCAATCAATTTAAAGCTTCGAATGCGAATACGAATGCGACTCCGAATCTGAATCCGAATCCGAATCCGAAGAGCGGCTCGAATTGTCGTTTTGATGAAATTATTGTACACGTCTTTTCGACGATGATGGCCGAAACGTGATCTCTAAACTAACTCGGCGACTCGGGGGCAACTTCCACATTAAAACGCTTTAACCGTTTCTTTCTTTTCCCCCTCCATTTTTTTTTCTTCATTTTTCCATTTCTTTTCCTTTCTCGATTGATTCTTCTTAAGTTAAATTGCATTTTGGAGTGATTATAGTGTAGGAAATGTAGCTTCTCGACTGTCAGTTTTTTTTTTTTTTTTTTTTCAAAATAGACGTCGATCATTGTCTCGAGATAAGTTCGCAACATTCGTCCAACGATCGAAGGAACCAACGACAGCGCTAGACAAGACAGCAACGATCGAACGAAGAATCGATTGTACGCTCTCGGGCAAATTGGAGAAAAATATCTTAGAAATAGAATACAACAAAAATCCGCCCTCGGGGCTGGTCTATAAGTACATTATTTATGCCCACGTTGTGTCGATCGTCGTAGTTGTGTGTGGATTTTTTTTTTTATTATTATTTTTTTTATCCATTTTACAACAATTTTATTGGCGCATTTTCCTGCTCTCTGCAATGGTAAGATGATTGTTGTTAGAGGCGTGTGGTAATGCTGATCGAGTTGAGGATGGAATTGCAATTGGCGTTCCTCATTACAATGAGTGAAATACGACCAGGTATGCGATTTTTGGCGACTTAAAACGTTGCTAAAGGGGTTCAAAAATATACCGTTTTGTAATTGAACTAATTCGGTAATATTTCGACCTAAAAAAAGTAGAGAAAAATACTTGAAGTGTGTGAAGAAAATTTGGGAAAATTTTGACTTTTTTCGGAGTCATGAATAGGTTGATGGCTGTAGGTGTCTTAGGAAGTCGATCTTTTTTTTTATGATCTCTGAGTGATGTACCTTTAAGCTTTCAAAGTCGATTTCATGTTGAAGTGGCTAGCCTTCGAAGAACTCAAATCTCAAATTGATCTGCTATTAACACTGTTGCCAGCTTAAAGCAATAGTCCGCTGAATTAGGGGAGAATTCTAGTCGTTAGGAGAATCTTAGGAGATAAACTTCTTCTTTTTTAAATATTTTAGGGGGAGAAATTTGATTTATAAATAAATTCCCCGGGAATTCGTTCCCCGGGACTATTCTGAATCGGGCTAATAAAACTTTGCAAAAAGAATTTTTCAAGGATATTTCAAATACACTGGGCATTAAGATCATAAAAATCGGTTTCTGCATTAATTTTAGGTAGAACCTATCTAAGAATCAACAAAACTTTAAAACATCATTTAGGGTGCCTCAGTCGGCTATACCTTTTAAGGGAAAATTTGGCATTATTTTGAGACATTCAATTGATATATCCCCCGAACTCCGAATCCCAAAATTTGACTTCCAAATTGATTTTATTTATAATTTTCTCAAAAAATTTTTCACCCCATTGCACTATGGGCGGAAACCCCCAAAACAGCGGCAAAAATATGAAGGACTCTTCCAATAAGAACGATTTTTTCGGTAAGGGGGTTTTTGGGGTCGCTGATTTCAAATCTGGTGTCAGATTTTCAAAAAACAAAATGGCTGATCCAATATGGCGGCCAAATTTTTTAAAAATAGATCTTTTTCCAAAAAACTTTATTACAAGGGGGTTTTTGGGGTCGCTGATTTCAAATCTGGTATCAGATTTTTATTACAAATCATTACCTCAACTCATAAACGAAATTTTTTAAACTATTAAAACTGTTAAATTAAGTAAATTCAATTTTATTATTTTTAACTTTTTGTTTTGTTGATGCCATTCCTTCATCACCAATACGTCCTTTCAATTTTGAAGCGACCCAATTCAAAACAGTATCATTTTCTTTGTTGTTGTCGACCCAAAATTGAAAAATTTCTGAGTTCTTAATCGTAATTGATTCTGAAAAATTATAATTTTACAGATGATCGGCACTTATCTGCAGATAATTTTATAATCATAAGAAAGAAGATACTACAGCCTTTCCAAAAATATAAAACTTTTTGACAATCCGTGACAATCCCGTTACTTCTACTCCACGAAACACAAAATTAATAAAAAGAAAAAGTCGAAAAAGCTGATACACTTCAATAGACTGCAGCACAAAAACGAAGGCAACTTTAATAAAGAGGAATTAATACTTTGTTCAACATACCTTTAGCAACATTTTCCATTATTAAAAACAATCAATCTCACAATACTTTTCAAGCATTGCGCTTTCGAATCAGAACAAAATTTCATGCGTACGAAATGTCAAAACGAAGAAAACACAAAACAACAGTTTTGACGTCCCGTAGAGCAAAAGGGTTCCCAGCGATCATATTTTTCTAATAATTTTTTTCTTATTTGAAGTATCTCAAACCTATAGGAATAAAAATTTTTAAAAAAACAACAAAAATAAAAACAAGTAAGGGTGTTATAGTCAGGCAAGCCTGACAATAGAATACCCGACACAGACACACATCTTCAAATAATTTTTAATATCAGGAGTTGTTTAAGGCTATAGGGGCCCCATATACCGCATTTTTTTTTAAATTTCTTTATGCAAACCGCCCCTTTGCCACGCCCACTTTTCAAATTTTTCGGAATTCTAATCGGAGGCTTAAATATACGCGCAAATTCTAAGTTTCATTGAAATATTTGGAAAAAGTCAGATTTTGGGGCAGTTTTCGGATTTTTGTGACAGACCCTAGTACTGGAGGTACCCTTAATAATGAACCGATCCAGAAAATTTTTGGGCAGGATGTTTATGGTTACAAAGGAAGTATAAGTGCCAATTTTCGTTCAAGTCCCATAGGCGTTTCGGGAGTAGGAGACAATTTTCGAAAAACGCCCTTCTGCCACGCCCATTTTTCTGATTTTTGTAAATCACATTAATTGGCTTAAAATATGTTCAAATGCCAAATTTCATCAAAATATCTTGAAAAACTCAGGTTTTAGAGCAGTTTGTGTGATTTTCATAACAGACCCTAGTACTGGAGGTACCCCTAAAAATGGTCCGATCGGGTCCATTCTCGAACTTGTTATTACCCATGTCCCCGTGAGCACGCATACCAAATTTCGTCAAGATAGCTCAACTCCTTCGATAAGAAAACTGTATACAAACAGACGGACAGACGGACAGACGGACAGACGGACGGACGGACAGACGGACAGACGGACAGACGGACGGACATGTCTAAATCGAATCTCCTGGTGACGCTGATCATTTCTATATACATTTTGTATGGTCTATCTCGACTGGTTCTGGGTGTTACACACAACCACACAAACGCAATATACCCTCGACACAGAGTGTGTCGGGTATAATGACTTTTTGCCGCAAAAACTGGTCTTTTGAACCATAGTGCATTGGTGCCTAGAAGTCAGTTCAATTGAAAGGTTCTATATGATTTCACTTGTTTTCCCTATACTATGACTATATAATGACTATATTATTTCACACAAGCTTTTAGGATTCGAATTTTCATTTGATGGAAAACATTAACAGTTTGTCCATTCGATAATCGACTTGATACAACTGTTTTATATAAAAAATTACATCGATTTTAAAGAAGTTTCTTTTGAAATTTTCCCTTAAAATGATTTTTACATCATTGTGAGACCAATAACGCAGTCTTTAACCTCGTTTCCACAACAAATTTAATCAGCTGAAAAAAAAACTCTCATGCGATTTTTGAGCAATTGCCGTTGTCTGTCATCGAGTCATTAAGAGGCTTGTGAGGGATATAGGTAAAAAGAAACTGTGAAATCGCGCATTAAACTAGAATTTTCTAATAACAATATTAATAATATTAGCCCGACTAACGAAGATGATAAAAATTAATTATGAATGCAGTTGAACGCAACTGAGTGACTCGACTGAATTGAATTTTAATGCGCGCTGAGCCTGCTTATTAAGTGCAACTAACAAGATAAATCGGTGAAACTAAGACAACAATTACAATTGACTAGTTAGTGAGCCACACATCTCATCATATCCCTCATCTGAAAATAGAAGAAAAAAAACATGAAAATAAAATCAAAAATAATCTTACGACTTCTTTCTTCATTGTGAACGAGATTGTAATAAAGTAGTTAAATGAATTTAATTGTGGGAATAAGTACGAGCGACTTTGGCAAAACAAACAATGCCGTTCCGATTGTGATACCTCGTACAGTGGGCGATTTAGCACAAACTAATTAAGCACGAATCCATAGAGATGCGATGACTTTAAGACACTAAGACTTTTAAGACCTTAAGTCAGTTGAGCAGTTCGAGCTGTTTATGTCGCTTTTGTATGCCAATGAATTGCGCGATTCCGCACGGCGCAACATGCAATAATTTCCAACAATGCATCTCATACACATATGCTTGAAATTCGAGACCAAATTTAAATGCAGTTTGTAATATTTTAATATTTTTTTATATTTTTTTTTTTGAATTTTGAAGATCTTTCAAAAGCGATAAAAATTCATAAATTAAGCACAAACATGCGCAATGCGGATTGCTTCATATACATACATACATATTATATATTTTTGGGAAATGTAAATTACCGCAAGTTACCGCTTAAGTGCAACATTTGACAGATGACACCCTTTGCAGCTCAGATGGGGTGGCAAATACCCTTGTTTCGGGCTTGTATTTCAATCGTTTCAAATGGTCGAGATTTCTATCGAGAAATGAAAGCGGCTTTCAAGGGTTTTTGCGAGTGATTGCTCAGTTTGTCCATTGATTAAGTTCTTGCGATAGCGTTTCAAAACCAAATGCTGCTAATAATTTTATCAGCTCGATTCGATCTAGTCTGTAGTAGTTTTTTCTTTTGCCCATTGATGTAACATTGTTTCGGTGTGAAGAAACCGAAAATACGTTTTATGCGATGAGAATGATACGGAGACGAACTGGAAATAGTTTTGAGGCATATGTGATTGAAAGGGTATTACGCGGAATCAGAGATGAGAGATGAGAAAAGAATGCTGATATGAGCTCATGACTGGTAGTAATTCTTTTGACCATTAGAGAAAAAATTTTCTCCATTAGAAGGTAATGTACAGAAGCGGGACTAACAGTCTTATTGAAATTCGTGTGTACAAAACAATTGGAATTTTGCAAATTTTCAGATTTAATATTCGAAATGAAATGATTTTATTGAGCAAAGTAAACTTAACGTAACTTAACGTAACTTAATGTAACTTATACGTAGCTTAACGTAACTTAACGTAACTTAACATAACTTAGCCGAAATGTGGTCCTCAAAGACCACATTCAAAATATATGACATAACTTAACAAAACTTAACATAACTTAACCGAAATGTGGTCCTCAAAGACCACATTCAAAATATATGACATAACTTAACATAACTTAACCGAAATGTGGTCCTCAAAGACCACATTCAAAATATATGACATAACTTAACAAAACTTAACAAACTTAACATAACTTAACCGAAATGTGGTCCTCAAAGACCACATTCAAAATATATGACATAACTTAACATAACTTAACCGAATTGTGGTCCTCAAAGACCACATTCAAAATAGATGATTTTCACCAAAGTTCGATTTCAATTGAATTCATAAGAGATCTACGAGATCTTACCGAAATGTGAGTTCCTCAATGACACATTCAAATATATGACATATTAAATAATCTGTATGCGACTTGTGTCCTCATAGACACATTCAAAATAATGATTTTGCCAAGTTACAGTTACATAGTTAATTCATAAGATTAATCTTAACTTTGAGTTCCTCATATTAAATAAGTGTACAAATATCTGTTCTTGTTAACATCCATGTAGATTTGGCTGTTGACAGGGTTAATAGGTTATCATCAATCCCGGGGAAATTTTTCCGAATCTGGGTGATATCCCAATATAAATTTTTTTTTTCTTACTTTTCTGCCTGCCGAAACGGCCTCAAGAATAGAAAAAAACCGGCTCGAAATTTCTCTCAACTGGCCTGGTCGTCCACCCCATATTTTTCGAATTTGGTTAAATTTTGGGAATAAGTCTAAAATTTTAATGTTCACAAAAAACGAAATTGTTTAGTTAAAAAGCTTAGTTTTTTGGAAAAAAATCAATAGAGTCGTTTGCTACTTAGGTTATCCCAATGATTGTTGAACGGTCTTTTCGCAAAAAGTCAGAATACCGACGTCATCTGTTGTATAAGTCCATGTGGTCACGCTACAAAGGCGTTAACTCCAATTGGGGTTAACACTATGCAGACTCGACTGTAATTCGAAGATATACTTTTGCCACCATCCTGATCAAATTTTGAGCATTTTTCTATTCAATCATCCCACCGTCTTAAAAAGAAATTTTTTCCAGACAAAATTTAAGCTTTTTCCTATGCTTTTTATTATATTTTCCTTATGCTACATGAAATCCAATTAAAAAAAAAAATTTTAAAACTCAATCGTTAGCAAGAAAAACTGAGGTATCTAATCTAACCGCAACCAACTCCGCTATTTGCTCTCATTAAGTGACAATTTGATCTTTAATTGCTCGAATACACATTAATGGTAGAGCAAAAAACCACAATCGTAGAAAGAAACACAGCCATTATTCGTTCGGTCTATTCAGATCTCGTTGTTCTCCATGTGCACAACGTTGAAAAAAGAGTTAAAATTTCAAACCACGAAAAGCAATTTTATCGCATAGTTAACGATAAATATAAATATAACGAGAAGCAACAATTATAACTTCGACTCGAATTACTAATGAGCATTGAACAATCAAGCTGTGAATTGCTACTAATCAGGCGATTTGATTATGTAAACGAGCAGCAAAATGTTGAAAGCGACTTAACAATCGCAGAGGGAAAATATTCGAAAAACGATCGCAAAACAAATCAAACCGCAAATTCATGATTCAAATAATTTCATTTCATGTAACTGAGAGCCGAGATGGGTATCTCCAACCACTCGTACACCTATGTATATCCACCTAAACAAAAAGAATCATGGCGAGAAATTGCACAAACACTTTGCGAGGCTGCACAAAAAAATAGAATAAGAGAAAAAAAAAGTAAAACAAAGGCTGATTAGTAATGTGAGCTGGACTAATTACGAATGTGGTTGCATCTAGCGCATTAAAAGACAAATCGAATGGAAATTAATGGCACCAACTGCCGTCGGAGGCAATCGAACACATGTTCGAGCCGAATGTGGCTCCCGTTGTGACAATCGCGCTGCGATGCAACTGCTGTAAGCGGTTAATGACAGTAGCCGGTAAGTAATCTTCGCTAAACGCCTGCACAAGCCACCGAAATGTCTTTGGCCCCTAATGGATTACCGTGCTTACAAGGAATACACCAATGCACAGTCTACCCCCGCCACAGCAACAGCATGGTGAGGGGAAAAAATGATAAATGCTTGCAATCACGCCTGACAATGAACGCGAGCGAGAGAGAGTGCGCGCGCACGCCGCAGGCTCCAATCGAAAAAGTAACGAAAAGCATCACGAGCTGCGAGACTCGAAGGCACCTACCGTAGCGCAGACAGTTTACTTTATCCTATTGTATAATAAATGAATGCAGTTGACTCTGAGCGGCTGAGCGACACATTCAGGGTGCGGCCGTATGAATTTCGCTGAAAATGAACATCAGGAATGCTTTTGAAGTACCGAAGAATGTTCCATCATACTCGTGGGTATCAAATACTTTTTGACATTGTGATTTACTATAAATTCCACAATTTAGACGTGTTGCCTGCCGTCTGTCACTGTGCTAGATGGCCGTCCAATTGGGCCAGCATTCATCAGAAGCATCTCATCAGTGCCTTCAATCAGTGAGCCGAGGTTTTATTTTCTCGTTTTGGCGTCCCTTCATTCGCGACCTTTGCGATTTCTAAACGCGTCTGATGGGGCTTCAATCATTCATTCATTTATTCATTCGTTAGACTATGCTCTGAGCTTGATGTCCCTTGCTCGATAAAGCATCCTTTTACCATTGAGCTTCGAATGTGGTAAAAACGATTCTGAAGCGTGTTAATAATGATTAAACATTTTTACTTCGAAGTGATTGATTACGGTGTCGATTAGTTTGGCTTTTCAGTCGCGAATTCCATTAAAGTTCTCTCTAAGAAGTGTGCGTCTGGAAAATCGTTATTGATGATTTTAAGCATGTGGATTGGTATTCTTTTTTGTTTTTAATATGAATTTTTTTGTCCGTTAAATTAATAAACCTGCATTGCATTAAACTGTTAAATCGAAATTTTTCGGATATCAGAATCACATTTTTCGATTCGATTGGCAGTGGGGAACACACACAAGCACACAGATGTTGACTGAATAGATATTGATTTTTTAATTTGTTTGGTCAAAATTTTTCGGAGTAATTTTTAAGCTACATATTTCTGATACTCATTTTACATTTTCGGAGTAATTTCGAAATTATTTATCTATACTTAATTTCCATATATCCTATTTATTTCGGAGTAATTTCGGATTAATTTTTCCCTGCCTGATATTTTGCATATTTTTCGGACTCTCAATTTCTGAACGTTATAATATATTTTACATATTTGGGACTCATTTCGGACTTATAATTTCTGAGCATAATATATTGTCGGTACATTATTCGGACCCACATTTTGGAGCTTCATATCTCCCAGGTGTTTCCGAACTAAGTATTTTGTGATCAAGGCTTCTAGACTCGTTTCTTATTATTTCGGAGTCGTTTCGGAATTATTTCAGAGTACATCATACATCTCTACATTTTTCGGACTCATAATTTCTACTTATTTTTAGGCTCATAATTTTTAACGTGTTTCGGACTTCTTTCGGAGTAATATTTCTGAGTATAATATATCCTACATTTTTCGGACCCATATATTTGAACCTCATATATATATTCCATGTATTTCGGAATTATTTCGGACTAAACTTTTGAGCCTCGTATCTTAATATTTCGGTGTAAATTCTGTCTTATGTCAGAGAAATACATCCGAGTCTCATAGTTTCTACTTATTTCGAACTCATTTCTCCGAGACTCATATTTTCTATATATTTCGGACTCATTTCTCTGAGATTCATATTTCTATATATTTCGGACTTATTTCGGAGTAATACATATATACATATATACATATTTCTTCGTCATGCTTCGGACTTCTTTCGGAGTAACATTTTGAGGGCCGCCATGTATATCTTCTTAATGTTTCGGACTCATATTTCTGAGTACATTTTCTATATTTTTCGGACTCATATTTTTTACGCTTGTTTTTTCTATATACATATTTCGGACTCATTTCGGACTCATTTCGGACTCATTTTCGGACTTTTCGACTCATTTCTATCATACAGACTCATTTCGGACTCATTTCGGACCCATTTCGGACTCATTTCGGACTTATATTCCCGACTTCGTTCTCATTTTGGTCTGATAAATGCGAGAACTCTGAATGTGTTTGCTAAGTAAAATCTATTTAAGACAGATTTTGGAGGCTTACCTTACCTTACCTCTTGAGTCAAGTTGAAATCATTTACATGGGTTTCTTATTTTCGTCTCGAATTGTAGAAATCCCAATCACGACCACCTCGAACTGAAATCGATTTTTAATCATTTATACTCGTATGTCCACAGATAAAATCAGTTACACGCCGCTACTGTTTCAATAATTTAATTCGATATATATTTCGATCGGGATAGATTGAAATACATAAAACAAAAATAGATCCATAGAGTAAACTTATCCCCATAACCGTGAGTTGCCGTATCATGTTCCATTCTTTGTTTTTTTTTTTTGTGCTTCTTGGCTCGCTATCACTATTTCGATTTCACTTCACTTCCATTCGATTCATTAATAATTTCTTCTCGCACTGTGTGCGATCATTAATTTTTCATCAGCCTCACTATGTGTGTGGGGGTTAAGACTCTCCGAGGGTATCTCTTCATTGCACTCTTAAGGCTACTCATGATCGAATCATGCTCGAACATTAATAATTGATACGTTCCAGTAAAACTGCAGCATGTTAAATATAAATTGATTGAAAATCGAAAGGCAGTAGCAATTGGTCTTAAGTGTTCGACACACTAAGCGGCAGCTTGAAAGAAATTATTCTTTTAATTTTCCAAAAAAAGAGAAAAAAGGAAAATAGAAGAGAAAAAAAAAATAAATCAAACAAAATTTTAGGTCAAATTGAAATTGAAAAAAGCGTTTGAAAGATTTTCCCCATATTGAATGTGATTCAATGAAAGTCCCTCTTTTTTTCTGTTTTTATTCGATTTTTATTTTCAATTTCAACGTCCGCCATTTTTATGTTCAATCATGCCTGACAACGAAGAAAGCACTGCAAATTTCGAAATTTGAACATCTCGGCTATACGACTCAATTCGCCCGACCACCAGCACTTAGCCAAATCCGCTCTTCTCTTTCATTAGATAACGAAATTCGCTTGCATTCGAGCATGACGTTGCGTCTTTTTCCCTCGTTTTTCCCTTTTTTCATTTTATTTCATTTTTTTTTTTTTTTTTGTATGCCACTCAAACATTTTAAAATTGAACAGCGAACCAACCAATTTCAATCGTGAAATAGATTGAGCGTTTTTTTTCTTATAAAATATTTTTTTTTTCGCAATTTTTCTGCACTATTTCAATGCAAGAGGCTTGTGGACTTGTTTTTCGCCATGGAATTCCATTAAAATTCTATGCGAGTCTTACCAAAATAATTTATCCGAACATTTGCGAATAAAATGCCTTAAAAAGCGTTCACGTATAGATGATACCCAGCGGGAATTTCGTCTGCTCTCCGGTTGGTCATAAAAACACCACTGCTAGTTCGATGGAAGGAACAAATGTACCCTAAGATTCTTCTCAGAAAGGACGAATTGAAATTTCCAGTATTCTTAAATCCCATTTAACTTTATCCCCAGCTCTGAAAATACTCATTTTATCTGGGGATAACTTTAAAAGGGATTTTAGAAGACTGGGAATGACCCAATTAGTAATAATTATATAGGAACTTCGTGACTTTGCTACCCAACGAGTCTAACCGACTTTTTTCACATTTACCACTTTCTACGAACCCACAATGAACTACTCCAAGACTTTAGTTTTTTCCCGAATTAGGTAACCGTTAAATACTTAAAGTAAAAACCTCCATAAAAGTAGACTTTCGTTTCTACCCGCAGCCTAATCCAATCCCACAACTGTTATATTGAAGATGCCATTTTGACCAATCACCCTCGGAGTAGTCCAGTTCCATTCCCTTTTAGTAAATTGTCATCCTTATTTCTGCAGGGTTCCTACTTTCACATCCATAGATACCTTTCATTCGAACTTATCTTTTCCAATCAATGAAAAAAGGGCACTGAACGAACATCGAACATCTTTATTGATCTCGTCGGTTAAGTGCATGTCAACACAGCAATTTACGAGCAAATCAGTTGGGATTCAGTGCGTTGAATGCTGGATTTTTCCGCCATTAGTTTTTATGTACCTTTTTTCGATACGTACTCGAATAATTTTGTGAAAATGATTGTAGGTCATATGTTTGTATGCATGTACTCACAAAATGATGTGCATAAAAAATAGGGACTCTATTAGTTTCCAGTAAATTGTGCTTAATTTCTTTAACTTTAGCTCAGAAGACGAATTTCTCATAAAATTCTTATGGCTTCCATGATGTCAAGTAGAAAATTTAAAAAATATTGTGGTCACTTCTTTTGCTGCCCACCAAAACCACACAATTTAATACCACAAACTAGGCACATACGGAATACGAACTTCAAAAGGCAGATACTTTTGGGTTTCACATTAAAAAAATTCGGATTTTTTTCACCCTCCTTATTTCCTTTCAAGTGCTGCCAATCATTATGAAACGTTAATAAAAAAATATATTAGAGGTTGAGTAGGTCTCTTCAATTATTTAAAGACATCCCTGTACATAACAGAGTTGCTTTGTGTTTTGTTGCATTTTTGAACAAAGTAAATTTAAGAAAGTAAGATCTGATTCTTTAGAAGAAAGCAAGTCTGACGCATAGTATCCGATGACAGCTCGAACCACACTTAATAAGAGATATACCACTGCACTGTGAACTTGAGTCCGTGGGACACAACTGTTTTTAGCCTACTTCGGTCAGAGAAATGCAGTCCTGGGAGTACGGTTACTTGAAATTACTTGAGTATTGCTTCAACTAGAGAAATTAAGTCAAAGGAGTTCTACGTTTTTTTCATGTGTTTGGTATAGAAAATTTACTTTCTTCTTTAAAGGACTCAACGCTGTTAAAGTAAATTGAAAGGAAGTAACGAGCTCATTATTTTGAAGAAAGGCAATCAGAGTTGAAATTTCGATGACAGGTCGGCAGAAATATAGAAAATGTATGACTTAAATGCAACCCCGTGAGTCCGATTACTTGTAATTAGCGTGTGCGGTCAAGTAGCGCAATTAAGCCAATGTACTTCTTTGTTTTTTTTTTACATGTGTTTGGTATAGGAAATTTCTTTGCTGCTTTAGAGCTCAAAGCCCTTCACCCAGAATTGTGATCTTTAATTGTGATGATAGTCTTGAAAAAAAAAATTGAATCGCTTTTCTTTCAACTGAAGTAAAATGTAAGAACGGCAATCTCTTATTAAACACCCCAAGAGGTCGTGCTCAATTGGTGTAAAATAATGTTTAAGAAATGTACTTTCCAAAGCACCCCATGTACTTATGTATGTATTTGCATTAAGTCCACCTAACTTCATTCTCTGGTGACGCGTACTAAATTAAGGTAACTAAACACCACAAACTGCGCCAATTTGAGCGGCCAATTTTTCTGGCATCGACCACAAGTTGACGTTGTTACTTACATGGATTTCAGTGTGTGCGTTTGCGTGTGTGTGTAATTGTGTAAGTCAAAACACTTAAGAGGATCTTGGTAACTGTTATTTTTATTGTTAACAAAATTTTGTTGAAAAACGAGGCCTAAGTTGCGGGTGAAATTATAAGGCTTCGGTCGGTATTAAGGAAAAGTGAGTGTGGCCATTTTTTTTATATTTATTTTTTTATTTTTTTTGAGCAGTTTGTTGGTTCTTTCTATGAAATGGGATAGTGAAAAGCAATGCTTCTTAAATCTTCTTAAGCATACAAATATTCGAGTAACGTTTTGATGAGTCTTTCTCTGCTCCACTTTTGCATTACTTTTTCTTTTAATTGCCTTGGCTCATAATCTTGAAAGCAACTTTTCTGCCTGAGAACTCGGCCGTTCATGTTTCTTTTATGTGACTCCGAAAGTCTCAAGGTCTTCGCTGTGTGAATGACTCTAATGGGTTAATCAAAAGCAGTACTTACAGAGCTGAGCTTCATATTCATAATTAAATGCATTTACTTGCACGTTTAATCATTTCAACAGAGAAAGAAGAAGAAAAAAATTCTATTCTCAAACCGCGAAATCGGTGAAAAGAAAGCTAATTGTTTAGGAAAAATATTCACACCGAATGTAGGCAATTTCTAGGCGCTTCGAATTGGGTTAGTCGTCTCAATGGCACCGCCTGTCAGCATGCAATGCAAATTAAATTTTTTCTAAATGCTTTTACAAAGTTTATTTTTCATAATTTCACAATTTATTGAGCGATTTCAATTCACATCGAACAAAAAAAAAAAAAAATAATAAATAAAATAAAATAAAATAATGTTCATTTATTCGAAATTTCCATAAATTAGTTTCAAATTACGGACTTTGTTTTTGCTTATCGAGCATAATTCCGGTGCGGAAATCATTTGCAAAAACTTAGAATTTAAAATTTTACATAGTATATCTTTATTTTTTATGGCATAACCATAAACAGAAGCATAAATTTTGAGTTATTTTTTTGAACAACCAATTGTCGCATTAAAATGTACCTACTCAAAAGGTTGGGTAGTGCCGCGGCTAGATTGGGCTGTACTGTGATCTCACATTTCCACGTTGCGTGCTTTTTAAAGTCCAAACGATAAATACAATGCACAGTCAATTTTGTATTGTTTTTTTTTTTCTCGAAAATTTTTCAAAATGTGTCAAAATTTACATTTAATTGCGCTCAAATTATCGCAAAAACCCATTAAAACACCCAAACGGAAAGAGTTAAATACACTGAGAAACATTATTGGTCTAGCTTGCTTCTTTGAGTTTTTTGAGCTATTATATTTAGAAATTTTGTGGTTTAAGTTTATTTTTTGGCGCTTGGTTTACTTCCTGCTGGATATGCTCATATTGAGAAATTTAACGCCCTCAGATTTTTCCACAATATTTTGAAGAAATTTTCCTTTAACTTACTAACTTTTGCAAAACTCTGAACAGATGCTTGCCTTCTAATGGCTCATATGCATAAAAATTGGATGGATATCTGACTTGAGTCATTCGTGGTTAAGCTGAAATAACTGATTTGAAACTCATAGGGCAATTCTTTTTCTTGCATATCACACTAAGTAATTGCTGAAAATCTCGAGAAAGACCTCTGATCTAATCCTTATGCATACGAGTCTATATCTTAGTCACATCTCAGGATACCACAATAATGTTACGCAAAGGAATGCTAATAGGGTGAGGATTCAGTTGTATGATTTTGAGGTGTTTAGCTTATACTTAGAGCGAATAATGGGAGCATTGGAACCTCTCTACTGGAACATTTTCTCTCAGTTTAAGTACCTTTTTAAATGACAATTGTGACTGCTCTAATATCAAGAATTAATTTTATGATAACCTTTAATATAAGAGAAAAAATTCAATATTCTAATTCGGAAGAGAAAGTAGTTCTAATATATCATTGAGGCATGACTCCATCAAGGCTTTAACCCAACAAAAAAATTTTCCCATATTATTTCTGTCTTGTAAGCCTTTAAAGCTTTATAATTGGATTCCTAGAGAAAGTCCTTGATTATCACTTTGCCTCGGAATTTGAATATGTAAAAAAATAAAAAAAAAATTTCAAAAAAAAAAATATTTAAAAAAATCAAAAATTCAAGTAAAAATTTACATGCAAAACCATTGCAAATACCTTTTCTAGCCTAAAAAATGTTAAAAATACTTAACAAAAAATGCCTTTTCTTTCAGCTGGAATATTATAATTTATTCATTAGTTCAAACAGATTATTATAGCAAAAATTCGCAAATGTGAGATGTCAATTTAAACTTAGAGAATTTCTCAAATACTCAATTCAAAATCAGAAAACAAATTCATTGCAAATTCGCAATGTGTAAATTGTCAAATTTAACAATTCGATTTAGTTGCAACTATTAAAATTGAAAATTCAAATTGAATCAAAAAATAAAATTTTTTAGGTCTAATTAGCTGAAATATAATTATTCAAAAATAATTCAGCGAGTGTCATTAAATAGAGGTTCTGCAATATAATTCAAAAAACAATTCTTTCATTAGTAGCAAATAACAATTGAATTTAAAAAGCTTCGAAGCAAACATTTTCTCAGAAAGTAAAAAGTCATTTTTGATAACTGAACTCTCAACCCAAACAGACTAAACCAAAGTATGCCAATTGTCGAATTTGATTCTTTCCGATGCCAATTCTAGAAACATTTTCAGTTGATAAAATATCGAACTAAATGTGACAAATCAGATTTCCAAACAATGACATTCAGGTACAGAGAACAGGAAATAGGAAAAACTTTAACCGAAAGTTATTCCATTTCAGGACATTCTTCAGCATTGTCAATTATTTTTCACTTGAATGCTAGATACAAATTAAAGCAAAATCTAATGTGACCACATAGATCAATTCAGCAGACATGATCAGTACATCAGACATACAGACATGGCTAGATCATTCCTCTTATCACCCTGATCAAGAATATATATATATTTAATCTAGCGACTCCTTTGGTATTTACATACACCGTGCCAAACTTAATATACCCTTTCCTCGGAAAAGGTATAAATATTCAAAAAAAATGCAAAAAAAAAAATCAAATATTCAAAAAATTCACAGTCAAAAATTCCAAATTAATTCGATTTAGTATGCCTATTAAAATGTTGAATTGTCAAATTAACAAAAAAAAGCCTACTTCAGTGAATAAAATATTCAAAAAGCACAGCTAAATTCAAATAATTCAAAAAAATTCTCTGTACGAAAAAATTGATATTTAAAAAACTTCGAAGCAAACATTTCTCTCAGTGTAGTCATTGCTAACTGAACTCTCAACCCTAAACAACTCAACCAAAGCCCAACTCTGCTCGAATTGATTCCTTTCCGGCCAATCTAGAAACATTTTCGTGACAAAATATGCTAAATAGTGACAATATCAATTTCCAAACAATGCATTAGGTACACGCAGGAATATCAATGGGGAAATGAGGAAAAACTTTTAACCCGAAAACGTTATTCCATTTCACGGACACTTCTTCGTAGCGCTTGCGGTTCGTAATTATTTTCCTCTCACTCTGAATGCGATACAAAATAAAAGCATCGTTGAGCATCGTTCAGGCTTACTAATTTTGTTGGCATTGTTTTTTCCTCTTTACCTTCATCTGCCTCTAATTAGTTTTCGCTGTTGACATTTTTCCGCATACCTACATACGTAGATATCTATCCTATCGTCGATTCCGCGCCGCAGCGAACCTATTATTATGATCATAGTTTGGGCGCTATTGTTATGCATATTTCTTCCATTATTTTGTGGCCCTAATCTCATATGCCCATTGAAAGTTTGAGCTGCTCTGGTTATATGCATGACCGTAAGCATGTACATACACGCGATAGGTAGGCAGGCAGGCAGGTTACAGTTAGTAATTAACACTATAGAGCAATAATCCGGCAAAAGGAAATGAATTAATTTTTGTTCCTATGTATACTCTTAAAATATACGCTTTTTTCCGATAATATACACATATGTACATACATATACGATTTGCTAATAAAATTATATTCGCTCTGCTTGGCTTCCGCACTTTCTCGGCCAACGAAAAAAAAGGGCCCAATTTTTTTTCGGTCTTGCCTCCTCGTCTGATGACGTCTCTTTTGGAGCGGAGAAAAGCCCAATTGGATTTTTTTCCTTTTCCTATTTCTCCTTTTCTTTATATTTAAATACATGAAAAGATATCATGCAATATTTATTTTGGGCTCTCTTGTGTATGCGGGCGGAAATCCAAAATAATCGTATTAACCGTCAATCGGAAATGGTGAAAAAGGGTTAATCACATTTTGATGGCTTTATAAAATCGGTGCGTGAATGAACGATTTAAATTGAACGATACGAAGAATTTTTTTTGTGTTTATACGTAGGTATTATCTTGGTGTAGTTTTTCTCACCAAAAATTAAAATCCAATTTGGACGGTTTATGGTTTTTATGAGTTAATAAGTAAGTTCAATTTGGAAATGACCACTCTCCTTCCACACTTAAAATTACAAAAATCATCTCAAATCTATGGGCAATTTGTCCAGAATTGCGATTTCGAAGCTTTGCATTTTCAGAGCACAGCATTGAAATACCAGTCAAGAAATGAGAGAGTTTGGAACCTGTATAGGTACATTTAGAGGATCTACCCACAATCGAAAAGAATTTCTTCAATTAGAACCGCTAATTCGTTAAAATTAATGAAATTAATTCACACAGAGGTCTTTCATAGGCAATTTTAGCTAAAAAAAAAAAAAAAAAAAAACAAATGTGATCTCCTTTTGTAAACTCTTAATCCTCCTAAGGACTTGCTAATAGCCTTATTGACCTTAATTAGGGTCATTTGAATGCATTTGTCTGCGGCCCAACAAGCCAATTCGTGCGCTGACAATAGCACCTGCCATCGAAAATGGTCGAAAATAACAGCTTTCGAAGGCAGATATATTGTATTCAGTATTTCGGAGTTAATTGCTATACTTATCTGCAAAGAAGACACTCGGACGAGCGAGCAATGCGTGCACGATCATCAACTCAAATAAATGAGATCAAGTTGGATTGCATATGCTCCCAAAAAAAAAAAAACTTATATGAAGCAAGGAAAAAAATCGACACATTTCAAACCCGACTCAAACATGACCATCAATCAAAAATTATTTCAACACTTTTTTCAAAAAAAAAAAAAAATTAACGAGAGAAAAAATTAAATAACACCGACTGACGCTTTACTAATCCACTTAAATTCGAATCCTCCAGATTCTGGCGGCATTGATCAAATAATGTCGCCAACAAGCCCCGGAAATTGTATACAATATTTTTTTTTTCTCATTCAAAACCGATTTTGGAACATTTTTCCATCGTTGCTCTGTGCTAATTGAATTGAAATGTTATTCGAAGTTATATATAAGCGCGTGTTGATCCGATCCGATTAATCATCTAAATATGAGCATTATCTTCGGAGTCGTGTTCACTTTTAATGCAATTTTATCAAAATATTTAAATTCATTAGTATTTTATGTTCGAATTAAAAATTGATTTCTTTGTAAACCGATTCCCGAGGAGATTCTGCGGGACATTATCTTTTATTTATTTTTTGGTTTCTTTTTTTTTTTTTTCTTAAGCGGTCTTCAAAGACCGATCGCCGAAATCGTATCCGATTTCAATTCGGAACGGAACAAATGCGTATGCTTCTGAAGAATGACGAAGTCTTTAATTGGATTAAAAATTAAAAGGGTGTGTGAGGGATTTTGAAGTGCCAAAAGAGGTTACATCATAAGGGGAAATAAATAAGATAAAAAAAAAATTTAATAAAAAATCAAAATAATATAAATAAAGCCTTTTCAAAGGTAATTGGAAATGTCCGAAAGACTCCGAAAAATTATTTGTGATCATTTTTGAAAAGTTATTGCCCGAAAATGTTTCGATTTTGACAAGTTAATTAGAGATTTTGTCTTTCGGATTTTTTTTAGGAGAAAAACAATGAGGAAGTGGCTTAGATATGGCCATGGGGGCACTTACCAGTACCAGTGTTAAATGGCTTAAGATTTTTTTTGGAGTGATACTTTTTTAATCAGATCTCTCGTCATTCCCTATTCTTTTTCTTGTTAACCCTTTGTCACCTCGTTTTTAACTCACTCATGCTCCTCCTGATGTGGGTGTATGTGATCTCAGCACCCTTCTGAGGGTATTCCGATCCTGACCCAGCAGTAAAAATGCTGCTTACAGAAACGATGGACCGCAACACACTTTGTAGGCGGTAATGCACACGATCTCATATACAATCCTACTATACTTTTGTTCGAGCGAGGCCGTTTTGTAGAGTAAACGCTTACCACCACAACACAAAGTGATCGGGGTTGTGTGGTGTTCATCTGGTACGCTGCCTACAATCTCGTATACTTTGTAAGCTATTAGTAAGCAGGTCGTCTACAATCTCGTATATTTTGAGATCGGTAGCCACTGTTGGCCACTGTGGAATCATGGCATCGCTGAGGTCCATCCTTGTTTTTTCATCTGACCGATCCACGTATTTTTCGTTTTGCCTGCCCTTTAGACCTTTGTTGGAACAGTGGTGGACATTGCCTTTTTTTGCGGTCGCCTTTGAGCATGGCTATATCATCGCATCTGACGAACTTAGAGCGATATATACTCTTGTGTATGGCTGAGTAAAAAAAAAGCTACGAAGAAAAGGCTTCTCACCTAATTCGGATAATTTGTCTTCGTCCCTGAAGGATATTGATTTACATGACCGCATCCCTTTTATCTAATTTCACACATAATCCCTAATGTCTTCCACTTGAGAGAAGTTCAAATCCTTTTTTCCCCCTTTTTTTACTGTGATTACTTTTAACCCCACACGAACTACACAATTGTCGAAATTAACTGCATTCGCTCTACAATAGAGAAAATAAATTTTGAAAAAAAAACTCTTTCGATTTATGCGTTTTTTATGCAAATACAAAAATCAGTGGCAGCAGCAAAAACGGTTTTATTTTTTTTTCATTCAAATTATCATTTGACAGAATTGCATTCAAAGGAGCGTAAGAACAGCAGCGATTTATTCCATTAATGCGTCTATCTGTCTGTCTGATTGTCTGACTGGCTGACTGGCTGCCTGCCTGGCGGTGACAGTACGAGTATGTGGCACTTCAAGTACATTTTGAACAATTTAATTATTGTCGCTAACGAACAACGCTCAACGGCAATTTCCCCATCATAGGCGAAATTGATGATAAATGAACAAAACTGTGTGCAATTTGTGATAATAGTTCCACAAACAATTGTGAACATTCAGCGTTCGGTTAACCAAGTGTGAAATTATTTAAATTATCATTTAAGTGGTGCGCGTAAAAGGTGAAAAATTATCTAGACTTAAAATTAAAATCAAAATTAAAAAACATAAATAAAAAAAACAAACACAAATAAATAAATTCAAATGACAAGACAGAGACACACGCACATATGCAGATACTGGAAATCGGGACGTGTGAAAGTTATGACCATTAATTGTGACATTTGCTTCGGCGGCAGCTGAACTAAAAAAAATTTAAAAAAATAACACAAAAACAAAGGAAAGGGTGAAATTGTGAGTCCATCGAACAGGAAACAGCAGCTTACCTGTTAACATTTCCTTAAAGTGTGTGCTCGCACCGAAACTTTATTGGCAACCATTTTAAATGCAAAAGAATCCAATTCAATTTCGAGGCGTTTTAGAGAGAAAAAATAAAAAATAAAAAAAATTAATAATTGAAGGCAGACTCCGTTAATTCACAGAAGCTGTTGCCATTTCTTTTCTCTGCAAATCTTCGTTTGCATACACGTACGCCTTCTTCGCGAAGTCCTAACAACAACAACAAATAACAATAACTACAACTAGTAATCAAGCCATGAACTGCAAGTCAGTCTCTCAGGCACGAGCAACAGAACGATGGAACCTCTTACAGAGAATTATACTTTAATGAAGTTTAGCACGATTACTTGAATGTATTTATGTATGTTGCCGGTATGCATATTGATTTGCTTGTTGGATACAAAATTGGTCGGTCATTTTGATATCGGACGCCATTTGAGAGGAGATCAATTCGAATATGGATCTTCATTGACGATCGATGTGTTTAATATGAAGCAAGGTGAAGGGAATCGATGTTCCTTCAGGTTAAAACAAAATTTAAGTGTTTTGAATCAAAGGATTTCTAAAATCGTAGCAAGATCCTTTAAGCTTATAACTATCAAACTAATTTATTTTCCAATTATAAAAATGAAGCCTTTAATGTCAACCCTCAAATAGTCCCCAAGAAAAGTACAAGAAAAATATTTTGATTTTCGGCTAGCCGGGGAAGTCCCTCATATGTACGTTTTCTATTTAGTTAAGAGGTTGTTCCGATGCAAACGCATAAACTGTACCTCTTTTTTGGGATTTTGTTTCGTACGACAATAAAGTTCAATCATTTTAATTTTTTAATATATTTTTATTTGTAACTTAAACTACCTAAAACATTTTTTTAAATATTTTTTTTATTTTGTTAAAACAAGATCAGAACAAGTCGCTTGGGACGCGTCGGCGATTATGAGCTGTAACTATTTTAAGGGAGTTGTCTCATTGGGCAAAAATTTTGTTGCCATTTTTTGTTTGCATTTTTTTATAGCTTGGATATTTGAGAATATCGTGCCAAAAGGATTTTTTGAAATTCAAAATAGCTTAGAAGATATAGCCTTCTTTGTCGAGCAAGGTCTGCGCTAAAACGAGCAATTTTAGCGTTGCTTCAAACCTTAAACGCATTTATCTCGAAACCACTTTTTTTGAACTGGCTGACACGATTTCTCTAGTCCAACTGGACCGATTTTAATGAAACAAAGTGGAATCAGAGCAGAATTGTCACCATTATGACGTGAACCTGAATCATAATTTTAACAAATTTTTTACTATTTTTTTTTTCACACTGAACTACAAAAAATATACCAAAATTGATGTGTCATTTTTCAATGGACGACATTTTGTTAAAAAAAATTCCAAAATTATGTTGGAGGTTCACGCCATAATGACATCTATAGTGATTATAACCCTGTTTTTCTTTTTCATTCCGGACAACTTTGAGACCTGGAATCGTGGCAGCCAGCACTAAACCTTTTTTTTGAGCATTTACTTTGACGGCAGAGAAAATTTTGAACCGCCCTCACATAAAAAAATGAAGTGATACTTTATTAACTTCCATTCATTCTTAACATAAAAAAAAGCAAAATTGAATAAGCTCTTTTCATATTCTGTGAGAAATCTTTTTAAAAAAGGTCCAAAAACAGCTTCGCCAATGGGTTGTCTCATGCCTTATTGCTTTTAATGCTATTTCGGTCTGATTTTATCACAGTATATTCTCAATAGATTTAGCTCTCGAAATTTTCATTTCTTCAGAATAATGCCTCAAAAGCCTCACTATAGTGCCAACTATAGCTCACTTTTCCGTTCATTATTTTCACACTGACCTGGCCCAATGTGCTCTTAACGCTCGCCAACCAACAATGAATCGTTTCGTAAACATCAAAGCCATTCGAGTGGATAAATGTTCGAAAAACTGTGGAATAATGAGATAAACGCGAAAAATTAGCGAATTGTAGAAATTGCATGCGTTGTTAGGTTCCACCTCTCGGTGGAGAGATGGCATTAGTGGTATATGTATAGATTTTTTTTTTGTTCCTCTTAATCCAATCACGCAGATGCCCTGCATTCGGAAATTGCAGTTGCTTGGGCGAAATTACGAAGCCCTCCTATTGAACGGCATGGCCGATAAGACATTGTTGGCGTTGTGTCGTTACTGTGAGTGAGTGCCCTATTATTTTGCATATACGTATTCTCTTCGTTATTCCTTTTAAAGAGGAATTCGATTCAAATTACGCAAATTGCTGCTGTTCGTGCCTCATTCCGGCAGCTGTACTCCTCCCATTGTAAACGAAAACGTTTTTAGGCTTTTTACAAAAATATTTTTTAATGAACAACGAAGTAACATTTTGGGGCGGGGAAACAGGATGGTTTCAAGGATGATTTTTTTTTAATTGCACAGAGACCTGTGGGTCTATGCATTATACTTATATGTTTTCGTTATGGCGAAACTTAGACTCCATCGGAGGTTTATGGAGCTCAAATTTGGATTTCTGGACTCGGAAAATACATTGTAAGCATAGTGACAATCCCGGATCTGACACTATTCTGTTGTGGGGCTGTGTTACTTCAGATTTTCTTCTTACGTTGTGGGTGATGAAGGGTTAAAGTGTAATTTCGAATCTTATAATTGGGTGATTTAGATAATAAGCTTGTTTTCTGCTACCATATTTGAATTTCGAGAACTTCTATTGATCTAACGAAGGACTTGAGGTCATTTCATTTTGCTTGATCCTCTTCTCTGCTTTTATCGCTTAAAGCAGGATTCTCCCATAAGTAAAACATAAGAGGGAGATCAGTTAAGGGGGTCTTCTCATTGAGCAACTTTTTTTTTCGACTTTTTTTTTTACATTTATTTATAGCTTGGGTAGTTGTGAATATGCCCCTAAAAGGATTTTTTGAAATTCGAAATAGTTTAGAGGATATAGCCTTCTTTGTCGAGCAAGATCTGCGCTAAAACGAGTAATTTTTGCGTTGCTTCAAACTTTAAACGCGTTTATCTCGAAACCACGTTTTTCGAACTGGCGGCCATGATATCTCCAGTTCAACTGAACCGATTTTCATGAAACAAAGTGGAATCGGCGCAGAATTGTCACCATTCTCGGGTGAACCTCGACCATAATTTAAAAAAATTTTTTACTATTTTTTTTTACACTAAACTACAAAAAAAAAGCCCGAAATTGAAATTTTTTTTTGAATGGCCGCCATTTTGTCAAAAAAAATCACAAAATTAAGCTTGAGGTTCACCCGAGAATTACATCTATACTGATTATAACCCCGTTTTTTTTTTCCATTTCGGACGCTCCGGAGACCCGGAATCGTGGCCGCCGTGACGGCACCTTTTTTTTTCACCACCAACTTTGAAGTCTCATTACTTTTTGAACAGCCCACGTATCGAGACAAAAAATTTTTTTTTATTTACTTTGAACCTTTTGTAATACAATAAATAAAAAAAGTTTTCATTTATTCTTTGCGTTTTCAAATAAGATTTTTTTTAAAAAGGGTCCAAAAAACGGGTTTTCAATGAGAAGACCCCCTTAAGATCAGCCAAAATGATGTTTAAAAAATGATCAGGTATAATGTATACGTCACGAACCCATCAAATATCAGCTCTTGATGTTGTTTCGTCAACTTTTCAACATAAACTGAGCCAAGATCGTATGCAAAACGCATCCGCTATGATTTTTTCCCTGTAATTTCCCTGTGACACTCCTCAATAGATCCCTAATGTTGACAAAATCGTGCTCTTTTTTAACCCATTTGCTACTAATTTTTATTTAAACTTCCCACATTTGAAGTGCAATTCGTATTTGGCGGAGAACTGATAGGGCTCCCTCCTTTTAAGAAGGAATTAACTTGAAAATCGAGTCATGAGCCTAAATCTACTTTAATTTTGAACTAAAAAAAAATGAACTCCCCCTTAATAATAGTCTGGATTGCACCCCTGGTGAACTATTGAAGCAAACTCCCAGCTCGGGCGTGGATGTGTCGTTTTCTTCTTTGGTTTCCATTTTTCGCGGAACGTTTGGTGTAGCCACACTGAACCAAGCAACCAACCATTGAAGCAAAAGATCTCCTTTCAATACCGCCTTTAAATGATGATGATTCAAGCATCCAAGAAATTAGCTGAAGACTCAACATTCTTACATCCCTTTCCGAAAGCAATTGGTTGGAGCGATAAAAAAAAGATTATATATCAATCGTTAACCACATTAGATTCAAGCGTTCGAAAGTCTCATTCTCTCAAAAGCTTTCAAGTACTCCTGACGTAAATGGTCGAACAAAACTACTAACGAGGTGGCATAATCATGACCACAAGGCCAACCACAACACAGCGATCGGATTAGAGCAAACAGAAAAATGTAATAAAATCGGCTTTAAATGCTTTTGATAATTTCCCTGAAAGAGATTTTGTCATTAGGAAAGTATTGTTCGTTGGATTGTGATACAATTGACTGCCAAGATTCGATTGTTGCGCTTTCACGAACACATCCATTCCTTTTCTTCTTCTTTATTTTTTTTTATATTTTTATTTGTTTCCTTTACTGATCTCTGCTCCTCATGATACATTGATTCATTGAGTTTTCTCTTCATCAATGAATAACTCGTTCACAGCTTGATTCTATGTTCGAGATTTTGCTGCGTAATCTGTGTTAAGTGGTTCATCCCAACTGCCAGCTTCCAGCGAAGGCGACTCTTCGGAGGGGGAAAAAAAATTCTGTGATCTGCCGCCGAGAGGCGTTCATACCGCAAAGAAATGTTTTTCATTCATTCATTTTAAGTCAATATTTATTTATTTGTTTTTCTGATTTTTATTTTAAATATTTGTGAATAAACGTCTTCGAGCAGTGCTTCCGAGCCAGCGGTCCGCGGACATATACAGTGTAATATCTCTGTGCGGACACTCCTCTTAAGCGGACAATTTTTGGGAATATTCTTGGGTTTCTGCTTCTCAAATAGCTTCTTCTTGAGCGGACATATTTTCCGGTCCCGTAGGTGTCCACTTAAGTACACTCTAAACTAAAAACCTCCCAAAAGATCAACCCAAAACAGTTCAAGATTTATGAAAAAAATTATTTTAAAGTCCATGAGGAAAAAAAACAGCTTTCGATGGTCGATCAGAATTAATGTTTAAGGGGGTCTTCTCATTGAGCAACTTTTTTTTTCGACTTTTTTTTTTGCATTTATTTATAGCTTGGGTAGTTGTGAATATGCCCCTAAAAGGATTTTTTGAAATTCGAAATAGTTTAGAGGATATAGCCTTCTTTGTCGAGCAAGATCTGCGCTAAAACGAGTAATTTTTGCGTTGCTTCAAACTTTAAACGCGTTTATCTCGAAACCACGTTTTTCGAACTGGCGGCCATGATATCTCCAGTTCAACTGAACCGATTTTCATGAAACAAAGTGGAATCGACGCAGAATTGTTACCATTCTCGGGTGAACCTCGACCATAATTTTTAAAAATTTTTTACTATTTTTTTTTTTACACTAAACTACAAAAAAAGCCCGAAATTGAAATTTTTTTTGAATGGCCGCCATTTTGTCAAAAAAAAATCACAAAATTAAGCTTGAGGTTCACCCGAGAATTACATCTATACTGATTATAACCCCGTTTTTTTTCCATTTCGGACGCTCCGGAGACCCGGAATCGTGGCCGCCGTGACGGCACCTTTTTTTCACCACCAATTTTGAAGTCTCATTACTTTTTGAACAGCCCACGTATCGAGGCAAAAAAATTTTTTTTATTTACTTTGAACCTTTTGTAATACAATAAATAAAAAAAGTTTTCAATTATTCTTTGCGTTTTCAAATAAGAATTTTTTTAAAAAGGGTCCAAAAAACGGGTTTTCAATGAGAAGGCCCCCTCAAGAACCGCTGTCTTTGAGAAAAGAGCGAAATTTTTTGTTCCTTGCGGTTCTGATCTGAGATTGTTTTTGTTTCTATATTTTTGCGTTTTGTATTTTTTATTTTTACCCACACCTCATGAGCAGGAGCATGAGCGAATCCGAAAAGAGTTAAACAAGGGTTAAGAAGAAGAGAAGAGATTTCTTTTTATCTTAAGCAATTAAGGACAGCAATCATGTTGAAAGCTTCTTGTGGAATATTTTTATGTTGAAATGGAAGATAAAAATTAATAATTATTTATTCATTTTCTACATAATTTTGTTTATGTCCAGTCATTTAATAACATTTCAATCATCACGAACTTTCTTCTTCCACTTCATCCACACGCACATTTCCAATCCGTTAAAATCCATAAAAGCCTTTCTATTGCACAGTAGCACTAAAATTAGCTACACTCAAAAAAATCTTTGATTGACGAATTGCCTCACAAGCTGCCGCTTTTCGGCTTTAATGACTCTCCGATCAATGCAAATTATCTTCTAAAGTCACATTCGAATCGATCAAGAGAGAGAGAGAGAGGAGGGGAAAAAAAGGCTGATGCCGCCTCATTACAGATGCTGTAGGCACTTCGAGATCATATATGATATCTATGAATATTATTTTATTTTTTATGGACAATTTTGCATTTCATTAATCTCTGCATCGTTCCCTTTTCAATTAAGCTTGATTTTTTCTTCGCTTATGACTATTCATTTTCCATTCCCTATTTAATGGGAATAGCTTTTATACTTGTTTGGAAACTTAAGTAGGCTTTTAAAAACTTTCAAGCTACTGTTTGACGCATAAAAACTTCGTTAAATATTCCTTGAGGGCCCGAAATGATTATGCGTTTGTACCGTCATCAATAGTGCCACCGTGATGGGGGCCCCATTCGCGGCCGTTTAAATGGCTTTTTTGATTTATAAAAATTATGAAATAACTATAATTAATGATTTTAAACGTTTTTCTCTCTTTTTTTTCGAATGAAATTAACAAAATTGACAAGCATTTATAAACGATTTTTTAATACCACTGGACCGAAGAGTCTTCAAGGTTTTCTTAATAATTTGGAGCCGTTTTTTTCTCTTCTTTTTTTTCGCTTTTTGTCGATACCAAAGCAATGCGTGATCGTTGGTGGCATCGAAATAAAAATTCCCTTTTATTAGTTTAAGCTTCTTTGGAAAACAAAATCGAGAGAATTTTGGCTTAGAACTTAATTGTGGAAATAGATTCTCTGAATCGCGATTAGGAACAGTATTCCCCGCTTATATGCACGCAAACTTGTGTCATTTGCCTTACATTTTAATACAAGAAGCCCCGATTATAAGCACTATTTTTCGTGCATTTTTTACGGTCCCTATATCCGAGGAATACTGTACTCGCATTCCAATTTCTGAGCGCCAGTTTCGAATGGCTTTGGGAGCGAAAGCAAGAGGCGAAACGTAGTCCTGCATATGTTATAATTGACCTGCGAGGGGAACCATTTATGGTTTACGGGCATGGAACCCGTGGCTCTAGCCACAGTTTAACAGTACTGAAGGGAGTGTGTGGTAGTGCTGCTTTACATCATGAAAGGTTGACGATATGACCTTTAACATGATACAGCAGGGACCAAGGGCCCCACGGTCTGATTAATCTTGCCTGGTCTTTGGGAAGGCCCCTTTTTAGAAGTCTCGCTGGGGCTTTGGTTGTTGATGAGGTGACGATGGCACCGAATCTTGAGGCTATACCTACTCCTGCATGAGACAAAATTGGTACACTGTATGTAGGTATATGCAGTGGAACACTTACAAGGTCTAGTGATGCCCACATCGGCCTATACAGACTTAAAATTTCTTATATACAGCCCTATTCTATATTCTGTTCTTTGGGAGTTCCCAAAAAATGTTTCCCCAAGAAAGGGAGTAATCTTAGCGTCAATCGAAGGAAAACTTGTATGACCTTTGCTTAAGAATGTTCGAAATTCTTGGTCCCTTTATATTCCTTTCCCAATTTGCTTATAATGGGAGAATTTTCTTGAAATCTACAGGGAAAAATTCCCCGGGAAAAAACTTAGAATCGGGCTGATAATGTCATATGCGATGAACAACTTTCTAAAATCATAAAAAATTTATTTTTTCAATGAATATTTTTAAAATATTCGAGCTTAAACCGCATGAGGCATCCACGATTGGCGGATGTGGCCATATCTCGTCACTTCGTGACTTTGACTCATCAGCGCCTTTGGAAAGCCTAAAGACTTTTCAATTCTTGAAGCATCTCAAATACAACCAAATTTTGAAGCTTCTGAGAATTATAGCGCACAGCCTGAAAGCTGATGGCTTATAAAAAATTATTATGTATTTAATTCACATCTGCCTCCCATTGTAGTTCGTTGAACCCATATATTCCCATAGATGATTGACCTTGTTGACAAAACCTACATTGCTTTCCCAACGAGCGAACTCAATGGAGAGTTAAACATGCGGAAAATGCTCATAACTGCCTTTATTTCCCGATCCGACTTTAACTTCAACTTCAACTTAGTTATATACACCTGAAACTATAATTTTCATTTTTTATTTTTTTTTTTTTTTTTGCCGAGCTGTCAAATAGCTTTTCACGCATGTCTACGCATGCGCAGCAAGAAAAAAAAACGCATTGCGTTCTGAAACGTTTTTCTAAATTGCATTTCAAAGCTCTCTACTCCAATTTGGCAGAAGTCTCGTGTGCACTCACGCATTAAAATTATGGCAATGATGCAATTTTTTTTTTTTTTTGCAACAACAAATTGCGTGCCAGTTTTTTTTCTATATTAACGAGGAAGCATTGATCCAGTGGCTGGTTGTTAGTTCATTGAGACCTCAAACACTTGAAACTGAAAGGTATTACTTACTTGTATGACAATTTAGCTTTTTCATAATTCATTTTTATTCCCAGACCACAAAAAAAAATATAAAAAAATAACTCCGACCTCCCAGTCCTGTATTCTTTTTTTTAACGTACATTTCATTGTGCGTGACATGGGTCTGCAGACTGCCATTATAAAATATACCCTGCCTGCTGTTATCGCTAGACTACGCACAGTAATGATTGCTTTTGCAATAATACATAAAAAAAAAATTATTGAGAAAGGAATTTCATAAATTTGCCAATTATCGATTTCCAGGACTATGAAAAAAGTGTTAAAAAATTTGTATCCACCGCACAAGTATAGCCTCAACGATTAGTGGGGATAATCGAACCAGTAACTCTAGCGTAACAAAAGTATTCCCATTCCCCTTTTTCACGGTAATTTCAGATCATCAAATAAACTTGGAGCAATATTCTTACCTAAACATCCGAGGGACTCTCCCTCCATTTATCAAAACCACAGAAACGTAATCATTCACATGGAGGTACATCATCCAAGCCATAGACAAACTCACTCACAAAAAAATATTTTAAAAAAATCCAAAATAAATCGAAGGGATCTGGCCTCTTCTAACCCTTTCACTTGATTAGAAAATTTAGAGAATAATTTTTCTCCCCCTTCTTCTCCTTGTAACTGCGTGTTTGATTTAAGCGGCATTTAACACATGAAAGTAGAAATACCTGAACGATGCGATCCGAAAGTCCCACCAATCGACCAAACTGAAAGGCCGCGCTAATAATTATTTCACCGCCAATCGTTTCTCTACGAGAACTTTGGGTCAACAAGTCAGTCAGTCAGTCAGTCAGTCAGTAAGGGAAGCCAGTCGCGCTTCGGACGATCGTTGAGCGCATTTAAAACCTTTTAAGTCATCATCAA
The DNA here is from genome assembly GCA_020466095.1 of Chlorops oryzae. Classification (NCBI taxonomy): domain Eukaryota; kingdom Metazoa; phylum Arthropoda; class Insecta; order Diptera; family Chloropidae; genus Chlorops; species Chlorops oryzae. The sequence goes on from CM035808.1 coordinate 12,375,430, forward strand.
CGCCCATTTTTAAGCGCATATTAAGCTGCGCCAACAGTGGCGTATATATATGTACCTATGTGTATATATATGCACCTATGTATATATGTATATGCGAGTAAAGTATGCCCATGCCGAAAAAAAGGTAGCAACGTTAAGGCGCCACCCAGACGCCGGCCGGAAATAATGCCTTTGCCATTGGCGGCTTCTGTGATCGAGAGCGAGAAGACGTCTAGATGCGTCTATGTTGTAATTTTTTTTTTGTAAAAAGAATCGGGAGAAAAATCCCATGCGAGTTATTAATTACGTGTAATGGTCTCGATTTGTATTTTCATAATCGTTACAAAAGTCCCAGAGTTGTTGAGCTCCTTGACTAATTTCAAATTCACTTGGGCACTCGTAGGTGTTGCTTTGTGGCTTTCTTTCCTTTCGCCTTCGACGTTGCCTTTGGTTGCGTGCGACGTCATTCGTATTGCATGTTTCTTGCTTTGACAGGATTAATATCAAAGCCAATTAAATGTGGACGACTGTGGAAATTGTAAAATTTTGGGTTCCATTTCCTGTTTGAAAAATTTGAAAGAATTAGATGAAAGCGGTTAGATTGGAGGTGAATATTAATCGGACATCAATTAGAGAAACTTCATTAGAAGACCTTAAAACGTTACAGAAAAGGAACGGGTTTTTACCTATTAAGAGGATGATAACTTCATGAGCATCGAAATTATTCAAGGACCTTGTTCCTTAACGAGGTTTTCTTTTGTCAAAATAAATTAATTTAAATGGAAGCTCACAATTCGAAAATGTTCAGGGATTTTCCTAGGGAAAGATTTCATGAATTCCGGAGACAGGAAAATCACAGATTTTAGCCTCATTCATCAATCTCTCTCTATCTCTCTCTCTCTCTTGTTGTCTTTTTCTTGTTAGGTTTCTCTTGCTGTTTATCTTTTGATCTCTTTCGCACTTTGTTCCCGCTAAATAATTATATCTTAATCGAGGTCTCATCTTCGACATCAATTAGGACTTTTCACTAGAAGACTCTTTCGTTACAGAAGACGGTCTTCTACCTCATCTCATCATCTCTCTCTCATCTCTCTCTCTCTCTTGTTCACTCTTTTCTTCCTCCCACGGAAAAGTAGATATTGTAAACGAGCGAGGTAATCGATCAACACATGTCTACCACTTTACCCGCAGTCGATCGAAAATTAATCACGCGATTTGCCTCATTGAAAATTCTTCGTTACCTCTTTCCTTCTTCTTTGTTGAAGAATTCTATGACTGTACCCTCTCATCAAAAAGTCTACTTGATCTTCGCACTTGTGGCTAATATCATTTTTCTCGCTTCTCCTTATCCTCTCTTTCTTCAAGCTTCTCCTTTTACTCCTTTCATCTCTATGCATCTCTCTCTACTAGTCATCATGTCACAAACTCTCCCGCTTCTCTCTTCTCTCTTTATTCACTCTCCCTTTCTCTTCTCTTTGTTCACTCTCTCGCTCTTTCTCTCTCTTGTTCACTCTCTCGCTCTTTTTCTCTCTTGTTCCCTCTCTTCGTTTTTCTCTCTCTTCTCTCTCTCTTGTTCACTCTCTCGCTTTTTCTCTCCTTCTCTCTCTTGTTCACTCTCACGCTTTTTCTCTCCTTCTCTCTCTTGTTCACTCTCTCGCCTTTCTCTCTCTTGTACACCTCTCTCTTTCTCTCTCTTTCTCTCTTCTCCTCTTTTCTCTCTTTCCCCTTTCTCTCTCTTCTTCTCTCTTCTCTCTCTTTCTCTCTCTTCTCTACTTCTCTCTCTTTCTCTCTTTCTCTCTCTTTCTCTCTCTTTCTCTCTCTTCTCTTCTCTTCTTCTCTCTCTTCTTTCTCTCTCTTTCTCTCTCTTTCTTCTCTCTTTCTCTCTTCTTTCTCTCTCTTTCTCTCTCTTTCTTTCTCTCTCTTTCTCTCTCTTTCTCTCTCTTTCTCTCTCTTTCTCTCTTCTCTCTCTTCTCTCTCTTTCTCTCTCTTTCTCTCTCTCTTTCTCTCTTCTCTCTCTTTTCTCTCTTTTCTCTCTCTTTCACTCTCTTTCTCTGTCTCTCTCTTATATCTCTATCTCTCTCTCTCTCTCTCTTCTCTCTCTCTCTCTCCTCTATTTCTCGTTTTCTCAGGAGAGGAATAAATTGTAATAGGGATAATCCGTTGAATAGAGATGAAAACTAACCAAAGCGAAAAATATTCGAATAGATTTTCTGAAGGACAAAATTCATGTTCGCAATGGTTGCAATAGAGTCTTTCAATGTTCAATAACAAGCCTTGACTTTTGTTTTATCGATTCGAAAATATAAAACCCCCAAAAAAATGCTAAATACCAAACCAAATCGAATCGCTGCACATTCAGCACACGTACTCTCCATTTTTAAGTACCCCGCAAATAGCCGCGAAATGCTAAGTGACTTCCTTTCCGAACGATTCCAGCAATTTCGAGCGGAAGTTTAGCAAACACAAATTCAAAAAAAAAAAGTAAAAAATCAAAAACAAATAAAAGTTTCTTCCTTTTTATTATTTAAAAGGCCGCTCTTTTGGTCTGTTAACCGCGATTCGAACGGTAGCAGTCGGCAAAAGAGCAAATAAAGTTCAAAAGCGCATCGCCTGGCAGCTCCGTTCATTCATGGATGCCATGAGTTTGCATATATTATGAGAGAAAAAAGCTTCAGATACTTTATCCCTCGTACACAATGCTATATGGTAAAAAGAAGAAAAAAAAAACCGACCGAAAAAATACACAATTCACGGCTATAACTAATAAACTCATAAATTCAAAGCAATCCGAAAGGGCGACGCGACGTTTTTTAATGCCGACGGTCGGCGGCGGTGGCGGAGTTGGCGGCATCGCTTTACGCTCGAATTGCATGTGAATTTGAATGGATTTCGGTTTGCGCGGAATCATGTTGGGCTGTATCGTGTGGTAACATCGCTTGGTGCGGTTCCGCCCGTGTTTGGTAAAACAATTGCCGAAAGCCCTAACAATCGCATAGATTAATTGCTTCACTATGATATTTTGTTTGAATTTTCTCAATTCGACTCTGAAATCGTTTGACATTTAAAAGATCATTATGGTCTTTAATACAAGCAGCCTTCATCCTTTCATTTAGGATATTCCATCAGATATTTTATTTAAATTATTAAAAACTATATGGTATCTTATATACTATTTTATTTTTAAGCGAGCACTAGGTTGGCCATCGTCATAAGAAAGTTTGCATATAATACAGAGAAAATTCAAGTAGATTTAAGGAAATTTTAAATGTTTTAACGCTTCTCTCGAAGACTTCCAAAAAATTTAGTTTTTCGTTCTATTTTCGAAGGAAAAATGTTCATAAACCATTGAAGAGGCTTAGAATCCAAAAATCTATTGGCATAGAATAGAGCTGTAAAAATTCTAAAATTAACACTACTCTAGTGTATTTGTTATTTTTCGTCATGTAATCGTTACTAAGTAATCGTTATATTTTTTTTTAATATTCTTCATTCATTAATTGAATAACCCAAAGTTGATAAAGTAATCAAAACTGCCTCATGATCTTTGAATCTTCACCTAGTTTTAAGCAATCAAATATCAACTCAACTCATTGTACTACCATATTGTTTTGCGGACCCATTATTTTAGTACTTAATTACTCCGGAAACCATCAGCTGGCATGTGTACAAAAAAAAGTACTACTAACGAGATATGTACTTCCATCAGTAACGAGACGTTATTGATAACTGACTACAGTAATCGTTACTTTTTTCCGAATAGTATAGGAGAATTTTTGGAACTAAAATCCGAGAAGACTTAGCCATTCCCTTAGAAAGTGTTCCCTTTGAGTATTATAACTGCATCAGAGATTGTGAAATACTTGAGTAGAGAATTTGGAAGGAAATATTTTAGTATGTATTATGGTTTTTTTTTCGTGGACTGGGCCCGTAGAATAGCCCATTTTCCGCCCTTTTATACAGTAGTAGGTTTAGAAGCATTGAGCCTACATGAAGCGAACTGGATCCGATATAGGGCAGGCCCGTACATACAAAGAGCTCCATTTCTGGACGGTTTTAAGGCACATAACTAATTTCTCGTTTTCTTTGTGGTTTCTCGCATTTTGTACAGGGTTTGAACCTCTAAAACCACCCCTGCATACGTCACTATTTATTTGAATATAGAGAATAATCAAAGAGTTTCTTCTTATATCGAAACTCTTTGGAATAATATCGAGAACAGCGGTCCCTTGCTTTAACTGGGACAAAAGGTGATAAGAAATCGTCATCGTCATTACGAGGGGGCGAGTTCGAAAACAAATTTCTCATAAAGAAAGTTATTATCTATCGATTTCCATTAACAAACTCCATTAGAAATTTTCGAAAAAGAATTTTAAAAAGGGATCAAAAGATAACCCAATTGAAACAAGCTGGGAAAAAAACCTCTTCCCTCTCGATTAATTAATTAATTGATATAGGTTTGTCAACTTATTTTTTCGCGTGACCAATGAATCTCTCAAAAAAAAGGGTATCAATTTCTTTTGATTCTTACATATCCTTCTAACGACATTCCTTTATCGCTTTTCACTTAAAACAAGCAATGGTTTTCTCTTCTTTAACCCGAACTCGTTATCGATCTTAAGAATTGTTTGTTTGATTTCCAGCAAAGCTGTCAATACGCATTAAACCATTTTATGCTAAAGTGTCAACCTTGACAATATGACAGTTCTTTAATGATGTCGCTGCAGCAGCGTAGCGCAACGGCAGCAAGTGCTGGAAATGAGGAGAAAAATTATCGCTGCATGAATTTCATACACTGTAAAAAAAAAGTTCGATTTTCGAAAAAATCTTCAGGATAAACTCAGCGGATCTTTTTCATGAGAATAGATTGGAAAATGGAATATAAAAGATATTTTGACAGTAGCCATTAGAAATTATTATTACTAAGAAAAAAATTTCTCTCAGTGCAGAACAAAATTATTACGAATTATATCGAAGAGCGTAGATTTAAACGCATTTCGAGTAAATCCGAAATCAAGTTTGCCCGCTTACAATTAACTGCATTTTATGAAATTTAATTTTAGCTCTGTTCTTTTTTTTTCTTCTCACTTCTCCTTCTTACAACTGAAAGAAAAACGTACGTTTATACTCAATGCGAACGACAAATTATTAATCGATACTGACATTTCAATTGACAGCTACCAATAAGCGAGTTAATTTTCAATTAAAAAGAAGGGGTCTCAATGTTACAAAAATACTGTACAAAAAAAAAAATAATCAAAAAGTAAAGGAATGGAAATCTGTTGAAAAAAGAGACATCAACGTAAATGGAAAAGCAAGGAAAATACCAGTAGCATTGACAGTTGCCATGTTACGAGGTAAAAAATAAAAAAAAAATAGAAAAATTAAAAAAAAAAAATAACGAAGGCAAAAGAAGAATAAATAGAAAACTCACGACAATCGAATTAGAGTCGTTTTAAGGTGAAGTGATTAATTTTCGTGGGCATTTAAGATCATTTTTCAATTAAAACGAAAATCCGCTGGGCAATTTTGTGATTCGAAAGGCGAGCGGTAAGTCAGTATGTAAGTCAGTGAAAGTCATCATCGATCCTCTAGGGTCTATGTAGTGAACTATGGTGTATGTATGAAGTATGGCTGCTCGCTCTCAAACTGATATGCCTTATATTAATTTTTTTTTTATTATTATTTTATTTGATTTTATTTTGGTAAAAGAAATCTCAAAGTTCTCAATTGCGCCACTTGAAAATGTGTGCATTTAATCCGCTTATCGGATTATTTTTCTTGTTTTTGTTTTTGTTCTTCTCCTTGTTGCTGAGACATTTGACACGTCCTTGCGCAATTGGCAAAGGCAACGGCAACGGCAACGGCAACGTAGAGAACGGCCTATTTTATGCCGACACACCGATTGGAGTCCCCAGCGGTAGCTCTCGTAAATTGTAACTCTCTTTCTCGAACAGTGCGTTCATTAGAATTGCGTGCACATCGAGGCAGCACAAATCTCGGCTACCGTTCTTATCTTAATCTTACTGCAAATTTAATTTCACCACTCATTTTAGATAAAAAAGGAAAGAAGAAAAGAAAAATCAAATGAGAAAAAGGAAGCACAAAATCATGCACAACTGAACTGCACAGCACAGCGCGGGATTTCTTTTCAAGCTGCACACTTTGCGCCCTCTCTCTCTCTCTCTCTCTCTTTCTCTCTCTCTCACTCTCACTCTCTTTCTTCCTTCGGAGCTTATTATTAATTTTTATAGTTTCCTTTTTTTCCGTTTTTTTTCTCTTCTGATTATTTTTTTATTTCTTCCTTTTCGTGATTTTTAATATAAAATACGCTTAAGTGGTGCATTCAGTCGTTCAAAACGTTTTACGCTAAAACTCACGTGACGACGTATTTACTGCATTTTTATGACGAACTGGCCGAGGCCGACTGACTTCTTCGTCTGGCCGTGATGCAATGGACCAAACATTGCCGCTTCCTGCACTTCTTTTTTGCATTTTATTTTTTTTTTTACCTCTTTGCATTCAGTCTCTTTGGGTCTGTTTTATCAGATTTCTTAAGTGCAAATCGTATTTGTTGCCTTTTTGTCATTTTTAAATACGGAATTAACTTAAATATGACATTGAATTTGATGAGATTGTGCAAAATGTGGTATAGGGAACAGAAAAGACGCTTAGGCCATTGCATTTAGTGTTTATTTTTTTTTTTAGTATTTTTTCCCTCTTTTCATATTCCTTACTCGATATACTGGCGAGGTAAGGGAATTGCGTGAGAATCTTTTGTCGAAAGGAGTCCAACGAGGAATGCAGATCAAGGTGCTTGAATGTTCTGCAATTTCAATGTCCTGTGATTTCGATGAAAAATCCCACTAAATCTGTTCGTAGACGAGACCCTAATGAGGTCAAAATACCAATATTTATTTATTCATTCATTAATTTATTTATTTAATTATTTGTTAATTTATTTATTTGTTTATTTATTATATTTATTTATATTTAATTATTAATTAATTAATTAATTAATTACTTTATTTAATTACTTATTTATTTTTTATTTACCTATTTATTTAAGTTTTTATTTATTTTTCTATTTATTGAATTATTTGTTTATTAATTAATTAATTTATTTATTTAATTAGTTTTTATACCCGACACACTCTGTGTCGAGGGTATATTGCGTTTGTGTGGTTGTGTGTAACACCCAGAACTAGTCGAGATAGACCATACAAAATATATTATATATAGAAATGATCAGTGTCACCAGGAGATTCGATTTAGACATGTCCGTCCGTCTGTCCGTCTGTCCGTCTGTCTGTATATAGTTATCTTATCGAAGGAGTTGAGCTATCTTGACAAAATTTGGTATGCGTGCTCACGGCGACATGAGTAAGAACAAGTTCGAGAATGGACCCGATCGGACCATTTTTAGGGGTACCTCCAGTACTAGGGTCTGTTACGAAAATCACAAAAACTGCTCTAAATCCGATGTTTTTCAAGATATTTTGATGAAATTTGATATTTGATCATATTGAAAGGCCAGTAATATTATTTCTGAAAATTGGAAAAGTGGGCGTGGCAGAAGGGCGGTTTTCGAAAATTGTCTCCTACACCCGAAATTCAAATGGGACTTGAACGAAATTTGGCACTTATGCTTCCTATGTAGTCTTAAACATCCTTCCAAAAAATTTCCTTGATCGGTCCATTTTTAAGGGTACCTCCAGTACTAGGGTCTGTCACAAAAATCCCAAAACTGCCTTAAAGTCGGACTTTTTCGAAATATTTTAATGAAACTTAGAATTTGAGCGTATATTTAAGCCTCCGATTAGAATTCAAAAAAATTGGAAAAGTGGGCGTGGAAAAAGGGCGGTTTTCATAAACAAATTCAACAAAAGTCGGTATATGGGGCCCGTAATGGCCTTAAACACCTCTTGATATTAAAAATTATTTGAAGATGTGTGTCTGTGTCGGGTATTCTATTGTCAGGCTCGCCTGACTATAACACCCTTACTTGTTTTATTTATTTTTTAATTTATTTTTTAATTAATTTATTTATTTTTGTATTTATTCAATTATTTGTTAATTTATTTATTTGTTTATTTATTTTTTATTTATTTATTTATTTAATTATTAATTAATTAATTTACTTATTAATTAATTAATTAAATTATTTATTAATTCATTAATTTATTAATTTATTTATTTAATTATTTATTTAATTATTTATTTTTTATTTATTTTTTATTTACTTATTTATTTAAGTTTTTATTTATTTATCTATTTATGTATTTATTTGTTTATTAATTAATTTATTTAATTAGTTTTTTATTTATTTTTTAATTAATTAATAATCTAATTTTTATTTATTTAATTATTATTTATATATATCTTATATCTTAATTTATTTAATTAATTTTTTAAATTTTATTTAGTTATTTATTTATTTGCTTATCTATTTTTTATTTATTTACTTATTTATTTAATTTTGTTTTTTATTTATTAATTTATTGATTTCTTTATTTCTTAATATTTTTAATTATTTTTTTATTAATTAATTAATTTATTTATCTATTTATTTATTTAATTATTTTTTATTTATTTAATAATTAGTTTATATGTATATTTATTTAATAATTTATTTATTTATTTGCTTATCTATAGAATTATTTTTTATTTATTTATTTAATTATTTATTTATTTAATTATTTTTTTTATTTAATTATTAATTAATTAATTTAATTAATTATTTGTTTGTTTATTTAGTTTTTATTTATTTATTTATATATTTAATTTTTTATTTATTCGTTAATTTGCTTATGTGTTTATTTGTAATTTTGATTAAACTCCCTTATGATTAGAGATGTTGTTTCATTGCGGATCAATCTTCGCTTATAACTTACAATTCATTCTTAATACCCGGACGAAAAGGAAAACTTTTACTACCCCCAATTCATACAATGGTCGCATGTAAGAAAAGCACTGAGCTAGGATTTTTGTGTGACCAATCGAGGCGACGGCCGATGGAGTTAATTTGTGGCGTCAGTTCATTACAGGTGGTTGGTTTTTATGCCAAAACGCCAGCCACTGTCGTGAAGACCAGGGTTTCAACTTCTTTTTATGGTTTCGAGGTATAATATTTTCTTGTCCAAGGCGTCGCGTCGTTGCGCCAAGCGAATTTCGTTTTAAATTTTGCTGCTCATGGTCGAAAACTGGCAGAAGAAGTCTCGTCTCAGGCTTTTGTGACTTTTGGTCGAAAGAAATTTACGAAGCGTTAACGAAGCATTAAAGCGCGCATTTAACAAATTTACTTAAAAATGCATAAATTTTCGTTGCTTTTTTCTCATTTTCTTAACATTTTTTCTTTACTTTTTATTGTTGTTCTCTTTTTGATGGCGTTTCGTTTTGTTTTTTGCGTGTGTGTAAAACTTTTCTCATTTTCATGTAATTGGGTTACTTTTATTTTCATAAGTAGAGTTAAAACTCATAATTTGAGGGATTAATTTTGGAACTTTAGGCTCCCGTGGTTACGTTTTTTCGCACACAAATGAAGTCATAAAAAAACCTTTCTTTCCTCTCACAAAAGATATACATAAATAAAGGTCTTCATCCATTCAAATTTCCGAGAAGTTCAGAGAATATTCATAAACTTTCCTGTAGTAATATTTAAACCATGTTTTAATCACTCACTGAACCATCACAAATTGACAGATCTCCTTTCGTATCGATTTCTACTGTAGGTACTTTTTCATAATTTCATACTTAAAAGATTCTCATAGCGGAAATTCAGACAACTTACTCCTTTGAATCTTATAGGTTGGCACCCTCCTAGTTAATCTGTATCATCGATGCTGCAGAGCTTATCTATATGAGAGAATGAAAGCTCTTTGAGAGTAGTTCTCCTGACATTAGAAAGCCTTTTAAGTCCTTAAAGTGCTCTCAAAGTACAACATATACAGCCCGATTCTGAATAAACCCGGGGAATTTACTTTTATCTAGAGAAAACTTTTTTTGTTTTTTAAATATTTTGGGGAAGAAATTTGATGGGGAATGGCATATGATCCATACCCATAATTTTCATTACCCTACCTTTTTAAAGAAGGAGAATTTTAGTCTCGAGAAAAGTAAAAATCCTTCAGAATTCGTTCCCCGGGAATATTCAGAATCGGGCTGATAGTATGTAGCCGTTAACCCTGCTGGCGTCCTAGGACCATTTGGTCCAAAATCCAACTTTTTTGAGGCAAATATCTGGAGATTGATGAAATATATTTACTTTCAGCCATAACAATCTTTTTGTAAAGAGCTCAAATTCTTATGTTTACTATATTTTTTTTTAAATGAAAAATACACCGTGGGCCAAAAAAGTCTCTAAGGCATTTAGTATAGCTTTCTTAAGAAACATCAGGGTTAATCTTATTGTTCTGAATTCTCATAAGCTTTTGAAACATGTCGTTGCATCTGAATGGGTTGAATGGAGGGGAAGAAAGCTGTTTGGTTATTCTAATAGTGTCTAAGATTCCAAAGCTTCTTGGGAGTCAGTCAAAAATTGTCAATCCTTTCTTTATGCCTTACATAAGGGCGGTTCCCTACTGCACAAAACTGCCCAATTTCACTGAAAACTGTCCCCGTACTACACGATTGTGCAAATGGCATTGAGATTTTGACAGAAGAAGAAAAATGCTGTGTCAAAATCCCTCTACAGGGACAGTTTTCGGGAAAATTCGACAGATTCGTCAAGTAAGGGAACAAACCTATTTCTGAAATCTTTCATGTGCGATTTTCAACAATTAAAAACATTCCAAATATTTTACAAAATTATTTTAGAATTTTTTCTAAGAAATGAAACATCAACTAACAACGCTGTTTGTGGCCATTCTCCGTAAATTTGAAATCTGCATAAACTAATAAAATTCTAATTAGGAACAATAATCACCAAATTCGAAGCGTTTTTTTTCTGGTGAATTCATTTGGTAGTTAAAAATTTATGATCACAAATTATAGAGCAACGCTCCACGGTGATAACACTTCCGTTGGTAAATTCAAAAGCCCTGATCCGCGTAGACAAATGACAAAACACAAAAGAACACAGCTAAGAGCCATACAATTAATTGTTAAATCCGAGACTGTCAATTCTTACTTTAATGGCACATAAAAGGCTCTAACCAAAATAAAAAATTGCCGGACAACAACAAAAGTTGTTCTCACACCCAATTTTCTTTCGATGAGGCTCACTTAAAAAAAAAAAATCAATAGAGATAAAAACTAATTTACATATAATTAAAACTTAAAGTGAATAATAAAATATTGCATGCGATAAAATTAGATAATTATAAAAAAAAAAAAAAACAAAATTAGATAAATCCAACTTGATGAACGGAAGACGCACACTGAATTGTGCAAAGAAATTAGTCTCGAAGATCTTCGAGAACACGTTTTAAGCCCCACATCAAGTGTGAACATAATTTCGAAGCCTCACTACAATAAATCATTGACCATTTCTTTGTGTACCTATTCTCTTTTCTACTTTTTTCCGATTGAGAGAAAATGAAAAATTATAAAAAAAAATTTTTAATGAAGTAATAATAACAGCTAAAAGCCAAAACAGCGAAGTTCAAATATGCTTCTCTGTGGTTTTGTCGGTTTTTGGGATACTCCCAACTACTCATTGAGCAATTTTGCATATCATGGTTCCGCTTCGACGGCCCGAACCCATCCCATCAACGTTTCTTTGTTGTTGGTTTTTTCTTTTTTTTTCGAGTTCTTTTTTCTTTTAATTTTGTAACTCTGTTTTGATCGCGGAGGCAATGATATGGAATTCTCCGTCCGCGCATAAATTAATTTTAAAATCTTCTAGACGCGCATAAACAGGTGATGCCCATAATGTCTTGTCTACGTAAGTACGCAGTTTAACGCTGGACTGGAACTTGGGTCATTCCACCACCGTTCGTGTGCATCGATTAGTGTGCTTTTGAGAAATTAACAACAAGAGTTTCTTTTTCCTCATTTTTAAATTTATAATTTTATATGCTTGGGCGCATTTCTTTTCAACGAATATTTAATTATATGCTCTTGTAGTGATAAAGTGTTTTATTAATGATACGCACTTAGAGGCTTAAGATTGATTTCGGGGAGCAAAAGTTATGCGGGGGAGTTGAAGGTTTAAAATTAAATGAGGTTCTTGTATTTTGCCCTTTATTAAAGGGCCTAATATGTATTTTAATAGGTACTCTAACTGCAGAGAGTTTCGTGAGGCGACTGTCGAAAACAGATCCCAGTATAAATAGTCTGCTTTTTGCCAGGGTTTTGTTGATACTTCTGGACCATTTCCATACGTCCAAAGCAAAAGACTAACCAAGTTTTCAGAGTATTAAGATTTGTGATAGCCTAAAATACGTCTAATATTTTTAAAAATATGTGGCTCCATTTAAATTGAGTTCGAATCGTGTCCGAAATGAGTCCGAAGATTTTCGGAAATATATCAGAAATATGAATCCATATTGAGTCCGAGTTTGTAGAAAATTTGGATATGAAACGAGCGCGAAATGATTTCAATGTTAGTCCCAAGTGAGTCCAAAATGACTCAAAAATATGTCCGAAATCAGTTCGAAATTATTCCGAAATATGTGGAAAATATAGGACTCAGAAAATAGGGTTCAAAACAAGTCTGATATATGTATAAAATATTTGTCTGAAATGAGGCCGACATAAGATCGAAATGATTCCGAAGTGAGTCCCAAATGACTCTGAAATGAGCCCGATATGAATCCAAGGAATTTTAGAAAATATCAAACTCAAAATTATGAGTCCAAAACGAGTACGATATGAGCCCAACATGAGTCCGAAGATTGTAGAAAAGACGAGCCTCAGAAAAATGAGTTGTGAAGGTTCGAGCTTGCAAATGAAAATTTCCCTATTTTTGCTTGAAAAACCCTAGAGAAAAACTTTCAAGAAATTCTTTATTTTTAGGTACTTATGATTTAATTAAATTATACTCCCATGAAATTTCGTCATCTGGCCATTCAGTTCGCTGTTTCAATGCGGCTGACAGTCCTTATTGGTGAACTCTAAATTTATTTCAAGTAAAAATTTGTCAGAAGCATTAGCCAAGAAGATTTAAGAAAATCTAGAGTTTCGAGGCTGTCGAAAATGTTTTCTAAACTGGTTAAATATCCGAGGTTGGCAATTAAACGTAGCTGCTCGAATACCATCATTATTTGGATGAAAGTTAAAACTCACGAGACAAACAGAATTGAACCTGAACTTGATTTCATAGTGGAAATGAAAACGATTGCTAGAAAATTTATCAGAGTCCTTAAATAAGGAGTTAATCAACCCGGTTCTAAATATTCTGGTAGAATTTTCGCCTGCGGATTTGAAGAAAAATTCTCCCATTCAAAGCACACTGGGAAGGGCGTATAAAGAGGCAAGAATCGCGAAAATTTTTAAGTAGAGGTAATATCATTCTTTCTTTAATTGACGGTAGGGGAATTTCATTTTTCGGCGGAGGAATATTTAAGGGGAAAAAATCACGGTGAATATTAAAGAAGAATAGTGCTGAATGTGAATGAGAGGTTTCTCGAAGCGTTTCTCATATAGGCTTCAGAACTTCAATTCATAAGTTAGGTGGGATTCTCAGCCTTATTCAATATGCTCAATGGTCTCTATACACAAATAAGATATACTATAATATTTTTCAAGTTCCAAGCTTGGATATTAAGATGGTTAAAGGGTCCCTTCAGAAAAAAGGGGGCTTTCATAGAGCCTTAAATCTAATAAATCTGGGCCCTTACTCTGTAGTTCGAATCGAACAAAGATTTGCTGTGATTCGAACGTTTCATACTCTCTTTTTCGAGTGTCGGATGTTTGTTATACGTCATTATTGTTACTCGTTGCGACTCGGATTAAGTGTTCAAGTAGAAAAGCATTCCAAGTCGAACTACAGAGTAAGGCACCTGCACTTGAAGATTGTAAATATTTGAAGAGGAAATAGTACTTGGATATGTTTTTCCCTTTGTCTTCAATTGGAAGCAAAACGGCAGTCCGCGATGCCTATATTTAAACGTTCAATGACTTTAAGACCTCTCCGCTTTAGAAATGTGTTTGTTCTTTTCTTTTATTATTCATCTTAATTGCCGTATTCCGTGCAGATATTACGAGTATATCTTTCAAACAGAATTGTTTACGACATCACGCCGTTTAACATGCTTCAGTAACAATTTTTCTTTTTTTTTTCATTTGGTTTCAATGGCTTTTACGAAGCCTAATCCTCGTCCATTTTCAGTTCTGCTACTGGTTTTTGCCCCATAAAAGTCATTAATAATGTTTTCTTTTGCAATCGCAAAATTGTTAAACGTTCTCAAAAATGTAAAAATTCTCCTCGTTTTCTCGACAATGTTGCAGAAATGCGTGCAGCAAACGGAAAATTTCTCGGCTCATAGAACATGCACTCGCCAAACATGCACACCACTATTTAATTAAATACACCGAAATGCATCTTTTTGATTTACGATCGAAGAGGCAATATTCCTAAAGAGCTAAAAACAATTCCACTTCGAATGATAACTACACGTACTTTCGCGAAAAAAAAACCCCAAGAAGCCAAGTCAAGCCATAAAAAAGTTATTCGCAATACTCTCTCACGGTTTGCACTTTCTCGCCTCAAGTCCATATCCATATGCTAAAGTGACTTTACGCCCTTTTCAATTTCCCTTCAATTAGCATAATCAACGCAAACAATTAAGTTAGCTGCCACTCAAGTCAGCCGACGCGAACACGTCAAGCTGTGCACTTAGCTATCTTCTAGCCATTATCTCCAAACGCAGCGCGCACTCAGAATCTGAAGGAATATAATTTCCGTACTGAAAATGTGGACCCAACTTTTCCTTTTTCGCTCGCGTTCTTTTTTCTCTATTTTCTTTTTTTTTCTCCTCGTTTTTTTGAGCCTTTGCCAAATTGCAAAATGCAGCGAAGCAGCGAAAAGAGTGACGCCGCGACGCTGGCGACAAGTTGAAACACGAAAGAACGACAGGAGCAATTAAATAATTTCTCAAGCGTGACAACGTTCCAAAGTCGAAATTTTGACCACTTTTTTGCTCTCCACATTTAGCTGGAAGCAATAACGAATTTAAGCAAGGCTTTCCTGGTCTAAAGGAAAAACCTTTTTGTATGTTAATTGGGTTTTCGAAAAAAAAAAACCAACAACCCACCGAACACAAGCGAAATTGTCATCCATCAACTGCGCATGCGTTACGGGCTCATTCAGTTCAGCGCTTTTAATTTTTGTTCTTAGCTCAGCTGTCGAGGTCACAATAGAACGTCGGTACGTGCAGGGGGCGTAGGGAACGCGACTATGACGGTGCAGAAAAAAGCGATTTAAATGACAAAGTATCAAGCCATTTGCTCGGCTTTTGTTGTTCCGCTGCTAAACGCTCTTCGGGATTTGGTTAAAAGTATTTTATTTAAATTTTATTTTTATGGTGTTTTTTGTTTTTGTTTCGGCCTCATTTTCCTTTTATCATATCGAAAGCTCTTTAGAACCCTTACTCGAGAGCAGTGTCCAGTTTTCCATTATCGCAACGGGTGTTGGTGTTATATATTATCTCCAGTAGACGCTATAACCTGCACGTTGTAGTCTAGTGTCGGTATAGAGATAAGCATCACTTCCGGTGGCTCGGTCGATCGCTCGCTCGCTGGCTGGCTGGCTGGCAAGTTGCCTGAGTGACCACAAACGGGGTTAATAAAGCAGTCGTGTGTATCGAATGTGGTC